>JBBMKA010000021.1:18699678-18749562 GCA_037833695.1 Sechiopsis laciniata | reverse complement strand
TTTATAGTAGTATATCTTTTTTTTAATTAGTATATTTTGTTTATTTCAAATTGATTCACTGCTTAAACATTAAGATTCTAGAAAAAGAATCTTCTTAAAAAAATAATTTATAATACATAATTACATCAATATATAAATGAAATAGAATATAAAAAAGAAAATCATTTTTTCATTTTTTTTATTATGTTCAATATTAGTTATAAGTTTATTAAAAAAAAATTAATTATTTGTTAACTTTTTTAATTTAAATTTAATTAACTAAAAAAAATTTCACAACTCTTCTTACAATAACCTGCACTCCAAACACCTTTTATCATAATCTCTGTTATAATAATCTGCACCTCAAACACTTTTATTGTAACTCACCGTTTATTATAACCCTCCGTTTATCATAACCCTTCGAGAGTTATATAATCGGTGTCTCAAACGTATCGTTAAGTTTTATTATTATTTAACACTTATTTGAATTAAATGAAAGTTAATTGACTCTAAGAAGAGTTTGCAAGTTTACTCAACTCTTAGAAAATAGAATACTTAACACCAATATATACAGAGAGAGAATTTGATTTCTAAATTTGCAGAGACAGCCCAAAATGGTTAATAAATAAAGTATTTCAAATTAAAATAAAGCATATGGATCAAAACAATATTTAAAAAAAAAAAAAAAAAAAAAAATCAAAATCAAAATCAAAATCTCATGAAGCATCAGAAACTACACTGTTATCATCTTGTTGCATTGGAGCAGGCAAGTTGAGATCCAACCCGATCTCAAGCTTCTTGTAACCGCCATCAATGGCGGAACTCTGCAGATGGTATCTTTTGTGCCCGCCTAAAGCCTGTCCCGAACCAAACATTTTACAACAATACGGACATTTAAAGATCTTCCACTTACCTCCACCTTCGTTTCTGCAAACTTTTTCATGTCCAAACAGAGCTCTGCTCGATCGGAAACTTTTCCGGCACTTCCCACATCGGAAACTTCTCCTCGCCGCCGCCGCCGTCGATTTCTCCGATTCCGGCGTCCGATTCTGTTCTTTCCCCTTACCCTTTTCCATGGAAAGCATTACCAGACAGATGGCGACGTATTCTTCCGGCGAGGTGCCGGAGATGGAACTCGTCGGTTCCGGCAACGGCGGCGAAACGGTGGAGGAATTAAGAGAGAAGATTTGGGGATTTGGGAATTGGTTGGGATTTTGGTGTTTAATGGGGAAATTGGCGAAATGGGATTTCATGTGGCCGCCTAATGCGTGGCCATTGGTGAAGGTTCGAGAGCAGAGCTTGCATTTGTGCCTTTCTTCCATTGTTGTTCTGTTACAGAAACAGAGGAGGAAGAAGAAGAAGAAGAAGAAGAAATAAGAACAGAGCAAATCTCTTTTTTCTTTTTATTTATTTATTTATTGTTTTTATTTTTATTTTTATTTTCTTTTTAGAAAGGTTGAGAAGTAAAGGAAAGGATTGGAAGAGTTGAAAGTGGAGGGAAATGAGTAGGTGACAAGCATTCCTCATTGCACACACAACCCAAAAGTTGGTTTTTAATGCCTTTTTTTTCTTTCTTTTTCTTATCAGAGAGATTAGAACATCTAATTTCACATGAATTATGGTCAATTGAGCTCATCTTTTATTGGATAAAGAAATAATTAGGATGAGATAAAGTTCATTGTATAATAACAATTACAATTAATTTTCTATCAATTTTATTTAGTGACGTATATTTCGTGATAATAGTCAAAAGTCTATATAATTACACATATGTATAATAAAATTAAAATTTAGCTATGTATATTTGAAACTTAAAAAATAATTTTTATTATTTGTAACGCGTAGCAAATTTAATAGTGTCAGTTAAATATTGATGATATATGGGTTAAGCAGATGGATAAAAATGGATTGAAAAATAGTAGATTAATGTACTGTCTTTGAAAATTAGACAACTATATTTTTGTCTATCAACTATTTAACATGCATGGTCAACCAAATTTAAAAGATTATCTCATTTCCCTATGAATATCTCTAATTACTAATAACCAGCTCATTTAAGACTTCGTTAAATTATGTAAATTGAATTCTAACTTTCTTCCAAAAAAAATAAGGATCTCATTTATGATGTAACATAAATATTTTGATCTTTTTTCATGGAAATAGGATCATATTAGTATTTCAAGGTTTATTCTTCGTTAGAGTTATGCAATGCATTTAGTTGTAAGAATATTTTTCTTTGTTAGACAGCTAAAATTTTTTAAAAATAGGAAAGAAAGTAGAGAAGATATACTTTTTTTTTCTTCAAAAAGTGAATGCTCATAACAAAAAAAAAAAAAAAAAAAAAAACAAACTTAACGATATATTAGTAAAAAAATAAATTTTCTCTATTATGATTCTAAATAGACTTTTGTTTGAAGTTTTTATGAGAAAAATATGATTGAAATAAAAGGAAAGGGATATAAACTTTTCTACAAGGTAGGTTTCCAATGTCTTTTACCTGTTTATGATAAAATGTTAAAAAAGTTAACTTGTATTTTAAGTTACATTTGTTGAATTTAGTTGTGGGTCAACCGAAGTATGTTACATCCAGCATCAAGAAAGCAATTTCTTCAAATCCTTATTGTATTTATTATTATTATTATTATTATTTGGGCTTTAAATTGTTTGAAAATCATACTTGAACTTTGCATTCTGAATTATTTTATAAAAATGTGACATTGTTTACTTGTTAAAAAAATTGTGGCACAGAATGTGCCTTTCAATGTTTATTTTCATGATAATAATCAAGAAAACATTTGTCTAAGTTGTGAACAAAATATTTGAATCATGAGTAGCAAATCACTAAAAAGAAAAAAAAAAAAACGAGTAAAGAATTTTGCTAATGATTTAAAAAAAAAAAAAAAAAAAAAAAAAAAACCAATAACTTCTTTAGTATTTTTATATAAAATTTAGAGATTGAAATAAAAAAATTTAAAGCATGGAAAGTATTTTGATTTTTTAGGATTTATTAGGAATTATATGAAAGAGGAATAGGATTTCAACCAAAAAAACGATTTGGAAGATTTAATAGGTATGTTTATGAAAGTTTTAACTTATAAAATCAAAATAGAATAGTTAAAAATTTCAATTTCTCAAAAAAAAAAAAAAAAAAATCAATAAAAAATTTTAATTATTAAAATAGTTAAAATGTGAAAGTTGAAGTTTTTTTTTTTTTTTTTTTTTTTTTTTTTTTTTTTTTTTT
The DNA here is from genome assembly GCA_037833695.1 of Sechiopsis laciniata. Lineage (NCBI taxonomy): Eukaryota > Viridiplantae > Streptophyta > Magnoliopsida > Cucurbitales > Cucurbitaceae > Sechiopsis > Sechiopsis laciniata. The sequence continues at coordinate 18,746,342 of JBBMKA010000021.1, read as the reverse complement.
TTTTTTTGGAAAAAAAAAAAAAAAAAAAGTAAGAAAAAATTTTAATTAGTAAAAGAGGGAAAAGGGGGAGGGGGGGTTTTTTTTTTTTTTTTTTTTTTTTTTTTTTTTTTTTTTTTTTTTTTGAGAACATGAAAGTTGAAGTATTACTCTAATAGTAAGATAAATATTAATTAAGGAAGGAATGGCCTATGATGTATTTTGATGTATTTTTTTAAAACAATATAAATGGAAATTGGATTCATCTTTTTTGAGACAACAAAAAGTATAATATTGAAGTAATTAAAAGGAGATGAGAGAGAAAGAGAGGGAAGAGAGAGAGATGGTTGCACTCACAAGCCTTTTGATTGTAACAACATGTGATCTTGACAATGTGAACTAGTTTGGTAATTTCTCCAACTAAATTGATTTACAAAAAGAAAGTTCACTAAATATTGTCTGTTCTCTTTTCTTTTTTGGTTTCCCAAGGAAAATGTGCATCATAAAATGTGCATGAAATGGAAACCTTGGAAATGGACTGAAAATAAAGAGTAATACTTGGGTCCTTACCGGTAAGGACCTAAGTATTACTCGAAAATAAATGTATAACCTAGTCTCTTCAGCTCATGCTTCTTTTTTCAACTTTGTTATATCAAAAGCTTCAATTTTTTACTTTACATTAGCTAGTCCTTATTATTCTTGTTCTTTTCCAATTCTATCTTTTATTATATTTTCAAGGTTAAAATATTAGTTTAATTCATATTTTGAATTTTTGTTCTATTTTAGTTTCTAAACATTTAAATATTTAATTTTTGTCCATGTACTTCAAATAAACCTTATAATTGGTGTTTAGAGTATATTTCTTATTATTGTTTTCTTAAAAAGTTGCTTTTATTCCCTATCAATTTAAAAATACATTTATGATCATTTTTATACTATAATTATTATCATTACTAAATTGTTATAACTTTTTAAATTAAATTTCTAATTTCAAACAATTTTTTTATATACATCAACTTTTTAAAATTTTATCAATTTGAATTCAATTACAAATGGGGAGGAAGATTCAAACTCCCGGTTAATTGATCATGGAAGTCCATTAATGTCGGTGCACATTTAATTTTCAAAACAAAAAATCAAATAGTTATCCATTTAATATACTTTAGTTGCCTAACTTCACATTCAACCTAATGCCCATGAATGAAAAGCATGACTTAGTTTGTCTTTATTATTATTTTTTATTTGATGCAATTGAACTATGGTTTTTTTTTTTTTTTTGCTTTTCAATCTTATTTTCATCTAATTATTATAAAATTTAGATTTGGTTCATTGTACTTGGGTTGATTTTGCATTAGCATGCTCGAACCCTGTATTTTCATATTCAATTACTAAAATAACAGTCAATGCACTTTTTCCTCCTTTTTTATTTCTCTCTTTTTTTCGTGTTATAATTGCAAGCACATCTGTATCCTTTAAAATCCTATAATTGAGTATCCTTTTTTGAGCCACTAAATTAGAAAGCTTATAAATTGGTTAAAGTCTTGTTTTTTTTGTTTGCTTGTTTTTTATTTTAATTTCTAAATAAAACTTTAATAATACAAAACAAAGATTCGATCCAGTTGAATTATACTCAAATAATTAGATACATACAAATTTTCAATCTCGATACTTTTAAAGCTGGTTTGAAAATTAATAAGCATAAAATTATAAATTTAAATTATTCTTGTTCATGGTTGTTAAAAAAAAAAAAAAAAAAAAAAACTTAAGGGTATGTTTGGGGAAGAGAATGATTATTTGTGTTTGTGGTGAAAGTGAACGATTATGAAAAAAATAAAATAATGAGTATGATAAGTGAAAAATAGTGAAGTAATGCATAAAAAGTTGTTGGAGAAGAATGAAAAATAGTATTTTTTGAGTACAACAAAAATAAAAAATAGTTAGAAGGAGAATGAAAAAAATGATTTTTGAAAAACGTAATTATGAGAGAATGATTTTCGGTGGGCCAAACATGAGAAATCATCCTCATTTCCATTATCCTCTTATTCTTGGTGGCACAAACGCACAAAAATTAAACAAAATAATTAGAGAAGTGAATAGTAAAAGGAAAAAAAATCCACAAAATGGTAATTTTACTAAAAAGAAGTGCAAGATATTTACAATTTTACTGATGTAAATGATAAATCAACTACTGAAAAGTTCAATCTATATTTTTCTATTCCTGTGTTTCATAAAAAACTTGAGAACACAATCAAATCCAAACTGATATTCTACCAAAAAGAAAAGAAAAGAAAAATTCAAAGAAATAAAAAGATCTGATGTGTTGTTGCTGAACTGATCATCTTCTTACAAAACTCAACCATAGAGCACAGAATTTTCCCAAGAAACAAACATCCAAAGATTGGAGCTGTCAAGTTTCTGCAAAAGTTAATGATCAAAATGTTGGAACTGTTCATTTTTTGCTGTTATATTTATAACAAAACAATTCCAATCCCAAACCACATTGTTTCATTGTAGAAAGAGTTCATGTATTTGATTCAAATTCAACTTAAAAGAGGCTTGTCAACCTCGAACTCACTCTCGGGACAGTTTCGGTTGGCGTAACCTTCCTTCCCTTTCGCCCACAGCACGAAGTAAAGGCCGGTGAACATGAGGAACATACCAGCAAGGCTGCAATGAGAGCCAAATATGAATACTATAAACTTCAAAGTCTCGGTTTCGCTTGCTTAACTACGAAACTTTGACAACGACAACGACAATGAGACATGGTAAAAATGTACCTCCCAATGTTGATTGATTCTCCCAAGGTGAAAACTGAGAGAATGAGTGAGCACACGGTTCCGATCGGACTAAACATGGACACCAAAACTGGCCCTCGTTTCTTCATCGCCCACCCGTTGAAGCTCACGCAAGCCCCGCTAACGGTTCCGCCCTTCTCGTCAGCAACATTTGTAAAAGCATAAATCAATATGCACCCAATATGTACAAAGAATGATCTCAAAATAGCACGGAATTGAATGCTGCTTACTATAACACAGTAGGCAATCAAATCTTTAACACTGAGATGTGACCAACCAATTTCAAGTTTCTGATATAGAACTAGCTGTACAACTACGGTTAAGAGCACTCCGATGAGGGACGTTATTGCACACAATGACATCGGTGCCGGGAAATCGCCTAGTGTTGCTGCCTGTCGATTATCACAAGATTCAAAATATCGAAAAACAACTGGATCTTACTTATGTATTGTCTAAATGACAGATAACATACCTGCAGAACAACTACGCTAGACAAAACGACAATCGCTGAGAAGAGATACACGCAACCGAAGATCTTCTGTTCATCGAACGCTTGATCGGTCGGAGGTGATAGAAGTCGTTGGACAACATCTTCTGCAGTTTCATCCAACGAAGTGCTTTGCATTATGCTCATGGTGAATGCGCCTATCACACATAGAAATGTACCTAAAATCTTGATCTTGCTATAGATGCAACTTAGCCGAACTTTTTCTAATCTGCATTGAGGACAATGTCTCTTACCGAACACGAAAAATATTGAAAATGAACAGCTTTTGAACCGTATATATCCAACAAAAGCTCTTACAAAGCCTTATTTTAACAAAAAAAAGTGAATAGATCCAATCACATAAATGTTTGTACCTAAAGATCCAAGCAATAGCAAAGATGAGTCCCGGGGCGAGATTCGGCATCGAGGTTGCTAACGACGGGGAAGTTAGCTGTATTCCTTTCAGAAAAAGGGACTGAAACAATGTAACCCTGCAAACATACAGAATGTATCAAATTACTTTTCTTTTCACTTTCCTGATACAATTATTCAATAACATTTCATAACTAAAGAACCTAAAAATGGTGAATATGGTGTCTTTTGGTACTTAACCATCTAGTTTGCTTACCCTCCAAAGGATATGAGAAGAAGCTGAGAAATCAGCTTTAGACTAAGTTTCTTTGGCCAATGAGATCTGCAAAACCATAAACTTTCTCTGTTTGATCATTCATATTCAACCAAAAAAGAAGGGAGAAAAACAAACTAAGTTTGATAACCAGTTGGTTTTTAGAAATTAAGCTTATAAACACTATTTTTTATCCATAACTTTCTTTACTTTGTTTTCTTTTCACAAATGTTTTCAAAATTCAAGTCAAGTTTTGAAACTAAAATCAAAAGTTTTCAAAAAACCATAGTAAAGAAATGCAATGTTATCAAGCAGAGCTTAAACAACCATATTCTCAATTTGTGGGCACTTCTCTATTTGATCATTCATATTCAACCAAAAGAAAAACTAAGTTCAAGTTCGATAACCATTTAGTTTTCAAAAAGTAGAATGAAAAGTTTGTTGAATTTCCTTCCTTAAGAAATTTGAAAACAATATTTAAAAAGGGTAAGGAAACAAATTTTCTTTTATTTATTTATTGATACCCATGAGTGTGTAGGCTAGATTACGTGCAACTCGACTATACTCACGAGACAAACCCCTTAACCCTACAATATTCAATTGTCAAAGAAACTTATAGAAAAATAATTCCTAACATAGTGACCATCTTTGATAAAACTCATTACATTTTAGTTCTTCAAAATTCTCTTGATCACGAAATCAACTTAAGATGCTAAAATAAGCACAATCTTTACAAACAGAAAATTAAAAGTTAGTTGAATTTGCTTCCTTAAGAAATTTGAAAACTATAGTAAAAAAATGGTAAGGAAACAAACAAATTTTCTTTTTATTGATACCCATGAGCGTGGGCTAGCTTATGCATAATGACTATCTTCACGGAACAAACCACCTAATCCTAATATTTGGATTGAGTTTATAACCTTTTGGTTTTTCAAAACTCTTTTGACCACTAGGTCAACTCAGGATAGGTAAACAAGCACAATCTTCGCAAACATAAAATTTAAAACAAAATCATTATCAAACAAAGACTAAACAAACAGATTCTAAATTCTTAAAAGAGATAGAAAAAGGAAAAACCTTTCAAAATAAACAGCAATGGGAGAGACAATGAGAAAAGTAGAGAAGGTAGACAAGATGACAAGAGTCAAAGGATCAATGCCAAAAGCCATAAGAAAACTCATAAAAACAGAGTTCCCTGCATAAACAAACTGCACTCCAACCAACCCACCCATTATTGCAAAATCTTCCATTGTTTCTCTTTTCATCACTTTATTTTCCCTATCTTTTTCCTTTCCTCTAAACATAAATCCCACAACAATTTTTTTTTCTATGGCTGGAAGAAATCAACAAAACTTCTCAAAGTTTCCTTTTCTCTTCCATGCTTTCTCATTTTTTTGGCTTCCAAATCCATTTTTTCCTTTTTTCTTTTTTTGCTTTGATCCTCTTTTTTTCTTGTTTTTGTTTCCCTACCATTCAAGGATACTCATTTGATTTGCTTATATTAGCAATGTCTCCCAAAAGTATAGGGGAATGTTGGCTATATTTGTATTGCATATATAGCTTCAAAGAGAATTGGGATTATGTTTTATTTGTTTTTGTAAGCCTCTGCTCTCTATGTGTTTGAAATTGTTGGCTAAAATGAGTTTCCATCTCAGCCTCATTTGAGCTTTTTTTGTTACCTATATTCTCTCTACATTGATTTTTCTATATTTAGTAATCTCACCTCTCTTTTCTTCCCCAATTTCTAAGGTTACTCTTTTACCTTATTTTTGTTTTTTGTTTTTTTTTTTGGAAAAGAGAGAGTGGGAGAGTGAACTCAAGATCATTAGTTCATACAGCTTCTTGGGGTATTCTTTTTTTAATCAACCATAAATATGGTAAAAAAAACATAATTCAATGACATAAATGATACGTTTATGACAAAAAAGTCAAGAATTTATGATTTCAAAAAAGTAATAAATTTCAAACTAAAAAAACAAACTAAATTTTAGGTTTGTTTTCATTTGACCCTTAAAGTTTAAAAAGTATTTGATAAATTCTTGAACGTTCAATTTTGTGTTCAATAGATCTCCGAACTTAAAAAGTGTCAAATAAAATTTTAAGCTATTAATTTCATGTCTAATAAATCCTAGAATTTTTAATTTTGTGTATATATATAATCACCATTTTTTAAAAATATAATTTATGAATCTATTACACACAAAATTAAAAATTGATATCCTCTTAACTATAAATTTGGATATTTTTCATGTATAAGAAAAAAAAAACCAAATAAATTACATGAATAGTAGATTCTTGAAAAAATATTCGTTTATAGAAAAAAAGAAAGAGTCGGTCCATGTAAAATGATCAAAATGTCTACGTTTAAAATCAAGTGAATTGATTACCTTCAATCAACTAACTAAATGAAAGCAATCAATTTAGCTGATTGAAAGCAATTTCCTAACAAGTGGTATTAGAACCAACCTTTTACTTTAGCAATGTGGGTTAAAGCTCCTGGTCTAGAATAAAGAAGGTGAATCACGTATGATTTTAGTGTAATTTATTCGGAATAGAACAAATAAGGAAAACTTTGTCTTGAATTGATATTTGACTTTATTGAATGCTTTTTAAGTTCATTTAATGCAAGTCTATTTGAAGCTTGTTGTTGATCTTAAATAGCATTATAGGATTCATATCATTTACACTCAAATATGAGATTTCATTCAACTTCAACTTCTCTCCCCAATTTACAAAATTACAATCCTATTTATACTATTTGAATAGTCACTATGAAAGGACACAACCTTTCACTAATGTAGTCTAATTCAACTCCTATCTTTTTATATCCATACATGAACCATGTTGAATGTAAAATACATGAATATGATAGGTACATAATGAATAAATTGTGTGAATGAATCTGGATTTTCATATTTATTGTGCCTTTTGGATAAATAGATGCATTGTCAAGCTTGAAAGGTTGCAACTCTTTACAATACGATGACATCTTATCTTGATCCATATCACGCCAACTATTGAGCATTGTTGTCATGGTTAGGCTAATGGGGCAAAGAGGAGATGCGTCTGGCACTTGCAAAGACTCTATTGGCAAAAGTTGCAGCTGCAGAGGTGATTGAATTATGAGCAGCTGATGATTATGCACATGTTATGATGTCTTAACATATTTACAATTCATGAAGAATGGAGAGATGTGAGAGAGGTTAGGGAGCTGATGAGGAAGAAAAGGGTTGATCGAGGTTGTGTGTTCGAATTCCCCAATCCCCAAATATTGTACAAGATTTCAATGCAAAACTTTCCCAACAAGCCCTTGGTGTGATGAACTCTTATGTTCATGGTACAAAATATGACATTCCTCATTTTGTTGGCTGCTTGCTAGGCCTGGGAGTAAGCAAAACAGGCCTCATTTGTCTACAAGATTTATTATATTATACCACAAAAACAAAAACAAAAACAAAACAGAATGTGTATTTCAATAAATAAGAAACATACAGATCCATCGTAAGGCACAGATCAAACGATTATGGCACAACAATGGCAAAAAATATGATTTCCTGAATTGCCATGAGAACTAGAACTATAATATTATTTGAAATATTCTGTCATATGGAATAAAATGAAAAGTAGTTAAACAAATTGTGCAGGTCACAGTACTTGAAAGAAATCCACTAAACCATCGTTGATATCCCTTTGTCACTGCAGTGAACTGCCCAGAGAAGTCACCTTGGAACGGATAAACCTAGCTCTGCACGCATAGAATACAAGTACAAAATAAGAAACGCAGACTAAGAATATGGATAAATATCACCTGCAGGTAGAGTCCAAATGCAATATGACTCATATCACATCTCATCCAGAATAACTGGCACAATCTAGTTCAATAGCAACAAAGAAAACCATAAATAGTGTCAACAAATGCTAACTAATATATAATCCTTAGAAATATGGATTCTTTTTTGAGTTAGATAGTTATCTCGTAAGACCATCAGTGAGTCAAGGGTGTGCATAAATTAGAACATGAACAAAAGAGTATGATATTGGTTTCATTACATTTGCATCAAGTAAACCAAAGGAACCAAGAACATTTATGGAACCAACACACACATCACTCAAAAGTGACATTTCTAGATATTAGTGTCAGTGAAGTATAGAGTGACTGGCCCACCTTCAAAAAACAGCAAATATGTCTCACGTACCATCAAATGCATCTGGGGCAATGAGAAGTTATGTCACATAGATTATTTGATTAAAGAAAATAACGGTTTGAATCATAAGAGCAATCATAAGAGTATTTGTGAGCTATAACTTTGGAGAGACAATCTTTTAAACTCGCTACACAATGTAAGAAAATTTGATGCAGATCATTAAAAAAAAAAGAAGAAGCTTTGTTCACAAAACAGAATAAACTAAAACTATTGACTGGATCATCCCTTGAATGTAATGATCTCCATGAGAACAGAATGGATTCTTGGTCAAGATAATTTATGATCATGATAACTAGACTGCAGCGCAAAGCTGATTGACAGGCGAACCTAATTTGCTGTTCCATTCTTTTAAATTTGGCAGTTGACTTCTCAGTTCAAAAGTTCTTCATGTGAAACTCTTTAAAATTAAAGATTCAAGAAATCAAATGACTACTGCTGAATAAGTGACACTTCCATTAGTTAAACGTGACACTGAGCCACCCTTGACAGAGTAAATCACTAGTTCCTCACGTTAATATAAATCTGAATATTTTCGACATTTTAGGACTGCTATGAGATAATTAATTTCGTACTTGAAATTGATTCATGGCACCATAATAGAAAAGCTCGACAAACTTCCAATCTATCTCTTTCAAGCATATTGACAATTGGAATTATGTGCCTGCAGGAACCAAATATTCCAGTCAGTTTCAAGGTCCCCAGTCAACAACCAAAGCCACTCCATTCATTCAACCCTAGTCCTTTTTTATGGAATAAAATCCATTCATTCAATACTTATTGTTCTAGTAACTTATTTTCCTCGAGAAAAAAAGACCAATTGAACTGGGGGACAAAAGTTGAAACCAATAAACAACGATTCTAAAAAAGGGAAGGACCAAAACTAGGATGGTTTCTCTTCCTAAGATGGTCAGCTTAGACGTTTTAGCTTAGCCTTTCAATTCCACTTCCATCTTTATATAAGTTGATCAACAACCTTCCAAAGCATTAGTAACAATCCAGTATTCTCAACTACTAAACTACAACAATTTATAACAGAAAGAACGCCTTTTTTTTTTTTTTTTTTTTTTTTGTGGAAATATCAAATATAAGATCATGGAACAGGGTTGATACTTCTTCACACACTGATACACAATCTGCAAGATTTCAGGAACAATGGCACCAACGAACAAGACAACAAGAGTCACAAATACAAACAGACAATTGCAGACCAACAAGAAATTGAAAAGTCTACAGGTAATGATGCATAAAAAGCTACTCACACTTGAAAAGAAAGTACAATATTTCATGTTAGAGGCTGGGAGAGGTGCAGCAGAGAATACCCTGAGAAAGCGCACGACAACTCCTCGAATTTGTGCTCAGACACGAAATCATTCTCGCTCCAGCAACGGCGTCGTGAAAAGGCAAAAGAGACTGAACGCATCCTAGCTCCGGCGGAGGCCTAGCAGTACAAAAACCAATCAGAAAAAGAAAAAAAAAAAACAAACTGGACCAAATCAACAACAAAATTTACAGAAACAAGGGGAATGAAAGGATGAAGAGAGATACCTGGCGAACGAGAATCGGCTAACGGAAGGTGCAGAGGGTTTGGACGGTAGAGGGAACGGAGAAGATGGAGATTTGGCCGGAGAATTCGGCCGGAGAATTGTTCTGAAGGACGATTGGGAGATTCTGCTCGCAATTCTTTGACAAGCAGAAGCCATGAAAGAAGAGAGGGAGATCTGGAAATTCTACCGGAAACGACTGAAGGGGGTTGAGGGTTTTAGAACTGCAATAATATAATACAAAATTAAAATTAAATAGACAAAAAACGATGGGCTGGCCTGACCCAGCTCTAATTGGGCTTTACATTTCAAGGCCCTAAACCATTTTTTTTTCGTATGCCCAATAGATTTTTACGAGATACTCACCAAACTAGTCGAATCTAAAAAATAATTACAAATTATTTTATTAAAAAATAGCAAATGGTTAAAATGTATTAATGATTATATATGTAAATACTCTAAAATTTATTTACTTTTATAATTATTTTGTGAAAAAAAGAGCTCACTCTAATTTGTCATTTTTATTTTGTTAAAATATCATTTTGAACCTTATGCTTTTGGTTTGTTCCATTTTTATTTGGTTAGCTTGTTGTTATGGTTATTCATGGGCTTGTATATACAAAATTTCGAAGATGAATAAAAATACTTGCTTTTCTACTATATTCAATATTTCACATGGTAAAGTAGTTTTTTGCGTTAACTAAGTGGTTTCCATTTCTTCTTTGTTCGTTTGCTATGGACGTTCCTTAGACTTCGCTTGCCACTTTGAATTGTCAAAATCGATCAATGAGTGAAAAAACACAATCCATACTATCTACATTATAGTGATTTTTCAAACATAATTCTTGCCACTGAGCTGTTAATGGAGAAAAATTATGTCACATGAAGTCGATCCATGTTGATTGGCTTCTCCATTAACAACAAATTAGTTTTTGTCGATGATTCAATCACTAATACAAGAACCACCCTTGAATCTTTCAATTAGTGAATTAGTTAGCAACCATCAAGCAAGAGTAGGACTCATCCACCTTCAATGTATCTAAAATTTAAATAGAAACAAAATTGAAATTGAATCTTGTCAAACACAAAACTCAACTTTATGTCCACTAAATTAGTTAAATTTTCAAAATCTTGTATTTGATTGAAATTTATTAAATACAAAATTGCAATTTGAAAAATTTATCCAAACTCAAAATAAAAAATCTAAAGACTTTACCCAAATTTAAAATTGCCAAACAAAAAGGAAATGTAATTTAACCTAAAAGTTAAATATGACAACATAAACAACATTAAATATAAATATTGTAATGTCAAACCGTATATTTTCTTGACATTAGTCGAAATACACACAAGTTGGTCCGAACAGTCACAAATATATATATAAACATTAAATGCAGCCTAAAAATTGATACCAACCATTTTCGTTTAGCCTACATGATATAAAAAGAAGTAGTCGCCCATATTTATATCTTTGGGAATGAACATAACTCATGCATGACATGGTACCCCTTTGACAATGTAGGTGTTCACACGCAGCATTGCATGTGCATAATTATTAAAAATGAAAGACTTATATTTATTAAATCTTGTTTATGAATTGACAAAATTTATAATATAATAATAATAATTAAATGTTAAAAATATTCCCATTACTAACCCATTAGGAATGTTTGCGATGAATTTTCTAAAATACGCTTAGTTTTTATTTTTTTGAAATCAACAACATTTTGAATTTAACCAATTGGTTAGATGGATTTAGACGCCTTCAATTTCATGTCTAAGCATATCGAATGATCAATACGATCCCTATAAAATACGCTTTAAAATACCTATATAGACACGTTCATGTCTCATTATAGTTTGCAAACAACTAATCATAAAAAGTTTATAATATAGATTTGTTCTAATCATAAGCATGCGTGCATACATCCAATTCAATATTATGCTCAATTTTTTTTTGAATAAAAAAACAAATCTATCCTCAATATGTAATTCGATGCTTCTAAAATTAAAAATATGATGCCTCTTAAATTAAGAAAATAGTAAAATGAACAAATGTCTTTTTTTTAGTACCTATCGAGAGAGGGAGAACAAATATCGATTCTCGGAATCGAAACTGTGACGTTGGTGTTGAACTAGTTTACAACCAATTTGCGCCACTGATCCATTTGGTTAAAATGAACAAATGTCAAAGGCATGCATAACCGATGATGAAATTGAATAAACATACTAGAATAGTCATAACTAGTATTGGTAGTTAAATGATTTTAACAATATTTACAGTAAATATTGTAACACAAGACAATATATCTCGTAACAACAATTGAGATGCACAAACTGGCCTTAATAATCAAATGGGTCAATGGTGCAATGGTTTCATTGTTTGGTTGTAAACTAGTTCAACATCACTGTCACAGATTCGATCCCGTGAATCGGTATTTGTCCCCCTCTCTCGATATGTACTAAAAAAAATAAAAATAAACTGACCTTAATAATCATGAATATAGTTTTTTTTTTTTTTAAAACACAACTCTCCTTCGAAATAAATAATGACATCCATCTTAATTTTTCATACAATTGTAAATAATATCACGCATTCTAATTTCTACACATCATATGCCACTATGATTTACCTCCTTTATTATTATTGTTCTTTTTTTTAACAATTAAAAGGTTAAAGGTTACAGAGTTTTTTTTTTTTTTTTTTTTAATTAGGTTAAAGGTGTTTTTAGAACTAATTTAAAATAAAAGTTTATAAAATGTAGGAAATAAGTCAAAATTAAACTTTTCTGAAAGTCAACAAAAACATAACTCTAACGGTATCTTGTCCAATCTAGTAATCATGAGATTATACGTTCGAATCAGTCAGATAATATATTTGTATAATTTAACTAAAAGTATGCTTAATCAATTTTCAAAATATAAAAAAAAAAAAGAGAAATATTTAGATCAGTTTAATATGAGTTACAATATATTTTTCTTTATTTTATTTTTTTATCTTTTGAATTTATAATCAAATAGATTGTGACCTTTTGGATATTATTTTATACATCATGCCCCCGAACATGATTTAAATATTCTAAAAAAAAAAATCATTAAATTATACTTTTTTGACAAAATTTATTGTCGGTTTAAACTTAAAATTAAAAACAAAAAAGAAAAGAAGGAAATCTCAAATTTGCCCTCGAGTAAAATAGAAATTCCAAGAAGGGCGTAGGCAATATTCGACTGCCGTCGGTCAGGCGAGTGATCTTCTTCATCGGGTTTGCTTTTCTTCATCGTATTTTCTTCCTATTTTCAGTTAACGATCGCCTTCGCTTGAATCTCCATTTCTCTCTTCTTTTCTTTCATTTTTCCCTCTTCTCTTCGTCTTCAACAATTTCAATTCCTCTCTGTAAATCTCCTTTTCGCTTTTCCCATTTCCTCAGCTCTAATGTAACCCATTTTTTTCTCTGCTCCGATTCCAATCCCACGCTCTGTTCCGGCCGATCACGATTTCCAAGGTTTCTACTCGAAGTTTAGCGGCCGCAGAGACCCAATTTCCACGCCCTCGCGCTCGCATTTGCATCCACATTGTTCGGATTGTTGTTGTCCCCAATCGATTACGTTTTCTTTATTTGTTATTTGTTGGTTTTCTCTAGAATTCTTCTTAATCTCGGAACATTTGGGGGATTTTTGAATATGGTTATTGGTGTTATTAGGCTTGTGTAATTAGGGTGGATGTGGGTTTGAATGGGCGTGGCGAAAGCTTGGAGGTTTAGCTTGATATTAGCGAACCTGGCTCTGTTACTGCCACAGAGTAGTGGGAATGGTTATGGTGTTAGTAGCAAGAATGTACTGTCGAGATCATCGTCGTCGCAGAGGAAGGCGACGTTTTCATGGTCGATGTTGTGTGGTGTGATGCTCTTTGCGTTAGGTTTGATTTCGTTGATTACAGGTCATGTCGCTTCTGATCTTGAATGGTACTCTCAGCATTTAGTCAACAGGAAGCTCTACTCGAGGCTGGTAATGTGTGAATTTTTTACTCTAGAGATGCTTTTTGGAAAAACGGGTTCATTAAAGTTCATTGTTGATCTGAATTTTCAGGAGGGAGCACGTCGTAGGCCGATCAATATCTGGGAATCTAAGCTTTCTAAAAACTATTATGGATGCAGCAAAAGAAGCCCGCGTTTTGCTTGTAAGTTGACATGGTTACCATCGCTCTCTGTTGGATTTGGTTGCTTTTGTAATTGGGTGTTTTTTTTATTTTGAAGAGTTTATTCACTTTTGTGATCTCATTTCAAAATATGTTGATGCTCTGAATTGTCAAGTGCAAAGTTTCATATTAAGGCTTGTAGTGAAGAGTTTAATTAAAAATGGCAACTAGGGAGTTTGTATCTTTTTATTTCGGAAGGATTTGTTGGGCCTCATGGTGCTGTTTTTGTTCTTGTCTTTTCTTCTTCTTTGAGGTCACCCATGGATTAAAATATTTTTCCTGATTACCTCAGCTATTTTTTTTGAAATCAACAATTCGGGGTGGGGTTTCAAAACATGACCTCTTGATCATAGGCACACACTGATATACCAATTGAGCTATTGCTCTTATTGACAGCTTAATACCTCTATTATTTTCTCATTCATCATTATCTTTTTTCGTATTACCCCAATATTTGGGGATTGGGATTCGAACGTGCGAACTTTAGGTCATGCCAATTACCACTAGGCTAAGTCCTCATTATCTTAGGTACTTGTTAAATATATGATGCTAAATAGTATCAGAAATGGGATGCTAATGTCGTCTTTCCTCGTGTGGTTACGGTTACGTTCATGCCACCCAAGTTCTTATTCTTCTGTAAGTGGACCTCCTTGTTCAACATGTTAGAAGGCTTACTTCTTACCAAGAATTACGTAGCTACGTTTCCTTCCTTTCTACTTGGATGTTTTTGCAACTACTTTAATTGCCTGCTATTTTTTTTTGTTTCATGCAACAAAAATAGGGATTATTCTATTTCTGTCAAGAAACATTGTCTTTACTTTTACTTCTGTAGATGGCCTGTATTCACTATTCAGAATAGACTCATCAATCTATGTCATGGTGGTTTGTTCAGATGTTAATAATTAGTTAATCAGTTGGTTAGCATTTGACAGTTTGTTCCTGTCTGTATATTGTCGTACTCATTAACTCCATAATTGGCACTCTTGAAACTTGTCACTGTATATATACCTGCATGATTCATTCTGTTGACGGGTGTAGAATCTGATGTGGACATATTTTTCTCTTATATGATTTGAAATCTAGCTGCTGTTAATGAGAAGTCATCAAATGGCTACTTGCTTATTGCAACTAGTGGAGGCTTGAACCAGCAGAGAACAGGAGTAAGTGATTCTTTCTTTGTTTCTTTCTTTTTATCTCGGAATGTAGAGTGGCAGACCGGAGTAAGTGATTTTCTTTCTTCCTCTCTTTCTTTCTGTTACATTTTTGTGTCGAGATGTAGAGTGAAAAATTAATGCCTAAATAAATTCTCATACCTTATCATGATTGAGTTGTCATCTTTGTTCATCAAAATCAGGCAGAAAATTTTCAATTATTTATTATCTTCGAAAATGATGTGAATGTATTTTTTTCTTAGATAACAGATGCTGTGGCAGTTGCCCGGATCCTTAATGCTACACTTGTGGTACCTGAATTGGATCATCATTCTTATTGGAAGGATGATAGGTAATTCAAGATGATTGGCCCT
Source organism: Sechiopsis laciniata (assembly GCA_037833695.1). NCBI lineage: Eukaryota > Viridiplantae > Streptophyta > Magnoliopsida > Cucurbitales > Cucurbitaceae > Sechiopsis > Sechiopsis laciniata. The sequence goes on along the minus strand of JBBMKA010000021.1, from coordinate 18,730,993 downwards.
TGAATTGTAACTTCAACATTTTTCTTTTTTTAATCGTAGTATTTGTTTATGTAAATCTGTCTTGGTATGCAGTGACTTCGTCGACATTTTTGATGTTGGTTGGTTCATCTCCTCTCTCTCAAAAGATGTGACTATCGTAAAAAGAGTCCCGAATAAATTCATGCGTGCCATGGAGAAACCTCCATATACCATGCGCGTCCCTAGAAAATCAGAGCCCGAATACTATCTTGATCAAGTTTTGCCTATACTTTTAAGGAGACGTGTAAGGCCACTTCACCAACATTTTGCTAATGCATTCAGAGCTTTCCTTTCTGTAAATTAATTGCTGAATACACTTCCATTGACAAGTAATTTTGTGCACACCGCTTTAAAAGATATTTCTTTGTAAAATCCTCAAACCGTGAACTTGGAGTAATAGTGTTGGAATTGTATTGTGGTGACATTAAATATCAGTGTTTCTAAGATGTCATTACCAAAGGAGGAAACTCGTTAATGTAATGTGCAGGTTGTCCAGTTGACAAAGTTTGATTATAGACTTTCAAATATGCTTGATGAAGAACTACAGAAGTTGCGTTGTCGAGCTAATTATCATGCTTTGAAATTTGTAAAACCTATAGAAGATCTTGGTCATAGAATTGTGAAGAGAATGAGAAAGATGGCCAAACGTTACATTGCCATTCACTTGAGGTTTACTCTTATTTACCTTCTTCAGAATTTTGTTCATGTATTTTGCAAAATGCCACTTGGCCCTTCCCTACTGCTGTCTTGTGTTTGCAGTATCAATCATCTGGCAATTATTTTATTTGTTTTTTTTCTTCATCTAACTGTCCTTCCTAGATTTACCAAAACTCTCTTTTATTTTGCATTTACAGAATCACGATTCAGTGGTCATCCTTTTAGGATGGAGAAAACTATTATTTTTTCTCAATTCATTAGAGCTTTTCTTTTGAGCCATTTTTTTTAGCCACTTGATTCCTTAAAAATAGAAGAGCTTTCCAGGATGAAGGTAGATCCCTCACGCATTTTGTTTGTGATAATCTCACTTTTGTTACTCGGTGCAAATTATATGTGCACACTTCTTAATGTAGTTAAGTTCTCTTTGAGTCATCCGAGAAAAATAGGCCAAAGATTTTCTTCTTTTTCAATTTCATATGTTCAATGATACTAATTTTTCTATAGGAAAAGCAAGAAGCAAGTAAATAAGAACAATAAAAACGTAAGATGTAAACAAGATACCAAATCTGAAAAGTTCATTTTTTATACCAATAATGCGATACAAATTTGAGTAGTCTAAGTAGAATCCTTATTTTTTTATTGTGTTTGAGAGTTGCCTTATTCTTTTGTTACCTAATTAACCAGACAGCAACTGCTACACTACGTGAAATATGATCGTCTTATTTGAGGTTAGATTTTGTGCTTCTCTTTAGGCTCCTACTCAGTTGGAAAGACACCATGCAATTAAACATTTTAGCCTCTATTGGTTGTAATGGTTTACAAGGTAATACCTAAGGCATCATTAAAAGGCTGGGTTACTTCAGTTGCTTGTATTTAGGGCCAATATTTCTAGGTAATAAAAGATTTATTGAGAAGAACACCATGATTGGTGATCTATGTTCTAAGCTTTCGGCTTTAATGTGTGATATCATTGGTAAATTATTAATTGCTTACACTTAAAATACTTTATGTTTATTTTCTTAAAAAGAAATACTTTATGATTCTGTGGATGTTCATAGAAATTCTTTTTGTATGTGCACGTTGATAAACTAATGGATGCATATCTATTGCTATTATTTTTTATTACATAATAAATGTATTAATTATTTTGGTTGTAGGTTTGAGCCTGATATGCTAGCCTTTTCTGGATGTTACTATGGTGGAGGTGAAAAGGAAAGACAAGAACTGGGTGAAATAAGGAAGCGATGGGAAACACTACCTGTGAGCAGTATTCCATATGTTTACAATTTTAAATGCATTTTTAATATTAACTATTAATTTTAAAACTTTCTTAAGTACTGTTTTTCTATGAACTCTGTATATTTGGGCTTGTATGATTGATCTGCAATAAGCAAGTGTCTGCATATAAAATTTCAGTATAACTTTACAGGATGTAAGTGAAGAGGAAGAAAGGAAGAGAGGGAAATGCCCACTTACTCCCTTTGAGGTGGGTCTGATGCTACGCGCAGTTGGTTTTAAAAATGACAGTTATATTTATGTTGCATCTGGTGAAATCTACGGTGGAGAAGAAACTCTGCAGCCTCTTCGGGAACTTTTTCCAAATTTCTATACTAAAGAGATGCTTGCTGATGCAGAGTTGAAACCCTTTCTTCCATACTCTTCCCGTCTTGCTGCCATCGACTACATTGTATGCAATGAGAGTAATGTATTTGTCACTAATAATAATGGGAACATGGCAAAAATTCTTGCTGGCGAAAGGTACAAAGTTTATCTCCTTCCATATTTGCTGCATCATTAGTAAGAACGAGATTTTTACTTAAATTTTAGAAAGGCTGTCTCTTTCAATCTTCCATGATACCTCGTTCTGTCTTTGCATGATGGTAAATTTCAATTGTTGACATCTGTTAGAGAAATGGGGTTCCACCTCAAAACTAATTGGCAATGAGGGGAATAACCCATATCTCTTATAAATACTTGTAGGACTCCCCACTTTTTCAATGTGGGACAATTGTGAGATTCTAACATACCCCTCAAGATGGTGCCTCTTTTGGGCTCACCAATCTTGAAAATTGGATCTCAATTTCATTTTATTGGACCGATACCCGTTTGGGCTTTATGGCTCTGATACTATGTTAGAGAATATGGGGTTCCACCTCAAAACCAATTGGCAATGAGGGGAGTAACTCATATCTCTTATAAATGCCTGTAGGACTCGCCACTTTTCCAATGTGAGATAATTGTGAGATACTAACAACATCCAACACTCGCGGAATTCTCTTCCCTGGCCTCTTATCATAATTTCTACACGTTCCTTTGTTTTCTATTAACTGAGAAGATTCATATGCATACTGTAGATACCTGAATTGATCCACCATCCAAGAATGTACTTGAGCCTACTAAAACTGTATTTGTATATATATTCTTCGGCGGTAAGAGATTAATGTCTAGTTTGAGAGATTGTTTCCAAAGTAGTTTTCTGTTTTTGTTTTTAAGTATTATAGTAGGTGGCTTGGTGTCTCGATTAGTAGATTATTATATACTTTTTTTTTTTTTTTGGAAAAGAAAATTTTCATTATGTATGAAATTACAAAACGGAATAGAACCCCAGGGGAGAAAAGGATTACATGAGACCTCTCCCATTAGATAGGAGGGTGTTATAAGTTATAACTATAATGATCAAATATAGAAAGTTTACACCAACTTACAACCAAAATAACAATGTTGTCAAAGAATTGAGCAGAGGATTTTTTTTTTTTTTTGAAACAAGGTTAACCACGCCCGTCCTTAGGCCAGGCACCGGAGACATCGAAAGAGTAATGTCACAGGTGAATCTCGAACCTGGGACTTTGAGAGGAGCATACTCTTAAAACCCAAGTCTTCAACCACTGTGCCACTCCTTGGGGACTGAATCAATCAGAGGATTTCTTATTCTGAAAGATGTATCCATTGCATTCTAACCAAACATTCCAACAGTAGGTTCGTTCGAACAAAATTCTTCATAATGCTTTTTTCCTCTTCTTGAAAGGGTGGCCACAAAAGGGTAGTGATGAGCAGGCTGCTAGGCTGCTTCTAATATTTCCTGGTAGAACAAAAGGCCAATTGAAGTCTGATCTAATGATGTCCCAGAAGTTTCTAGCTTAGGAACAGAAGCTAATCAATTGTGGCTTAGACTTCTTATTTTCTACACAGAATGCACCAGTGCGGAGAAATAGTCAAGTAGGTTATCCTCTTTTGAAGCTCCCATAGGAAAAGTTTGATCTTTTTGGGGTACCGTTCCTGGCTTTCCAAATGACAGTGTAAAGAGGCGAGGGGTTGTTTCCATCAATGTTATTCATATCCTCCATCAAAGATTTGACCGAGAAATATGCTTTTGGATCTGGTTGCCGTGATAATTCGTCTTGCCCAAGAAAAAGAATGATCTCACTTAGCATGTGGGAAAGATCTCCCATTTCGATAAATTTTTTTTTTCTTTCTGATTTTTCCTTAAATCTAAATCCAGAATTTCAAAGTGGGATCCCATACTTGGTTGGCAGTAGCTTCTTTCTTGGACGATAGATTAGAGGGAATTGGTTTATAAGAAACTCACCATTAATCCATTTATCTCTCCAAAAGGAAGTGTTAGCTCCATCTTTGATCCCATATACAATTCTGTCCAAAATCAATGAGGAATGGCTGAGTATGGCTTTCCAATGACCTTTAGCTGTGGCAAGAGATCTTTTGCCCTTGTTCCGTTGCAGGAATACAACAAAATCCATTCCTTTCTCCAATTTTCGATCTGTTGATTTGATTTTTTGTCAAACAGTTTGCAGAATCATGGAGCAAGGGTTTTACATTCGTTTCTCTTATTCAAGAGATCTTTTGCCTGGTGTTTTGCAGTTTGTAGGAGGGGGGAAGTGGAGAGAGGGGATCCACTTGTGTCAATCCCTGGATGTTTTATTTTGCCTCTAGGCATCCGTTGATAATGATGGAAAAGTTCGTTGATGAAATAATACACTTTCTCCATGTACAGCCAAAACCTTTAGTAGGAAGAATCTCATTTCATCTAAAAACTTTCAATGGGTTTTATCAAACATCAAGTTATCATCATTTTTTCTTTTGTCTATAACTCATCGCTTCATTTGCTATAAGATATTTATTTTAATACCAGATAATTATATTCTTGAAGGAACCACTCATATTTTTTGTTTTTGTTCTTTTAGAAGGAACAACTCTAGTTGTTCTTGAAACAGGCGTCGGTAGAAAGAAATAACTTTTAGAAAATAGTTGTCCAAATATGCTTTCATTAAACTTTTAGTCTAAAAAAGTAACAGATCTTAACAGCTCAATTTTTTTTTTGACAGTATAGCATTTATTTTCCCATGATTTATCCTTAATTCTCTTATTAAGAACTGTTTGGGTATAGAAATTAATGTTTTTAATGGCTGAAGGTGCCTCTTAGGCTACTTCTCTTGAAGAGTGACAAGAACGTAGATTAAAAATATAACCAAAGTGATTGTGTAAATATTCAAAAGAAGATGAAACCCCCTTCTATTAATTGTCATCTTAATTAGAGATTTAAAATCCATTCTTAATCATGCTTATCATATGGTGTATTGTATGCACTTACATGTTTAAGTGAACCTTTATATACTTTTGAAGAATAGACAACAAGTTGATATTTTATTTTTCCCATTATTTCACAAGGCGTAAGTACTCGAATCTTCGATCATTGGAGGCGCAAGCCTCTTATGAGCCAAAGAAATTGTAAGCCTTGAGGCTTTTAAAACACCTACTGGAAGTTTTAAAGTTTCTTTGTATATTCATCTTGTCAACCATCCTAACACTGAACCATGATTTATGTATTTTAGGAGGTATTCAGGTCATAAAAGGACAATCAGACCAAATGCCAAAAGACTCAGCGCTTTGTTTATGGAAAGGAACAAGATGGATTGGGATACCTTCACCAGAAAGGTGAAGTCTTGCCAACGCGGGTTCATGGGGGAGCCCGATGACTTAAAACGTAGTAAAGAATTTCATGAATTTCCTGACTCCTGTATTTGCGAGAAACCTTTCCCCGAAACAATAAACGAAGATGAAGACAATGATCACCATGATTTTCTGCGGATAAATAGCCAAGGAGTAGGAGAAAACTTGATGGATTCCGTTTCGTCTCCTCGGTATTAGACTCTTTTTTTTCCCTACTGTTTTTTGCCCAAGGTATAGGAAGTTCAATCAGCCCTATCTTCTTCATTAATGATATGAGAAGTTTGGTCAATTGTTCATAACTTAGTTTCTTAACTAATGTCAAGAGTATATGTTGTGTAGTTCTGTCCCAAAACCTGTTGCTGCTCTAGTCTTTTATGCCCAAGCTAACACCCCCACCCCCTCCTGATTTGTTTTATTAGTTTGTGGAATTATGATACATGAACTGAACCTACATGGCGCTATGACTGGATACAGTTCGAATCGACAGCGTGCTCGAGATAGGCAGTCAAATTTTGGCTTAGCATTATTGACTTTCATGTGATTGAGCCTGTCAGACATTTGTGAGCCTAAGGTAGTATTGTTATTTTTATCTTCTTTTTTTCATCTATAACTTGTAATTGTAGAGAATTTTTGTTTACAAGCAAACATAATGGATCATTTTGGTTTGCTCTGCAAGTTATCCAGTGGAAGTTACACTCTATCCATCTAGAAAAGAGTTCAATAGGTTTGAGATCAACTGTTTTCATTATTATGTTAGATTTAAATATACTTTTAAATGCTATTAGTAACATGTGGATTGATGAATTGATGTGTCATCATTAATTGAAAGTAGCAAGAAGCAAGAGGATTGACATGCAAATCCTAAATTTGAAAAATTATATAATCAAAATCTGAAATTCATTAGGTTGTTGTCTCCTTCATGTTACAATTAAGTTGGATTTATTTTATGTTTCAACTGTGATTCTCAGTTTATTTGATGTTGTCATGTTGAAAAACATGGAAAATTTCAAGTCCGGTTATTACAAGAAAGATAAGCTAGGATTTTGGAATCGTGGGATGATAATCAAAAGAAGATCCATTAGGTATATTGTGTAGTTTGGTAGAAGAACTTATCGAATAGAAAACATACACGGTGTGGTTCGAGATAGCAATGTTGGAAGGGTGTGCATGGTCGAAGTTAGACTATAGAGTAAGTTGCACATGGATGTGCCATTTATCGAACACTCCATTTATGCGCCATTCAACACCCCTTGGATGCTATCTATCAACTATAACTTCAGTTATGATTTGCTAGGATGTTAGCATTTGAGTACTTTGGTACCATTGTGGATGTTAATAAGTTTGCATTGAGCTCATTGCCACACTATTTAGTGTGTATTTCATGCACTAGTCATGTTTAATGTACTAAAGTCATCAGTAAAGGGATTCGGGCTAACCTTAAGCACGCATATTTAATTTCACTTGGGTCAAGCTATTAACGCATTGGTTTTATTGTGTCTGGTTAACATGCCTTGATCATAGTAAGGTCGAGTTACTAGCAAGGGACTCAAATATTAAATATCAACTACATTTTTGTTACATTGATTGAGCCTCATCTCATTAGATATTCTCGGTTTCTTTATGGTTGTCTGTAGTTTAGGGCATCCAACTTGGAGTACTTGTAAGATGCATGAATAATTTGTTAACATAATTTAATTGATTGCTCATCTTCTTAAATTGATTGAAAGTTTTAAAATTTACTCCTTGATGTTAAACTTTTTGTTGAGAAGGAGGATGAGAATAATTATGAGAAATAATTCTCATATTTATATTTTAGGCCATGGAAAATTATTTCCTCCATAATTTCATTCTTCCATTTTATTTTATTTTTTCGTGTAATCATTTTTCATTCTCGTATATTAATTATTTTATTCTTCCAAAAAATTCTTTTCTTCACTCCAAACACAAGTGGTTGTTCTCTCATAATTATTTTTTTCATTTCAAATAAAATTAATCATTCTTTACAATGATAACTTTCTTCTATATTCTTTTCCTAATTTTCATATTTTTCATAATCACTTCCACTCTCAAAAAATGTATAGTTTCTTTCTTACTTTGTAAATAGTTTTAAGAGTTATTTTTTGGAGAGAAAAATTTGGATGTAGCGTGCCAACATGTCATTCATGTGAAGCCACACATGTCTTTTCTTTTCTTTTTTAGTAAACATAAAGTAAGAGTTATGCATCATGTCTTTTATGTGCTCCCCGTCTACACCAAAATTCTTCTCTTTTTTGGATAGTTTAAGAGTTATTTTTTTATAACTTAATTTTGAGAATAAGATTCGTAAATTATATTCAAGACCTTATTTATTGTTTATACTGTAGAAATCATCCAGTTACATTGCTTTTCTAAACGCTCAATGTATTTTGTTTACCAAATGATTTCATACCAAATTTAAAATTTAGAAAAAGATGTTTAAGGTTTAAAAATGGAGTTACATACTTATCAATAGGGGTGATTTCAGTTCATTTTTTGTCAATTTTGTCTCAATCCGACAACCAAATCAATATCTTCGTTTTAAAAAAAATTGATCTGATCCAATTTTCAATAAAGCATAGAATCATTAGATCGATTTTTAATTGGTTCGGTTTTCAATAGGTCCGATCCAATGTCTAATAAAGTATGACCATCGAAAAACTAAAGAACTAAAGAACAAGGGAAAAGAAAAATGCCATCTGATAATTATAATATCATTCAAGGCGCAATTTGTTTGCTGTAAGATGATGTGGACTTTTACTTCTACTTTTGAGACATATAACTACACAGACTCAGTCAAAGATTATTTTTATAGAGATAATACTAATTCTAATGCCAACTATGAATTTTATAGATCCAAAATGTTGGTATTCATTAGCTGCCAAATATTTCAGGTTACGGAGAGAAAGTTTTTACAATCATTGGTGTTAAGGTCTATGCTGCAGGACTATACATCAATTCATCAGTCTCAAATCAATTAAACGTTGGAGGGGACAATTGGCAGCTGCAATTCCGGAGGATTCTTCCTTGTTCAACATAATTTTCTAGTGTAATAACTGTACATATAAATTATACATATCTGTGTGATTATAAAAAAAAAATGATAGAAAAATGACGAAAACTAAAGAACAAAATCTGATCAACAAAGGTATAAATTCAATTACCCACAGTCAACAAAATCCAAGACTCTCCTAATTCAAAAAATGCAAAAACACAATTAACATCTCCAAATACCATACAATTAAGGGAGTTACTAACCTGTTCAATTATATCTTCCTATAACTATCATAGGTTGGCATATTGATCGATTAGGATAATGTAAATAATAAAGTGCTTAGTAAAAAAATTCAAATCATGATGCCCCTTATTTAGGATTATCCTAGAATTACCTTGACAACCAAATATGATAGGTTAAGACAATTGTTCTATGAAAATAATCGAAGTACACAAACCGGCTAAGATACTCTTGGATATTAAAAAACAGTCCATCATAAACCCTTTAACATCTTAAAATCCCCTACCAAATTGATATAGGTTTGCAATACTAAGGAGGAAGCTTAATTCTACAATAATTCTACAAGCTATCCAGTATGAACTATTCAGATATGTATCATTAAAATACCTCTAATCTCACCATTAAATTAAAAGTTGAATGGCATATAAACAAAGTAAAAGCTCCTATTAAAGTCAAGTTCAAGTAAATAATAACGGGCTTGGTGAAAATGAGTTCAGTAGCCATCTACCGATAACCATCAAAATAACTCCATCATAATTAAAATGGATGCAAATGGATGTCAAATTGAAGAGATTAATCAAATGGGGTTTCATTAGTTTGACTATTAAAAACAAAATACAGGTGAGAAAAAAAAAAAAACCCCCAACAATCAAATTTTATGAACTCTAACAAAACAAGAAATCCATATCCCAAAATCAAATAAGCCAATAGATTAGGGTCTATTTGACTCCAAACATTACTATAGATTAAAAAGCAAATGACACCAAACAAGTTAGAATCAATAACATGAAGTTCAAAAGGGCATCCTCAGAGTGAAAGAAAAATCCATTTCCCCTAACTATTTGCAAAGAAAACGAGCTTATCCCGCCATTAATGGAGGAATTTAAGACAATAGAGAGAAATAGAGAACAATACCAATGATTCCAGCTGCATCTCTGCAGATATTAGAACAGTACTTAAATATTACCTAATCGAATCGATTGAAGGAAAACGACTCTGGAGAAGGGAAATGACGCTCACGAATTTGTAAGGATCGAGAGAAGGGAAACAACGGAAAGTTGAGAAGGGAAAAGGCGTTGGAGAGAAAAAAGACGCGTGAAAAAGGAGATTATGAGTTAGGGTTTTATTTTTTAAATTATTTATAGTATCGGTTCGTTTCAGTTTTATCGATTTTTTAAAAAGAAACCGAAGCGAACCAAAAAAGTTTGGCTTTCTGTCATTTGAAATCGATGGGTCCACTCGCCTTCTAAAAAACTGAACCAATCCATTAGATCAGTTCAGTCGGTTTTTTATTTTTGTTTTCACTCCTACTTATCAACAGACTAGTAATTCCCTTTTTAAAAGAACATAATGATAATGTTTAACTAATAGGCTAGATTGCCAACAAGAGCAATAACTCGGCCCATAGATTAAGAGACTGTGGGTTCAAGTCTCTCTACCTCAATTGTTGTAATCTAAAAAAAAAAAGGCTCGATTACCAATAGAAACAGAGGTCTAGTGATATCATATATAATACACAAAATATCAAACTCTAAGAAATCTCCTAACTACCGATAATATCTAACAAATATTTTAATAGTCTTTCTATGATGGTTTTTGGAAATCACACGGTGTGGTTTACCCTTTATATATATATATATATATTAATTCAACTATATATATTTGTGAAAAATTAATGGAAAAGTAAAAGATTGATGCATTTCTCACAATTTACATTGTTACATGAGTACATTATCAACTACTCTATTTGAATTGAATATCAATAGAATTCAATCAATGAACAACTTTTAATCGACTTCAATTAGTGTTAATGATAAACATCAATCAATAATATCCAATTTCTCTTTTTTAAATAGAGGGCCTAATGTTTTGAAAACAAATCTACACATTATAATTAATGCATGGACGATTTTCAAAATGAAAATCTATACTACACTTATAATAATTTACAAATCTAAATGATAAGATATGCATGGACGTGAAAAGTAACAGTTCTCTCTTTTTTTGAAAAAAAGAATTGAAATACTTATAAGCCTATGATTAAAATTGACATATTTAAAAAAGTCTGATTAAAATTAATACAATTATTAGCTTAAAGAGTTATTAATACAACCTATAAATCAATTTTGTAATATATTTTTAGGTAACTTATAAATTTGATATCCATGACTTTAAAAAATTAGAGTGTAATCCTACGATTAAGGTTGAGTCAGTAAGAGTACGACATCAGTATACATCCATTGATCATGAAGTCATAAGTTCGAATCTCTTACTCCCAATTGATAGAATCTCAACAAAAAAAAATTAAAAAAAAATAAACCATAACCATGAATGATAAAGTTTTCACATTCATCAACGATTAAAACCTACAAGACTTTTTTTTTTTTTTATAACTTTCTCCCAATTCTAGAGATCAATATTTTCTCTCGTGGGAAAATTCCTAATATAATTTACTCTATTTATGCTTGTTAATAGTTTAAAGACTTGTAGGAAGCGATTTTGAAGTCATTTTTATAGCCATTTTTAATGATTTTAGGCATATACCCCCTTCCTAAATGTTGAATTAAAAAAAATAAAAAAAATAAATATAATCTTCCCGTGAAGAACCAAACATCGTCCCTGGTTTGGAAAATTCTCAGATTTTAGTATGAAGCCACATTCAAATGCCAATACCAAAGGCAAATAACCAGTAAATACAAGTCCAAGCAAAATTTTATGATGCCAAACTACCATTTACATTTGAGGAAAATACATAACATAAGCCAAAAACAAAACCCTACTCATCTATGAAATACTTTACTGGTAAGTTGAGCTAATAAAACAATCCAACACATTACTGCTTCTTTCAAATTGTTCAATGAAAAACAAATATTGGGCAGTACCTGATCCTTCTGTCCACCTTCTTCAAGTGTAATGGGCAATGCCACAATGAGGTTAAACAGTAACAATTTAAACGCACCGAGTCTCTATTTAACTCCGCACGGGGAATGAAGCAGAGTAGATGCTTCGATTCTGAAACCACGCAACGCTAATGTGATATGATATGATATGATATTACTATAGATCAAGGGGGTGGGAGATGACATAAAATGGATAACCAAACTACCTTCTTTTTAATTCCAAGACCAACCTACAAGGAGAGTTTCATCAATGTACATCCTGTTATGGTAGAGGAGCTTGAGAGAACACAAATGTGAGAGAACTCCAATCAATATGAACAACTAAAGCTAAACTTGTAGGAGTATAACTGAGGAAGCAAGAGTTTCCTTTCCTACATTTATCTATATTAAATACAACAATATAAACTACTGTTAATGTCACATTAATTATCAGCAGAGGACGTTTCCTGGGCTTAGAACCGAGTTCGCTAGAGCCCCCTTAGCTTTTGTTCCCTGTCACAATCAGGTAATAAATTTTTGTCATGATGTAACAAACTTTAAGGAAAAATTCTGAAGTGAATCTGGCACATCAGTTCTTACCTCTAAACGCATTCCTGTTCTGGCTTCGTTGACCTTTATCGTGTGAAAAAGAAGGAATCTTCGAAATTGTCAGTGAGCTCTGCAGTCCCTCTAATAACTGTAGACACCAAGATTCAGAATGCACAAGCACATTACACAACATATAAGAGATCACACCATACATAAAATATAACGGATAAAAGAAAGAGAGCAATTTAGGTCATCCCTTGGCATGATCTAAAAATATTGATGCCTACATATGTGGTCCAATTTGGGCTAAATTTTGTTATTCTTTAACCCAAAAAAATAGAAAAGAAAAATAAATGTGGCTCAAAGGAAACTGAATGCACAGGGATGAGTCATTTACAAGACTGGATCTCTAAATCATATATAATATTCAATAAATGAGTATACTCTCAAATAAAATTGGTAAATCAACAGATAGCTGTGGAATAGCTCAATTAGAAAAGAAGTGTAGAATCAACATTCAGCAATTGATTGAGGTTCACGTATCAAAGACTTACTCTAGAGGTAGGCTGAATTCGGCGGTTGGATCTCCGTGGCTCATTAACATTAGAATTTGGTTTGGTAGAATTCCCATTGAAAACTTTTTCTTCCTCTATTTTTGCCAGTTTCCCAACTGACGGTGCAAGTTTTCCTTTATTTGCCCGTTCAGGCTTCGAGTTAAATGAGAATGCTTTCTTGGGAGCATGTGCTGGAGGAGGTAACAGGACCGAGCCCTCTGGTGCTTCTTCAATACTACAAAAGGTCGGAGCATCCATTTGGTCGTTCTTACTCGAAGTACTATCATTCTGACTTTCAGGATCCTTGGTGATAACTGCATGATCTGTTGCCAAAGGATAAACGTCAACAGAAACATTTGCCAAAAGTGTTTCATTCTGTGAAATAGTCTTACCTGTTATACTTGGCTGCTTTCGGGACTTGACACCCATGGGCTTGGCATCATTTGCAGATTTTTCCTTTGTATCATATTTTGCAGTTCTTTTTAATCCTTTGGATGTAGATCCTTGTGGCATCAAATACTTTGCCGACTTAGCGGAATCATTTGATTCAGTAGTTCGAACATCTGCAACATAATGTTTGCTCACTTCCATAAATTTTCTCTTTTTTCCAGGCTTTGGAACACCAAAAATCCCTCTCGATGCCCCCTTCTGCTGACCAGTCCGACCGGTTTTTAATGGATTAGACTTGTTTTCAGTTTGAGTATTTCTACCCATATTAAATATTTTTTCATTAGCAGCTATCAAAAGTAAACTTGAGTCAGCTGGGTTTACTGATTCTACATCCTGCACAATCGGGGGCATTTTATCCTTCCTTTTAACCTCTGCAGCTGGACTGCCCAACTTCATGCGCTTTTCCTGAGGCACAACAATCTGAATGCAATTGCAACTCAGCATATTTCAACAGATTATGAGTTAAGAATCAGAGTCAAACAAACACAAGTTTAGTAAGAACCTCATGAGAATAGTCATTTACATACGACCCAGACAACTCAAACCATTCCCCATCTTTCCATATGAGAGAAGGCCTGAGATTCCAAGCTTTGATAGTGGATGTTTCGCCTCGAGCTGCAAAAAGAACCAAATGATGATTCATTGATAGAAAAGATAATCTTCATAGAAATAGGTCGATTAAACTCCGAAATATAGTGACATACCTGGAAAGCGGACAATATATGTTGTTTCATCTTTTGCGTCCTTCTCAACAACCACTCCTTCATGCCAGCTGGAAAATATATAAACAAACAGCAGATTACATATTACAGATTGGGCATGGGGTCATCTAGATGGTACATACTAAAAAAATCTTTCTAGCTGTTGAAACTGCTTGGTTGGGAAAGCACTAAACATCTAGCCCCTACAACAACAAAATTTATGTAACTACTAGGTCTCTAAGCTATTTAGAGACTCAAGTCAACTACTTGGTCTCTAACCTAATTTTGACTCGTGTCTCATCTCATTCGTAATAGATGATGACAGAAAACAAAGAATTACTTGCACCATGGCTCTTAACGAAACCTTATGCAAAATGACTTGGGAAGGTTTGTATTGTAAGGAATACAAAGTTTCCCTATGTTTGGGATGGTCAATGTTCATATGATAAACTAAAAAATAGAAACCCTGCTTGCAAAAGAGGTAAATTCTGGAATCTCTAAGTTTGATACTCTTTCTCTGTGAATGTGATGCAATCTTTTTAATAATCACAGTTGCATAGAAGCTTATGGAGTTTATCCAGACAGTATATTCCAGCAATCCATAAAGATACAGCTCTTTAAAATGATTTTTCACTTTTCTTTAGGAAACTTGGCTCTGGTAGTTTTCCAAATGATAGATACTAAGACGTGGATCTGTGTGATACTCAGTGATTTCGGACAAGCGTATTATCCTTCTCCTACCCTCCTCACTGTATACTTCCTTTCTTTATTGTTTGCAATCAGGAAATCAAATATCAGAGAGAAAACCATACCTATTCTGCATCCAAGCATCAACTTTGTCTCCAACCGACCAGATATAGCCCCTTGCAGCTGTTCGGCTTCTCTTCCTTGTTCCTCCATTCCGCAAGGTAGTCATAGGACGAGAAATTCTTATTCTTGGTGCCATACCCCCTTGACCATCAAGAGCAACCCACTCCTTTAGTTGGCCTGACCCTGCACAAATCAAGAAAATGACCAGTCTGCAGAGATAGAAGTCAAGAACTGTACATGTTTCTAAAGATCAGTATACTCTCAGATTTTTAAGAGCCCAAGATACTCATGAACTTGTCAAAATCATTTATGGACCAGAAACTAATACAAACTAGTTTAGCTGCTGCTACTGTTGCAGGCAAGAATCAAATAATATGACTTGGTCAATCTCAAGTCACAAAAACATAAGACTATCACAATTGCACGCTTTACTTGTCATTAGATTACCTTCTTCAGGTTGAAGTTCAGTGTAGGACACGTAAGCTTTCCCTTCCTTCAAACTCAGCACATTGGCTATGAACCAAGATGCTTTTAATCCATACCCGTCCTTAAAAACCTATATCATAACCAATCAAGTTAATACAAAATTGTTGAAAGATGGAAATTCAAATTCTCTAATTCTTCATATAATAATGAACCCAACAATGAGTTTAAATAGAGTACAAGAGATGACCTAATTATAAAAGGAAAATATAATATCTAATCATAAAAGAAAAAGATTCTACCTAGTTATAAAAGGAAAAGATACTAAAGATCAAGTTAATACAAATTAAATGATAACCAATCTAAGTTAATACAAAATAAAGAGACAATAAACACCAATAAATGATCAGTAAATCCAGGTGCAAACAAATAAGCATTTAATTTCCACATCAAAATTCTGCATAGTGCTTCAGCAACTCAAAAGAAGTAAAAATAATATAGATCGACGATGGTGAGAAGTAAAATTATACATCATAAACTCATACCTCGACATGGGAACCTTCCTTGATGCTACTTTGTCTTAAATCCTTAGCCTTTTCGCCCTTGTCCTGGGAGGATTTTTCTTCGACTTCAGATTCTGGAACAACACTAAAGTTTTTTGTCAGATCAGAAGAACGTTGGTCCTTTTGCCCTTTCGTATCCTTACCACGAGATGCTATAGATGTTGGGATATCGTCAACCAATCTGGGATGATTCTCAACAGAACCCATAGACATGTCTCCAAGAAGTAGTGGCTCGACGTTTTCACTTGTCTGAATTTCATTCTTACCTGAGGGTCCCTCTCTAGGATGCTTAATTGCTGAATTGGAACATCCTTTATTAACATCATCCGATCTTATAACCAACTCAGAAGATACTTTAGGGACTTTCCAATAACCTTCTGGACCAGCTTCCACTAATTTTCCCAAGGGAAGAGGATCGCCCATGGCAACTAACTTTCCAGCTTGAGACACAGCTGCCGCTGCAAGCTCAGCAGCTTTGACAATGGCATCCACATTTTCAGCATGCTTTGAAGCAGCCGATGTAGCTTCAACCCTCTTTCTAGCTGCCTCCCTAGCCGCAATAATAATAGAACTGGAACTATGTCCCACATCTTCACCCCCCAAGATGGACGCTGGAGTGGCCTTCCCTACACTAACAGCACTGCCATGAATAGAAATTGCATTGCTTTGACATGAACCTTCATGGCTAGTTGAAGTCCAAGCCTCATCAGCCATCAATTTTGCTTGACATGCAGCATTCGATGCCACATTCGCAGCAGCAGCTGCAGCCTTTGCCACGGCAGCAGCTGCTGCTATTGCAACAGCTGCAGAAGCTAGTTTAGCTTCAACATCTGATACTAATTCTGAATTCTTCTGTCTGTCCAATTGACTCCACAAATCTGTACTATGTTTAACAGCTTCAGATGCAAACAGTGCAGCATCCTCGGCTAGTTGCTTAGCCTCCCTAACCTTGCCAAGGGTTTCCTCTGAAAGCATAGTTCTCCCTCTCAAATCTTGAGCTACATTCTTTGGGTGGGTAGTTAAACACAATGGAGATGCAGATAAAATCAAATTCTCAGAAGGTGCCTTAAGGTGGACAGATGGAGATGTTGCAAGAGTAGAAATTGTAGTTGTAACCACAGCTGGCACTGGTTTTAAATGAGGTTGAACCTGCATGGCTATAGGGCCAGGATCCTCAGAAACTACATTCTTCTTTCTTCTTCTCGTTTTTGATTCAGTTGAACTTTGCCCAGTAGTTACTGACACTTTTTTTAACTCAAGCAGGGGGGACGCCCCTGTATATGCACTACCAGAAGTTCCACCATGAACCATAGGACCAGAGGGTTTCACAGCAGAGGATTGTGGCACAGATGATTCCTTCAATGGAGTCAAAAGAACAGGCTCAGTATTTGGCAAACCAGAAAATCGTGCACCAGAGTCGGGTGTTGATGTCTGAGTTGTAACCCAATTACTATGGAACGGGGTCTGAGAAAACCATGAAAGGTTATGACCAATAAAGTTCCTGACAGGAGGAGTCTGATATGGATGCAACGGAGTAAGTGCTTGTTGATAGTCTATAATTGGACTTCGAGGCATAATACTAGATTGCAAAGCATTAGAAGGTGTGGAAATACTCCAGAGTGGTGAAGAAAGAGGGATCATAGGATTTAACACCGTTGAAGTACTCTTACTGCTAACTCGACTAACTGGAGGAGATAAGGCTTTACTTTGCAGTGTACTTTGTTTATTTATTAGCTCAGTACTCCTACTACCTACAAAACAAATGTTCAAATTCAGAGAGAGAAAGATAAAACTAATATTGTATAAAATGGTAGTACCAGATTGTGATTGCAAAGGAGTCTCTGCGTTAATAGGCTGAGATTTTTTTCCATGAAGCCTATCTACACACATACGCCAGGCATTCTCCCAAAGGATTGTTCCACCATCTGAATTTAAAAACCACATAAATAAAGAAAAAAGTGGCATCCATACGATGAACCATAATCGATGATAGAAGGAAAATTTTACCAGGTCCTCCAAATGCAGACAGCATGTACGCCTCGTCCGGTGCTGTACCTTGACTGCAGCAACGAATAAATAAATCCATAAATCACTAGTAGAAAGAAGCTCAATTAAACGAACCAAATGAGAAATGTTTTGTGCTTTATTCAAAAAGATGAAGTGTTTTTGTTGTACACGTCCTTTTAACAAGACAAGACCTCAACCTCTTAAAACTTTTTTTCTACAGGAATGAAGTGTGGAAAATTACACTGATTTTAAGTTCTGACACTAATATCTCTAAACCATATACATGCAACGGGATGTCTTTAGAGGGGTTGAAAGATCTTTGAATGATGTTAGGTCCCTTATTAGATTTTATATTTCTCTTTGAAACTCCATGACAAAACATTTTTGTAACTATTCATTAGGTAAGATCTTCCTTGATTGGAGGTTGTTCTTGAAGGTTGCCTCTTCTTTTGTGGTTTTTTCTTATTTGTATGCCCTGGTATTCTTTCATTATTTTTCAAAAAGACAGCTTGGTCTATTATAAAGAAACAAAGCTATAATTACATTGAGTTGTTTTAATGAAAAGAAAAATAAAATAAGGACTCACATCAAAGCTCCATATACAAAAATCTGAGCACGCAATTGAACTTGCTGCAAGTCTGTGAAAGGCTGTAGAAACGATGGAGATGGGGAGGCAGAATTGTTCAAATCTGGAATGCTAGACGTTGAAGCACCAATAAAAACAAATGGTTTCGCACCACTGGACTCTACATGCCCATGATGTTGCATCTCATTAGATTGTGCAAGCTGGAAAATTACAGGACTGCTCATGGGCGTACTGTTCAATTTCTCTATTTTATCTGATTTCTTCATATAATTTCCTTTTGTAGATGACTCTTTCCCTGATCCCTTGGTAGAAGGACGCCTAGTTTTACGCTCAGAAGTACCTTTGGAACGACCACGTGCAACTTTTACCTCAGACACCTGAGGGCTCCCATGTGAAATACCCTGAGCACTCTTGATGTCCAATACGCAATGGCCAGAAGATGATTGGTGTCCCACCACAACCTTCAATTAAAATAATCGACAATATGAAAAATGAAGTGTGAACAGTAAAAAAATGCATATGTTTCCCTGTGATCAGGAAGAGAGAGGGGGGAGTAAATAATGGCATCAATGACATGGAGGAAAAGAATCACCAAATCAGCATTAGTTGCTGGTGCAACTGCAATGCCAGGATCATTTTTTGATAGATCTACAGATGAATTGGTCGCATGGGTAAAAACTGTCTCATTTCCAGAGGCACTGTTAGCATTGGGCAACTGGGAGACAGACAATGCATTGCCAACCAGCCTATCCTTGGCCTCTGAAGCTTCAACTCTCTTACTTGTTGGCCCCTTATTGCAGTCCTTTTCATCTGGATCACCAGAAACCATAGTAGTTTTGACAAAATCAGTTAAATTAGGAGGTTTATCAGCATCAGAAGAAGTACCACCCTCCATAACAGACGCTTGTTCATGAGATTGAGGCAAAGCAGCAGAACATAATGAATCTTCCTTTATCCCAGCGTTACCTGCAATCGAGTAGCAAGAGAAAATTCAAGGTTCAATGTTCAACTTCAATCTAAGTCTAGTTACACATTAAAATGCACATATTATATACAATGAGTTATAACGACATTTGGAGCACCACACCACAGAAATAAGAACATATCCAATTTCACATCATCTTGAGGAAAGACTAAATGCCCTTTTTCTTTTCCTACATATGCTCAAAATGTAGCCTGCCCTGCATATGCAAGTTCTGTTCCATACAAAATGATAAAAGCGATGAACTGAATGAGCAAAGTCAAGGTTCAATGATGAACTTCAATCCAAGTCTAGTTACATATTAAAATGCAGAAAGAAGAAGAAACCAGAGATGCTGATTATTGGTTGCATTGGTTTTCTTTTGGAGGCTCCATCATTTCCGTGTTTGGGTTTTTTACCAACAGAACGCGAAAATTCAAGGTTCAATGTTTAACTTCAATCTAAGTCAAGTTACCTATTAAAATGCACATATTATATACAATGAGTTATAACAACATTTGGAGCACCACACCACACCACAGAAATAAGAACATATCCAATTTCACATCATCTTGAGGAAAGACTAAATGCCCTTTTTTTTCCTACGTATGCTCAAAATGTAGCCTGCCCTGCATATGCAAGTTCTTTTCCATACAAAATGATAAAAGCGATGAACTGAATGAGCAAAGTACAAGGTTCAATGATGAACTTCAATCTAAGTTTAGTTACATATTAAAATGCAGAAAGAAGAAGAAACCAGAGATGCTGATTATTGGTTGCATTGGTTTTCTTTTGGAGGCTCCATCATTTCCATGTTTGGGTTTTTTACCAACAGAACACGCAAAAAGTTTCTTTTCCCACAAGCTTTTCTTCTCTTTCTTGGATGGATTGCCCAGAGAGTGGATGAAATCAAGTATTGTAGATTGTTGAGAAGGTGGCAGCTTAAATAAAAAGTTTAGGATCCAACAACAATTTATTGAAAATATTTTAAGTGCTTAAACCAGAATGTATGCCAAACACAACCTTCATAGACTAGAGGACTGCTAAAAGAGATTCACAAAATCAACAGCCACTAGCAGAAGTGCTAGCTGAATCAAGAAATTTACCACCAAACTAAATATTCAAACTTCAAGAACTAGTCAATCAAATACTTAATCATAACATATTAAACACATGCATTTATTAAGAAAATGTATAATTTGGTTACTCACCGTCAATGTTCGCTGCAATAGCCTGCTGACAATTATTTACAACAGATTCTGAAACAACTTTAGTACTCTCCTGATCTTTTTTATAAGAATCAAGTGTTCCTCCTGGCAGTAGAGTTAAAGACGAGTCATCAAGCGAAAAATAGCTAGGAAAAAATCATTTAACAACTTGATTATTAGAAACATGGAAAAGGTTCACTGGCATAATTATTCAAGTTAAAGTGATCCAAACTGGCCAGGATGCATGTACTGGCTGGGGCACGCTGCACACACAAGGCGTATGCCACCTGCCAAACACACTAGCCGCAAAGCTTTCAAAGGAATAATTCCCTAAGGATGAGAGCTCCCTATCTCAGGCAAAGGAAGTCCTCTCATTCTTAATCTTTGCTACAGGAGAACTCCTCAGCCTTAAATATATAGCTCTAATCCTTTGGGAGTTTTTCCTTAGAAGGTATCGTGACTTGTATGTGTCTAGTGGGGTGTCATCCGCCTCCTGACTAGTTCCCCAACCAGCAGAAGGACGCTGCACCTACGCACTAGGGTTAAGATACACAGGAATCACATGATAACATTATGTGCACACGTCTCTTGTCCTTGATCAATGTTGTGGAAATTGGAATCTGAAATCAGATTCTATGTAGTTTTTTAATTTTTTTTAATATTCGTGAGTGTCTAGACCAGCTTACACGCACCTCGACTATTCTCACATGACATACAATCTGATCCTACAACATTTGGATGTCAAGAAAACTTGTAAGAAATTATTTCTTAGAGAGGTGGCTTATGGCTAACTAACAACTATCTTTAACGAAAAATAAGCCTAACTCAATCAGGAAACTTCTGAAAAATTAACAAAAACTCAATTAAGGAACTTATTAGTTATTACTTATTAGACTGAAGTTAAGTATATCCCAGTTACCATTTACATGAAATGACTTCTACAATTCTACTTCAAGTCACTCTCATTCATTCCCATAATACACAATGTAGGAAGACTAACGTAGAAAAAATTATTAAAGAATAAACATTAAATTCACCACAGTTAGTAATAAAGAAAACTAAGGATTTAATTTCACAATGACACTTAAAAGATTTAAACTAAATTGTATATCCAAATGAGCATACCTGACTTCTTAACACCACTATCACATGCTTTTGCAGTTGACTTCAAAAAAGTAGGATCAACGTCCATTTCCTGTCCGCAGTCCTGGATAAGATTATTAGCAACTTCTGCTTGAGAAATAGATTGGATTTCTGTGTTGCAGTCTTCTGTATTCAAATTCTTTGAAATAGAATGATCAATACTTCCACCTAATCCCTGACCAGCAATGACACGAGCAGACTTTTCAGCTGGAGAAAGAGGATGAAACTCCGCCACAGGTTGAGAAGTATCCAACAGAGGAAAACTTCCTTCAGCAGAAGGCATCACAACAGTTTCTTCTTTTCTATCTGATTGAGTAAACTCCACTACAGTAGGTTGCAACCAGTTCTCTTTGGCATCAGCATCTTTTTTGTCTGTCAAAGCTTCAACTAAAGGTAAGGAGTCACCCTGTAATGTGTCGCATGATCTCACATTGGCATTCTCAAGGGTAGAAACTGATGTATCACAGACTGCCTCAGTAGCATGGTCAGAGGTAGAAAGTGGTACCGAAAGTGGTACCGATACTGCAACTATAGGAAAAAGGAGAGGAAAAATGATTGGCTCAAATATGCTGCATATATGACATTTTTTATTAAAAAAAAAAAACAAAACAAAGCCATTGATTATGAAATTTAAAAGAAAAAAGAGGAAAAAAATAGCAATCTAAAGGAGTTACAATAAACTTCGCCATCCGATTGGTCAAAAGTGATGAACATCCACAAAAATGACATATGAACATCACATACCTGATTCATCAGCATCATAAGCACTGGACTCTAATTTTGCATCTAGCATCTCACTTTCAACACCACTCTGTTGAAAAGATGGGGATATAATTCTCTTATCAGTGACAGGAGACTCAACAATCTCATCATTCACGCTACTAGAATCAGAAGACAACCTTCCTTTGTCCTTGTCACTGACAGAAGCATGTTCAGCGTGAATATTACCCAGCTGGGACAGTTTATTTTTCTCACATAATGGTGTTGATTCAGCTACAGTGGTAGGTGGCAAATGACCTTCAGAATACAAGTTTTCTGAAGAAAGCCTGCAAACACGAACATCCTTAGAACTGACAATACCATGTGTTTCCTTCGGAGATTTATCAGGAATATTTCTGATATGACCACTGATGCTTTCAATAACCTTAGAGGAATTACTTTCCTCCATCGCAGACACAGAAGACTCAAATGTATTAATTTGTGTCTCAATGCCCGAGGGAAAACATTGCTGCTCTTCGGTAATTATTCCCTGTATATAAGCCATCTGGCCAACTGAATCAATTTTAGGCCCTAAGACACAAACTTCAGCATCAATGTTTTTCCCTTCACCTGCACATGCCTCAGTTCCAGTATCACCTCCAACAACTGTAGGCAATACCTCATGCATGTTTTCTTTAGATGGATTTCCAATCTCCAATTTTTTACACAAGATCTTATCATCAAGCTTTTCAGTTTCAGAAGGAACCTCAGACATTACCTCTCCACAACCTGAATGGAACACATAATCTCCCTTAAAGTTCATACTTTCATGGGACTGCAAATTAGCAATACTAGAATCAACAACCAATCTTTCTGCTGCAACTGGGGGTGATAAAAGAGGGTTTTGGTCTTCTTTACTCAATGCATGTGAATTGACGACTTGTTCAATACTACTAATATGTGTATTAACAGGATTATCGCATAAAAAAATTAACTGTTGTTCAATCTTCTGATTGCTCAACTTTCCATTGCCTGCTTGCTTGCAAGAAACCAAATCATTTACATTCTTTCCTGAAGCAGAAAAATCATCTTGCCCTTTGTCTTCCAATGATGTGGAAGCAGAAGTATTGGTTGTACTTGGACGTGTTTGCTGACTGTTTTCTTCAATAGTTGGACTTCCCTCGCTCGTTGCAATGTCAACAAGTTCATGGGCAACACAAGGAGAAACCTCACCCAAACTTCCATCAACAGTTTGAATCTCTTGAAATTTAGTAGGATCATCACTTTGAGGTTGTTGCTGCTCCCCTCTTATGTCCTCATTAACAACATGCAATTCCCCAAGACTTATATCTGGTAGTAATGTAGGCTGTAAATCAACCATTTCAGAGAAATTACAACCATCATCTTTTAAAGTGGGATCCATTGGGTTGGTTAAGTAGTCGAACTTCTCACGAGCATTTGCCTCCTCAGTAACAGTTGGTGCGAGATTGATATCCTCCTGCCCAACGGATTTCAATAACATTTCAACGGATTCAGAGGAAGTGGCCTCAGACCAAACATTTTTCCGTCTCAATATAGAACAAGATTCTGTTGCACAAGAACTAAACCCTATCCCACTACTACCACGGGAATAATCTTCAATCCACTGATTATCTTCGTTGTTCTCAATACCTAAGAATACCTCAGCTTCAACCAAGCTATCAAACCTTACATGCCCTTGAAGGGGGTCATCAAAATCAAACTTTGGGAGAGCATATTGCCGAAGAACAGGAGGAAATTTGGCACTTCCTTCACTAGCTAAATGAAGATTTTGGCTTTGAAAGTCATTGTCGTCATAATCCATGGGTTTATCTCTGCTTCAGAAATATGGGAAATATAAGGATTAGAATAAAAGGCTGATAATATTTTCCACAAATTTTAAATAAATTCTTCTTTAAGAATTAAAAACTTTCAAAATCCAAATACTTTTCTTAAAATCTTGAAAGGGAGTAAAATACAGAGATAATAGATAATACAACTTCAATTATTTATCTGAACTCTTTAATCTTGTGTTTTTTAGAAGTCCTTCACCGTGTGTTTGGACTTGTTTAATCAATGCAGAAATGAGGTCTTTTTTATATATATAAGAAATTAAAGAAGTTTCATTCAAAACACCAAGTCAACCAAAACCAACCTAAAAGACAAAGGGAAAAGGCGCCAATTCCCATGAGAGAGACTTACATAAAGCCCTCCCCTCTAAGTTGATGGTTATAAGGAATAGTTATAAAAAAAAATTGCGTTAGGCTACACTCTAATTGTAAGACGTGAACTGTATGGATGGTCACAAAAAGGACAAAAGAGATAGACTTATCTGTACACACTCTAGCATTCCTTTCTTTTCAATTCAGTCAAATAATTGCATTTGAGACATTTACACTTGAGGATATATACTATAACAACTACCTAATGAAAAAATACTTGTTTTCTACTTCACAACTAATATAATTATAATTATAATCAATGAAAATTCAGAAGATTAAGCTTTTACACCAAGGTTAATAGTTTTAAAGAGACGGGATAGAGAGCGATACGCCTAATGAAGAAAGACTCATTTACCACATTGCAACTACTATAATCCATAGATCTCACAAGAGTAACTTTATGGACACCAAGAAAGATGAAAGCAATGAGAGATGGTGAGAGAGAACATACAAAACACCCTTGATTGCCTACATTTGTAATAGAAATAATTTTACAAATATTTTAAGATAAGAAACAAAAGAGTATATTACTAAACGATGATTGAAAAAAGGGAAAAAAGGGAAGATGATAGATGGTTTTACATTACAAACAACAAGATTCATCGAGGAAAAAAATGAAGAATACAAGAAGACAGCCTATAAGAAAGATAACAAACTACCTCTAATCCAATAAAATGAGGCATAACCCATCGTATAATTACAAAAAGGTTTCATCAAAGAATCCCACATAGAAAGATAGAATAACAAAGGAACAAACTTCACCCAAAGATCTCTCAAGCCCTCTTAGAACTGTATTGTTCCTCTCACCCCAAAGTCCCTACAAAATGGCACACACACCCACTAACCTAACCCAAATATCTTTTCTTCCTCACAAAAGGCAAGCTAGAGAAGGAACGCCCGGTCACTTCTCTATAGCCTCAATGTCTAACAAAACCTACTAATTCCTCACAAAACCAGTTCTAGACTACAAAAAGAAAAATCACAAATCCGAGAAAAATCTTGATATTCGTGAGTATTTGAGTCATCTTAAGCGCAACTCATTCCGTCTAAACACTTTATGATATCTGAGGCCCTTATTTGAACACTAGATCAACCCATGATAGTTAAAACTCTATTGAATATGATCAAAATCTTGATCCTCAACCGCCTTACTGCAAAAGACACAACCCAATAGCCCCATAAAGTTAGGCATCCTCGCCTTATCCAAGGTGTTAATTAACCTTCTTTGAGATTTCTACCTGAGGAAGATTTGGGTGCAGCCACATGTATGCACCCACTTTAAGAGCCACACACACACACAAAAAAAAAAAAAAAACCTATAAATAAAAATTATAAAAAATAAAAAATAAAAAAAATTGTGGCCCTTAAAGAGCCACATTAGCGACAGCATTGGCTGCACCCAAATCTTTCTCTTTCTACCTTCCACTACAAGGCAAAGCTCGAATCACTCAAGGAAGAAGGATTAACTCGACAAAGAAAAAATTATTTGCATAAGAACCCTTCATACGGACTAGGATTCCAAGTACAAACATCCCTTCTCCCAAGTATACAACAAAACCCCTGTAAAGAAAAAAGGTAGCCAAAATCCAATGTTTGGAAAACCCAATAAAGGCGAATGGAGAATACATGGGCTGGTGGGACAAAACATCAATCACCAACGAATTTTTTTCAACTTATAGTGAGATCATAATTTTACAAACTTATGAAATTACTCTTTTACAAACTTTATGAAATTACTATAAGTTCACTTTTATCAAAACGTTAGTTTTTGTCATGATTAATGATAATGTAAAAAAAAAATTAAAAAATAAAAAAACTAGTGTCCACTAAATCACATCTAAAAAATTATTTGGTTCTTACTATTAATAAACTAGGGATTTAAACTCAATAGATTATATGAGTTGAACAATAGTAAAAAGTAGGAAGACTAGCATGGACAGCTTACTAAGTTAGTGTCGACACTTACAATACTTTTTTTTAACAACCAATGAATCGAAGTTACGTCCCACTACATATTTGGAGCCACCCGCATCCATCCCAAGGTCTGGACCAAGAAGACAACAAGGAATTTTACAATTACGCCCACTCGTGGGTTTCGAATCTAAGATTTCTAAGTGAGCATACCTTGGAGACCTCAAGACTCTACCAACAAGGCCCCTCCTGAGAGGGAATTACAATACTTATTTATACAGCATCTCCAGCAATAAACGGCTTTTCTTGACAACCAAATATAGTAGGGTCGCGAAGGTGTCCTCTAAGAATAATCGAGATGAGGAGAAGCTAGAAGGCACAATCCCAACTTTCCACGACCATGGCATTTAGCATGAATTAAAAAGAGCTAAAATTAATGAAAACTGATCTCTGGACAACTTCAACGAAAATCCCCAAGAACTTTAAACACAAATCCAGCCCTACATCTCGTCGTTTCAAAGCAGACTAAAATACATGCCCAACGAAAAACCAAAAAAAAGGCATATGATAAACAAGCCCTAAAGAAATTTTGGAAAAAAAAAAAAAAGGAAATGAAGAGTACCAGAAGAAGTAAGTGTAGAGAAGCTACCTCCCTCCATCCGGTGATGAAAACCAACCCGTCTGATCTCAGCTGTTCCCTCGTCTCACAGTCATCTACTGCTTCAAACAAAAAACCCTAAGCTTCAGCTCAACCGCAACAACCAAGTACACAAGGATTCGCGACACCAAGTTCCTGAAAACCCTCAACTGCATTCAGCGAGAAGCAGAACAGGCTGAATACGAGCAGAGACGAAGAAGAGCTTCGGCTTCTCCGAGTATCGAAATTAGGGTTTCGGCAAAATCGACGGTGAGAAATGATGTCAGAAGAGTGAGATTGAAGACAAACAACAACACAGAGGAGAGAGAAAACGAGAGGGATAAGAAAAAGAGGGTGGGATTGCTTTTTTCGTTTGCTTGGGTTTGTTTTTTCTTTTCTTTTCTTTTTTCCTTTTCGTTGAAGCTAAATTAATAATTATTCAATTTAAAATGTTCACCATTGAGAACACGACACGTGGTGCGTTGGTGTTGGTCAGGACAGTACATTTTTCGAGCTAAGTACCGTTATCTTGTTGACCTTAAAAAAATAAAAATCAACATTCGAATGAATAAATTTGCAACTTTTCTAAAATGAAATTATTATCCGAGTTATTAATTATAACTTCTTTATATATAGCTACATTTAAATGGGTCATTACTAAAATTTAAATTTTTAAATATTTAAAATAACTTTTTATTATACAATTATGTATTCTAAGAAATATTTATTATTTAGGACAAACAAGATGAAAATAATTATGAAATAAATAATTTTTTACCTTAATTTTAGTTATTGATTTTTTTTACTTACAAATATGTTTTACTTTTTTCATAACTATTTTTCATTCTTGTTGACTACTTATAATTTTTATTTTATTTTCTTGCTAATTATTTTTTACATCTCTCACAAATAATAATTCTTCTCAAAATTTTGTATTTTTTTTTTTAGATTACAATTATAAGGTGGGGGATTCGAACTCATATAACTTATTGGTTATCAGTATACACGGATACCGTTGAACTATTGTTCTGGTTAACTATTCTCACAATTTTATGCACTTTAAATAAAGTTAATAATTCTCCTCGACAATTATTATAATCTTCTCCTAATTCTCATCATCTCTATAATTATTCGAGTTCACTTTTACCACAAAATCCTCTTAACAACTTTTGACGGATGGATATGTAGAATATAATGGATGAACCATTAAACTATGCATTTTCCATATAACCATTAAACTATGCAATTTAATTATTATTATAATTTTTTTTTTTTTTTTTAAATGTTCCGGAGGTTTGATATCAGTATTTTGAATTTTATTTTTGTACTTTCAATCATTTCAATTTTTTTTTTCCATTTTTTGAGACATATTCAATCATTTCAATTTAGTATATTCATTTTCTAACAATTTAATCATATATCTTTTAAAATCTGTAACAGTTAGTATGTACTTTCATATGTGTAAAGATTTAATCTCAAACAAAAAATAAATCTATATATTTAATCCTTAATGTGGAAATTTAATCAAATTTGATTATTGACAGAAATCATTGTTAAAAAAAATATTTTGGTCATTCTGTTATAATGCTTGTTATATTTGAATTTGTGACAAATCTTTTATCGTAATCTCTAAATATTTCAGCATTTTTAACTTCTCAACCAAATTTAAATTAGTCTCAAGTTAAACAGATGTTAAAATTTTCAGAATTTTATGCTAAATTTAACGGCAATGAGAAGATTTGAACCTTTGTGTTGATTTTTTATTTTTTATTTTTAACTCAAACCTCCAACATCTTAATTATTACATGGGGAGAATGAAAATGATTAGGTGTTCGAGGCATCAAAAATTAGAAGTGTTCATTAGTCGGATGGTGTCGATTTTCGGTGAAAAAAAGTTTCAGAAACCATTCAAATTGAAGTTAATTTATGAGAGCCAAATACGATTTTTGGGTTCGGATCTGTGACTGCGGTGTTTAACAGGATTACCACCAAACAATGAAACCAACAAGCGCCACTCATTATTTCATTATTATCATACTCGTTATTTTATATTTTTCATATTCTTTTCTTTCTTTTTTTGTTTTTGTTGAAATCATATTCTCCATGATCATTCTTTTCACCTCAAATACCAACAATCATTATTTATACTCCAAACACAAATAATCATTCTCTCATAATTGTTATCCTTCCTATCTCTCACAATTCTCATTCCACAATCAGTCTCATTCCTCTTCCCCAAACACCCCTTAACATTAACATTTATTTTAAATGCATCAATCAAAAATTGAGAATTTATAGTGAGAATAGAAAACTATGCAACACATGAATAATGACAATTTCATATTTATTTATTTTCTCTTTTATTTATTACTTTCTATTTTGGTACACATACAATATCATTTATTTTTAACTAATTAAATACTATTTTTGTTTAATGATATTTAGAAGAAATTGATTCAAACTAGTTACTAGTCGTAAGATGACACTTTATTTAATTACCATATTTCATTACTTTAAATTGTATACTCTTTTGATATTAAATCATTAAACATGTTAACTTCGCATTATTTGTATTATTTTCATATTGCTATAACTTGTTATTAATTTCATATTTCATGGATTATCTTACATCATAATAAAAACACTTTTGTTGTTCATGATGAAAATGTCAAATTAAAAAGAGCTCGCTAAAAATAGTATGAACGGAATAAACAAAATTGCTTTTTTAACGTATGTTAAACCTTCATTTTCCAAAGTAATAATACATATTTCAAATTATTGATGTTGTTTGTTGCCATGTTGAAGTTGAGGAAGACTCCCCTCCATGTAATTGGTCCGCTAAAAATAAATAAACGTATACCTCCCGTCATTGTTTTTGCTAATCGGGATGAAGGTCAATGATCAACTCGAACTGCAAGACGAACACAACACGAACATTGCAACATCGGAATTTTTGGTTCTTCTACACCCTTACTCTTCCTAACTCAAATGGTATGGTTTTTTTTTAATGGAATAGTAGGCATAGAGACCAAAAACTTAATAAGAAAAGATTGTTCTGTAAAACTCTGATTTTTCTCTTTGTTCATTTTCTATATAGTTTCCACCTAAGTAATATCTACCATCCAAATAATAACTTCTTAACTGAATAAATAAATGAGTGGTAGTTACCAAAAAAATAGGGAGTTGATGCATTTCATGGAACACTAAATTTGAAAAAAAAATTATTACTTAATATTAAAAATAAATGAATTAAAAAATAATTCCAACACTTCAAGGTTTGGTTGGTGTAGATGAAGATAGAGTCAACTATTCTAATATAGGTGTACAAAATAACCCGATAACTTGAACAATTTGGACGAACCAACTCTTATTGTAATGGTTGAATTGAATTATAATTTTATTTGAATTTGGTCATTTAGTTATAAATTTACAATTTTTTAGGTTGGTCGGTTCTTAGGTCGGCCAATATTCGGCTCGTCTACTAGAAAAATTGTGTGCTTTGCAAGTGTAATATATTTTAATATATTTTTTTTAATTTTATAATCGAATTTAAATTATTTTATAATCAAATTTAAAAATATTATTTAAAATTTAATTATATGTGGGTTTATAATCGATATATTTTTATTATATAAATTTTTTATTTAAATAAATTATAAATTATGAAAATAAAACTAAAATTGAAAAAAAAAAAAACTTATTTATATAAGATAACTTTTTCTTAATTAACTGTAAAATGAAACAATTATAGTCACATATTGAAATTATAAATAATATAATAAAAAAAATTCTAAAAAAATAAAATAAAAAATGTTTGCTCATTTAAAAAGTAAGAATGAACACATAATTATCATTACATGATTTTTAAATGTTAATTTTATGAATAAAAAAATGATGTTAAAATCAATTTTAATACAGTAAGAACGAAGAATTAAAAAAATATATATAATAATTTTAATATATGAAATTAAACATACTTTGTGATGATACAAATATTGTTGGCTATTGGCTATTTGGTCTTATCTCAAATTAATTAATGTTTTGATGATAACAAACCTGATCTTATTTACTAACAATTTTGATGTTTTAAGATGTCAGCAGTGT
>JBBMKA010000021.1:18672749-18697054 GCA_037833695.1 Sechiopsis laciniata | reverse complement strand
AATTGAGGTGAATAATTAAAATTCATAAACTTTCAATTATAGATACATAGTTATTATTATTTACTTCAACCCCATTTTCAAAAAAAAAAAAAAAATTATATCAATCACTCTTAACCTCAATCCCCAAACAAGTAGTTAATTACTCCACTACTATTAACTTCAATTCTCAAACGAGTAGTTAACCACTTCATACTACCATTAACCACCTCATTCTCTTCTACTCCACTTCACTCTACCTTTATGTCCGAAGAACAAACACACCTTAAATTATGATTATTTATATATATTTATATACTTTATAATTATTGTGGAAAAAAAGGTTAGTTTATTTATGAAAAATTGTGCTGAATAGTCAAATTTCACAAAATAATTATAGATCTAGGCAAATTTAAAAATATTTTGCCAGTAACTATCTCAATGAAAATCAATACATAATTTTCCATCATCCACTTAAAAAATATTATTGAAATTTTGTTATAAAATTAATATTAGAAAAAGTAGAACAAAACGGGTAAAAATTCCCACAAAGAACTTGATCTCTGCCCATTCCCCACTGAATCCTTATCGCGATCCCAGCAAAAAAAAAAAGATTAATTTTGCGAGAACGAGAATTGATTTTGGTGACTGGGACAGATTCCTCGACCTCGCCTCGTGGACATCTCTATCAGCAAATTCTACATAAAGGACACTACTGCTCTCAAGTAATATAAAAGTCAAATAATGATTTTCGAGTTCGAACTCATGACCGTGGAGTTGAAAGAAATACAGATTTTTTAAAATTTGTTTTTTTTCCCAACCATAGTAGTTACACAGTCCAATATAGCGGCCCATAAAAAAAAATGCAGCTTGAAAAAACAAATGCGTGGCTAAAAAAAATACTAGCTGTGAGTTTGATCCAAATCATAATCCTTGTTAGAAAAAAAAAAAAAAAAAAAAAACCTAAAAAGAAGGTATGATAGTATAACGAATTTATCGGGAAAAGCATAAACCAGCTGTGTGTTTGTTTTTGGTAAAAAATAGTGGAGTGAAGTGGAGGGGAAATAAGTGATTAATAATAGTTGGAAGTGGTTAACCACTCGTTTGAAGATTGAAATTAAAAGTAGTGGATAAATTAACTACTTGTTTGGAGATTGAAATTAATAGTGGTTGTTACATTTTTTTTCTTTTTATTTTTGAAAATGTGGTTGAAGTAGTTTATAATTAAAATTTTATGAAGTTTAATTATTCACCTTAATTATTGTTAACTAATCTTAAAAAACATTTTTTTGTTTTGTAGTTGAATAATAATTCAAATTGAAGAATTCATGACGTTTTAGTTTATTGACTTACATATACACCCCTAAAATAATAAAAAACTATCATATTGAATTATCAATTAACTTTTAATTTTATATTTTGTTACTAAACATATTAGTAATATGAATCAAGCAAATAATAGTAAATTTTAAAAATTTGAACTAAATTTACTATTGAATAGATCGTTCAAATGTTAATTATTAAGAGTCAAATTTGTAAAAGTATATTCTTCCAGAAAATAAAGAAATAGGAAATAATAGGATATGATGACTTTATTAAACAAACAAAATATATAATATAGTAGTTAAAATATTTGTTTCCTAATACAAAAATAAAAAAAAGAAAAAACTCATAACTTCAAAATATTTATTTATTTTTCTTTCCTTTGCCTAACTTTATTAAATTTTGTTTATTGTTTTAATTATTTTTTAAAATATTATCTACTTAGAAAAAAAATAACTAAAATGTCATTTTAGTCTATTTACTTTCAATTTTGTTTTGTTTTGATTCTTTTATTTTTAGATGTCAAATTTATACTAATAACGATAATAAAGCTAAAATTTAGTATTTGTTGTTAATTTATTACTATATTTTATTTATAAATTTGTTCTTATTAATTTTTCATAATTTATGAAGTATGTTTACCTGAAACGTTTTATTTAAAAAAATGAGGTTTTTTTATGAATTAAAATTATTATTAATTAATAAATTTTTATGAAATAATTCATTTCAAGATCGAATCTTCGAACGTAGAATTAAATTGGAATACAACTAATGAACCAAGCCAACACACTATTGATTTTTTTGATAGAGTTAAAATTATTTTTGGAAAGACATTTGAATATTGATGTTAGTCGAAATTAAAAGATATGTTTGATGAAATTTAATGTTTGTGAGATCTGATAAACAAACATTTTTTTTAGAAAAAATAAGAAATTTAATAGAAAATTTGAAGAACGGTGGAAGAGGAGTTAAGAGTTATAAGAAGAGATCTTGGGAAGTAGTTTAACCACTCTTCATTCTCGTAGTCTAAAAAATTTCAAAAATTGATGGCTTTTTGTGTCGCCAATTCCCAAAATTGTTTACCCTGACGCTACCACAACTCGCCCTTCGACCCGCCAAAATTACCTCGGGGTTTCATCAATATCTATCATGTTCCTGATTAGTGATTTCATGGCCGCGCTGTTGAAGAATCCGGCCGATCTTTGCTATTTTTCATTTCCCGTTGGTGGGTCTCCGGTATCTTGATTGCTGCTTCACGAATGGTGTTGATTTCATAATCTCATCTCTCGCCGCTGCTGTTCTTCTGTTCGGTCGATTTGCGAACATGGATTTCTGATCGGGCTGAAGACTCTTGGTGTTCGCTTCCGAAGCTAGGTTTTGTTTATCTCACTCTTGAGTTATTTGTATCTCCACGGGCTCTTCATCACTAGTATTGAAATTACGAGGAGCTTCTTATCGAATCCATTGAGATTTATTGTACTTTCAGCGAACCAAGTTTGTAGAAGCCCTCTTTCGGCACTTCCATTTCTTCCATCACGGTTTTGTTGAAGTCAAAGTGTTTAATTATGTTGTATTCTTTCATTTGTTCGAGTTCAATATAAGGCCTTTTTAAAAAAAAAAAAAAAAAAAAAATCTGAAGAAGGCCTTCGAACATTTGTTCTTTCCCATTCCATTATATTTCTTCCTTGTTCATCTGCCTTATATAATATATCTTTATTATTTTTGGAAAAAAAAACAAACTATGGCGGTTTATTATAAATTTAAGAGCGCAAAAGATTATGATTCAATTGCTATGGACGGTCCTTTCATCTCGGTTGGTACTTTGAAAGAAAAAATTTTCGAGTCAAAGCACCTGGGAAGGGGCACTGATTTTGACCTTGTTGTCACCAACGCCCAGACGAATGAAGGTGGGTTTTGCCTCTAATTTAATTTACCTAATTTTCATACAAACATGTGAGATACGATTGTGGGTTGCAGGATTTATTTGATTGTTACTGGCTATCACCAGTTACCTTCTCTAATCTTTTGGGATATTTTTCTTAATTTATTTCTCTAGTCTAAAACCTCTGGTTTGAGGGCACGAACTTTATAAATGCACAAGTTAATTGACTTATATAAAACTAAGAACTGTTGAATTTGACTGGGGTTTGGTTTTATTTAATAATCAGTTTAACAATGTTGGATGGATAACGAGATTGTGCTCACATTAATCTGGAAGTCTAATAATGGGGGTTTTTGTGACCGTCTATGGAGAATCACATATTCTAAGTCTGGTTTTAGATTGATGTCTTATTAGTGTTTTATAGATTCTGTTATCTCTTTTGAAATTTTCAGAATATATTGATGAAGCAATGTTGATCCCAAAGAATACTTCAGTTTTAATTCGTCGTGTTCCTGGAAGACCGCGGTTACCTATTGTTACAAAACAAGAGTACGATCTTAAACCTTTAGTGAAATGGTCTTTGAATAAGTTGGTGTTACATGTGTGTTAGACTTTTTCTAATCTTGATCATATCATCTTTTTAAATGGACATCCTTCCTTGAATAAGGAAGATGTCTATGTTCATTTTGTCACAAGAGTTAGCGGCATTGAATCAGTGCCTTGCATGTATCTTGTAAACCAAAGTCTACAAACAAAAGAAACCTGACATAAAATGCACATGTGAAGTCAGTTTCTAGTGGGAACAACTTTTGATAATTTTCAATCAATTAGGCTGTTTCTGGTTTTGCAGGCCAAAAGTGGAAGGTGAAAATGAAGAGACCGAACAAGAGAATTTAACTTTTCCAGTTGCAGATCCATCAGCTTCCCTTAGATTTGTGAGCCTTAGCCTTCATACTACGAAATTTTATTTATTCTGTATTTTATAATGTTATTGCTTTGACAATTTTTTTAGTGACACGCCTTTTGATGTGACAGCCTGAAGATTCTGAGTGGGATGGGTTTGGTGATGATTTGTATTCAATTCCTGATGTGCTTCAAGTTCAGCCAAGTAATCCAATTCCAGATGTTCTTCCTACAAATAAAGCTCAAGAGGACAGCAAGATTCAGGCTTTAATTGATACCCCCGCCTTAGATTGGCTTCAGTGTGTTACATTTTACTAATCATGCAATTTTCACTTGTGATTTGCTTATTTATGATAGATTCTGATTACCGACGTGCATATTTATGGATTGCAGTCAAGGTTCTGAGGGCTTTGGTCCTGGTAGGGGTTTTGGGAGGGGTGGTGGTGGAAGAATGGGAGGACGTGGTTTTGGTGTGCACTTGTCCTCGATGAATTTATATTGTATTAAATGATTCATGTCATGGCCAATGGCTATATTGCTGTCAGTCATCACTCAACTCTAATCTCTGTATCATTTGTTGACGTCGTGCAGGGTTTGAGAGGAAGACACCTCCACAGGGATATGTGTGCCATAGATGCAAAATTTCTGGTGCGTTCATGTTTTTCCGTTGGTTGTTTTTCATTTTATTTTTTTCATTTTTCCTTTTGTTTTGGGGGATATGAATGCGTCCTAATTTCTGTGTCCAGGGCACTTCATTCAACACTGCCCCACTAATGGAGATTCAAATTATGATATAAGAAGGGTAAAAACCCCCACTGGGATTCCAAAGTATATGCTGATGGCCACTCCCGAGGGCTCATATGCATTGCCAAATGGCGCTGTAGCTGTCTTGAAGCCAAATGAGTATGGCATATTTTTTTGTGTTTCTGTTTTTATTGTTGATTTGGTTGATTCTAGCCATCCATTAATGATTGTTATATCTGAACTGAAACAGGGGTGCTTTTCAGAAGGAGATTGAAGGATTCCCTTCCACACGTTCAATTGGTGATTTGCACCCTGAGCTTCACTGTCCTCTGTGCAAGGAGGTTATGAAAGATGCTGTTTTAACAAGCAAGTGTTGCTTTATGAGCTTTTGTGATAAATGTAAGATCACCATTATGTAACTATTGTTACCTTAACCATCATGGAGTGACCTAGTGGTCATGAGAGTCTTGAAGAACTAAGAGGTGATGAGTTCAATCCATAGTGGCCACCTACCTAGGAATTAATTTTCTACGAGTTTCGTTAACATCCAAATGTTGTAGGGTCAAGCGGTATGTCTCGTGAGAATAGTCGAGGTGTGCGCAAGTTGGCCTGAACAGTCACGAATATCTAAAAAAAAAAACTATTGCTACCATGTGGTATTTTGGTTCTTATTGCTATATGACATTTTGGCGTTTAGAACTCCATTTATTTCATGTATTAGTTACCTGAGTTCAGTTGTGCTTGATCCGATTAATTACCGTGAGTTCTTAACACATTTTAAATGTGTGAACATTTGTCACAGGTATTAGGGACCTTATTATCTCTAGATCAGCATGTGTTTGTGAAGCAACCAACATTCTTGCAGATGATCTCTTACCAAATAAGACACTCAGGGACACAATTAATCGTATTCTGGAGTCTGGTGGTAATAGTAGTGCTGACAATGCTGGTAGCACGTTTCAGGTGCAAGGTATGCATTTTATGGTATTGATAATTCATGTAGACTGAGTTTTTATTTTTTGTCGTATTATGACTTATTCCAATTGATAATTAATGTTTAGATATGGAATCTGCTCCCGTTGCTTTGCCAAAGGCCCCTTCCCCTACCTTATCTGCTGCTTCAAAGGGAGACAAAATTATACTGTCAGTTAAGGAAGTGACTACAAAGACCGGGGAGGTAGAGGAGGAAAAGGCTATTACCTATGGACACCCAACCTTAGAGAAAGTGAAGAGCACAAAAGTAGTTGACGAATGTGAAGCTACACAGGTGTCAATGAGTGTGAAGGAACAAGCTTCAGAAGGGAGTGCTCTAATAGTTGATGAAGAAGTGCAGCAGAAGATGGCTGCTTGTGAGGCAGGTACTAGTTATGAGGAATATTGTGTGTTTGAATTGTGTTGGTTTTTATATGTACGGCAGCTACGGCTGTAATTTAAAGACATTCCTCGCATAGTGCTCTTTAGGTATTTGAAAAGGGAATTTTGTGGCAGACACCATGTTGATGTACTCTTTTATGTTTTTATAATTTGGATTGAAACTTACTACCTTTTCTCTTTTAATACAGAAAAGAAAAAGAAGAAGAAGAAAGTTCGGATGCCTGCAAATGGTATTTTATTCTGTTTCATGATATTTTTACTCTAGTGTTTCACCGTTTTAGAATTTAAAGTTTTTTAACGAACTAAAAGAACTTGGTTGAGTTTAGTCTAATTTCGTGGATATTATTTTTGGATGTTATTCAGACTTTCAATGGAAAACTTCTCAAGATCTTGCAATGGAGAATTATATAATGCCCATGGCCGGCCCAACACCATATAATCCATATTGGACAGGCATGCAATCTGGTTTTGATGGATATATGTCAACATATCCTGCTCCGATGCCGTACATGGGTAGCTATGGGTTAGGTCCCTTGAACATGCCATTTAGACCTGTCATGCCTCAGGATCCATTTGGTATGCAAAGTTACATGTTTCCTGTCGCTCTGCCTCAGAGGTATGCCTTCATATTTTAGATATGGAATGCAAGAGTTTTTTTTTTTTTTTTTTAATTTTATTTTAAGATTATGAAATGTAGTGTTCATTGAATTTTTGAAGGAATGAAAAAATTTTTGTGTGATATTTGTAGTTGGAATGAAATGGTATATCTTTTGAAGCAAGGGTTGGGTGTATTATAGGTTTCCTAGTGTTTGGTTTGTGTTTGATAGAAAACGAAAACTTTTCATTGATATATGAAAAAGTCACCTTTTTAGGCTGGGGACCATTCTATACTTTGGAGTAAACGACGACATGTGATTGAGTAGTTGCTGTGTGGTGGAGCTAAGTCGTTTTAAAAGAGAGCTGGTAGTGAAAATCCCCAGTTTTCTCCAAAGTCCAAACCCAAGTCCCCAATATCTGTAAAATTAACATCATCAACAAGCAGAGAATTCAATCAATCCATTTTGTAAACTCAGTATCAGAGAGGGTCCTTCTAAAAGACAAGTCCTAAGCTTCTGCACACAAGTTCCAGCTGCTACGGACAAGCCTTTTCTTGTTCGTGGTTAAATTGTAGAGGCTGGGAAATTTGTCTTTTAGTTTTAGTAATTCAATCCAGACATCTTCCGAAAAGGTGGAATGACCTCTACTTTTGTGCTTCACATTTTGGGTGACCAAGATCTTTGCTGCATTGATATCCTTCCAATGGCATGTGTTGGTGGTGGTTTATGTTAATTTTAGTAAAATTGTATTTTCATCTTTTTAATTATTTATTCCTTTTAAGATTAGATTAAATATTATTTTCTATCTTTTCTTTTTAAAACTAGGTAGAATCTTTTCCTTTTATGATTAGGTCATCTTTTCTTTTTTATGATTAGATATTATATTTTCCTTTTATAATTAGGTCATCTCTTGTACTCTATTTAAATTCATTGTTGGGTTCATTATTAAATGAATAATTTAGAGAATTTGAAATTCATCTTTCAACATGGTATCAGAGCATCAAATTTTTCTTTTCGATCCAGATAAACTTTTCCTCTAGTCCTCGCCCTTACTTTCTTTTTCATCATCTTCTTTCTTTTTTTTTTTCTTTAAAAAAAAAATTCATCCTCTTCCTCCTATTTTTTCCTTTTCTTCTCTTCAAGAAAAAAAAAAAAAAAACTTTTCCTCAAATCTTTATTTCTTTTTCCTCATCTCAAAACTTAGAAAAAAAAAATCCTCCTCTCAAAACCTTTTCTCTTCCCCTCCTAAACTTCCTTCTTCGTAATCTTCTTCATTTTTTTTTCCAACAAAAAAAAATCTCCAAAATCATTGCTTCATTAAAAAAAAAAAAGTCCAAAATCATCTGTGTTTTTTTTTTCTTCCAAAACTTTCTAAAAAATCTTCTTCTTTCTCCTTCAAATCCTTTAAGAATTTCTTCCTTCAAACCGCTTTTCAAAACTTTTTTTCTCTACAAAATCCTTCAAATGAATTTTTTTTTCTCCATTCTCCTTTCCCAGTTGGCCCTGCATCTCCTTTCTCAGCTGGCCCTGACATTTCCTTTTCCCAGCTGGCCCTGACATCTCCTTTCCCAGCTGGCCCTGACATCTCCTTTCCCAGCTGGCTCTGACATCTCCTTTCCCAGCTGGCCTTGGCATCTCCTTTCCCAGCTGGCCCTGCATCTCCTTTCTCAGCTGGCCCTGCATCTCCTTTCCTAGCTGGCCCTGGCATCCCCTTTCCCAGCTGGCCTTGGCATCTCCTTTCCCAGCTGGCCCTGACATCCTTTCCCAGCTGGCCCTGGCATCTCCTTTCTCAACTGGCCCTGACATCTCCTTTCCCAGTTGGCCCTGACATCTCCTTTCCCAGTTGGCCCTGGCATCTCTTTTTCCAAATTGGTCCTGACCAGCATTCCCAAATTGGCTCTGACTAACATTCCTAAATTGGCCCTGACCAGCATTCCCAATTTGTCCCTGACAGCATTCATCCAATTTGCCTTAGCAGCACTCATCCAATTTGTCCTTGACAGTACTCATCATCTCAATTGGTGCATCATCATCACAATTGGTGCATCATCATAATGACCAACTCTGATAAATTTAACTCCAAGCTTGGCTTGTATTCCATATACAATCCAGCTTGAGGGGGAGTGGTGGTTTATGTTAATTTTAGTAAAATTGTATTTTCATCTTTTTAATTATTTATTCCTTTTAAGATTAGATTAAATATTATTTTCTATATTTTCCTTTTAAAACTAGGTAGAATCTTTTCCTTTTATGATTAGGTCATTTTTTCCTTTTTAAGATTAGATATTATATTTTCCTTTTATAATTAGGTCATCTCTTGTACTCTATTTAAACTCATTGTTGGGTTCATTATTAAATGAAGAATTTAGAGAATTTGAATTATTTCAACAGTTGGTTATCGTACCATTATTATTTGATTATTATTTCCTTCCATATTTACATGATTAGTATCTTGTAATTAATTATATTGATTTATAGAGGATCTTATGATATTGTGTTATTTATTTCCTTATTTGTACAGTGAGAATTCTCTATTTAAGAGTTCTCTTAGTATCAATAAAACACACATAAATTATTCCTCTCTTTTTTATTACTTTTACACATGGTATCAGAGCCTAAGTAAAAGAAAAAGGAATAAAAAATAGCAAACCCTATTTCTAAAACAACCGTCAAACCTTACCAACACCAAAGCAACCTAAATCACCGCCGACAACCCAAACCACCACCGTCGATCTCCTCCGGCAACAGACATTTCGGCGACCCTAACCCATCCATCACCAGCAACCATCAACCCCAGCAGCATCCATACGACGTGGAACAGAGCCTGGAACCACGAAACCTTCGTGTTTTTAAAAGGTCTTCTCGATCTGTTTTTAGGTGTTTTTTGTCGCAATTTTTTGGGTCTTTTCAACGCGTTACTCCAGGTGTGGACTTGGCCTCATATGAACAAAGGTTCCAAGGTGTTTTCGGCCACTTTTTGCGTTATTTTGTGTTGAAGGTTCATATTTTTGAAAAAAATTAGTCCAGGCAGCAAAACACTCCCATCGTAGGCTTTCTAAATCTCTTCACCAACTGTTCCTCACAATTGGAGCTTTTGCTAAGTTTGTTGGCCTCTGTTGGTTTCGTTGACTGTTTGTTCTTCTTTTGTTGCTGTTTGCTACTAATTTAGTTGCTATTTGTTATTGTGTCTAGCCTTAAAATCTTGTTGTTCTTGAAGAAACAATGTCTGAAGACAAGATATCAGTTGCTAGAATTCCGGCTAATAGCCATATTGTCCAAATCACGACCATTCGACTTAATGGTGACAACTTCCTTCCGTGGTCACAAAGCGTTCGAATGTATATTCGTGGTCAAGGAAAGATTGGGTACCTCACTGGAGATAAGATAACACCTTCCAAAGATGATCCAACGTTTGTAACTTGGGATGTTGAGAACTCCATGGTTATGACATGGTTAGTGAATTCCATGGTAGAAGACATAAGCAGTAACTATATGTGCTATTCCACTGCTAAGGAATTATGCAAAAGTGTTAAAGAAATGTATTCTGACCTAGAAAATCAGTCACAATTGTTTGAACTGAATCTTAAACTAAGTGACATAAAGCAGGGAGGTAACTTTGTCACACAGTATTTTCATTCACTGAAACGTGTTTGGCAGTTTCTGGACTTGTTCGATAATTATGAATGGAAGTCTCTTGAAGATCAGAAACACTATAAGAAAATAGTTGAGAATGGTCGAATTTATAAATTTCTGGCTGGCCTTAATGTCGAATTTGATGAAGTTCGAGGCAGAATACTGGGTAAAACTAAGCTACCTAATATCAATGAAGTTTTTTCTGAAGTTTGCAGGGAAAAAAGCCATCGAAATGTAATGATGGGAAAAAAACCAATAGATAATGTTGAGAGTTCTGCTCTGGTTGTTGAGGCTACTACAAATAAGGCATCTGATCAGACAAATAAACCTCTTGTGTGGTGTGACCATTGCAACAAACCACGACATACTCGAGAGACATGTTGGAAGATCCATGGAAAACCAACTAACCATAAAAGCTCTAGACAAGGTAGCCGTTCATTGAGCTCAACTGCTAACAATGTGGAATCAAGCCCATTCAATAAAGAGCAAATTGATCAACTTTTGAAGCTGCTAAAGACCACTTCGACTTCTAGTAATCCTAGTGTTTCCTTGGCACAAACAGGTAATTGTCCTCACGCCTTTTCCTTTCTTAATACAGCTTCGTGGATTATAGATTCTGGAGCTTTTGACCATATGACCAGTTCCTCAAAATTCTTCGAGTCATATTCTCCATTATATTGTAATGACAAGATTAGAATAGCAGATGGTAGTTTCTCTTCTATTTCTGGACAAGGAACTGTCCTCACATCTTATATTGCAATCCGTCCTTCATGTTCCCAAATTAGCCTGCAATTTATTATCCGTTAGTAAGATTTCTAGAGATTCTAACTCGTGTTATTTTCTATGAATCACATTGTGTCTTTCAGGAGCTGGAGTCGGGGAAGACGATTGGACGTGCTAGGATGCTTGACGGTCTTTACTATTTTGAGGAAGCTTCGACTACTCATAAAGCTGTTCAAAGTTTGAGTAGTGTTTTTCAGGGTTTAAACAATGTTAGTTCTACCTCTGTTAGGGAAACCTTGATGCTTTGGCATTATAGATTAGGACATCCTAGTTTTTTCTATTTAAAGTACTTGTTTCCAGAATTGTTTAAAGGAATTGATTGTTTTACTTTTCATTGCAAACATTGTGCCTTTGCAAAAATTCATCGCTCTTCCTATTTGCCTCAAATTTATAAAGCTTCCACGCCATTTTATTTAATCCATAGCGATGTTTAAGGACCATCTAAGGTAGTAACTCAGAATGGGAAAAGATGGTTTGTTACCTTTATTGATGATCACACCCGTGTAACGTGGGTGTATCTTCTAGCTAACAAATCTGATGTTAGGGAGGTGTTCATTCGTTTTTACAATATGATTGAAACCCAACTTAAAACAAAAATCAGTATTCTCCATTCTGACAATGGTACCGAATATTTCAATACATACCTAACTGAGTTCTTACAAACTAAAGGAGTTCAATACCAATCAACATGTCGGAATACCCCTCAACAAAATGGCATTGCAGAGCGTAAGAATAGACATTTGTTGGAGGTCTCTCGTGCCATCATGTTCTCTATGCATGTACCTCAGTATTTATGGGGTGATGCGATTCTTACTGCCACTTCCCTCATAAATCGAATGCTTACTAAAGTTTTAGGTTTTAAAACTTCTTTAGAACTATTCAGAACTATCTTTCCTACAATTAGGGTTTTCTCAGATCTTCCCGTCAAGGTTTTTGGGTGTACTGCCTTTGTTTATGTATCAAACCCCTCACAATCTAAACTAGATCCTCGGGCTATAAAATGTGTTTTCTTAGGCTATGTCCCCCCAAAAAAGGCATATAAACGTTACGATCTTTTTACCAAGAAATTTTTTGAGACTATGGATGTGTCGTTTGTAGAAAATCAATCGTTTTTCATACTCACTTCCCTTCAGAGGGAGACACCTACATCTATTCTTGAAGGGAATTATTGGGTACCTCTCCACTTCCAAATATCATACATCATGAGGTCGTAAGTCCTAATTCTTCCTCAGCCAGGCTTGGGTGAACTCTAGGTTTATACTAGGAGCAAGCTGAGTCAGAAGCATAAGGACAAGATAGCTGATCCAACACACAACCAATCTGATGCCCCGACAACTGCTTCTGGCAATCCAGGTAATCTATCTTTAAATCTTCCTTCCACTTCTTCTTCTCTTGACCATAATCTGCCTAATACTTCTGACCTTGATGTTCCTATAGCTTATAGGAAAGGAACTCGTAATTGTACCAAGTATCCCATTGGGAATTACTTATCTTACCATAAATTGTCTGACACCCATAGAGCTTTTATCTCTAGGATAACTAATCTGTTTGTTCCGAGAAATATATAGAAAGCTCTAAATGATCCGAATTAGAATTTAGCAGTTATGGAGGAGATGAATGCGCTAAAACAAAATCACACATGGGACATAGTTGAATTTCCAAATGATAAAAAGACAGTAGGATGCAAATGGGTGTTCACTATAAAATGTCATGCTGATGGGAGTGTTGAAAGGTACAAGGCAAAGTTGGTGGCTAAGGGATTCACCCAAATCTATGGAATTGACTATCAAGAGACGTTTGCTCCAGTGGCCAAAATTAACTCTATTAGAGTGTTGTTATCTATTGCTGTCAATGAAGATTGGCCTTTGTATCAACTTAATGTCAAGAATTCCTTTCTTAACGGCGATCCTGAAGAAGAGGTATTTATGGACTTACCACCTGGTTTTGAAATAAATGATGGGAGTCACAATGTTTGCAGGTTAAAAAAGTCACTGTATGGCCTAAAGCAGTCACCTAGAGCGTGGTCTGGACAATTTGAGAATTATGGATTTCTTCAAAGTCAAGCAGATCACACTATATTTTACAGACACACTAGAAACAACAAGATGGTTATTTTGATAGTATATGTTGATGACATAATAGTGACTGGCAATGATAATGTAGAAATCACTACTTTGAAGAAAAAATTGGCAAATTAGTTTTAAATTAAAGACTTGGGAGCCTTGAAATATTTCCTATAAATGGAGTTTGCAAGATCGAAAATTGGGATTCTGGGAAATCAAAGAAAATATGTCATAGTTCTACTTGAAGAAATT
The DNA here is from genome assembly GCA_037833695.1 of Sechiopsis laciniata. Lineage (NCBI taxonomy): Eukaryota > Viridiplantae > Streptophyta > Magnoliopsida > Cucurbitales > Cucurbitaceae > Sechiopsis > Sechiopsis laciniata. The sequence goes on along the minus strand of JBBMKA010000021.1, from coordinate 18,683,525 downwards.
GGATTACTTGGTTGCAAACCAGCAGAGACTCCTATGAACAAAATGTGAAATTACAAGTAGCAACGGGAGAAGAAGTGAAGGATAGAGAAAAATATCAGAGGCTTGTGGGAAGACTCATTTACCTATCTCATACGCGTCCTAATATAGCCTTTGCTGTTAGCATGGTCAGTCAATTTATGCATGCTCCTGGTCCTACTCACTTTGAAGCCGTATATAGAATTTTAAGATACTTAAAAGGCACTCCAGGAAAAGGTATGCTGTTTAAAAGACAAGGTCATCTTCACGTTGAAATTTATACAGATGCTGACTGGCAGGCAGTACTACAGATAGGAGGTCAACTTTAGGCTATTGCTCCTTCGTTGGAGGAAACTTAGTTACATGGCGAAGCAAAAGACAAAGCGTTGTGGCAAGAAGTAGTATTGAAGCCGAATTTAGGGCGCTAGCTCTTGGCATCTGTGAGGGTATATGGATAAAGAAACTGTTAGAGGAATTTAAGTTCACTCAAATAACACCAATATGTGTATATTGTGATAACAAAGCAGCCATCTCCATTGCCCACAATCTGGTACTCCATGACATGACAAAACATATTGAAGTTGACAAACATTTCATAAAAGAGAAGATTGAATCAGGAACCATATGTATCCCCTATCTCCATACTTTAGAACAAGTTGCTGACGTCTTTACAAAGGGTCTCCCAAAGCGAAAGTTCGATAAGATGATAGACAAGCTAGCAATGGAAGATATATTTAGTCCAGTTTGAGGGGGAGTGTTGGTTATTTTACCATTATTATTTGATTATTATTTCCTTCCATATTTACATGATTAGTATCTTGTAATTAATTATATTGATTTGTAGAGGATCTTATGATATTGTGTTATTTGTTTCCTTATTTGTACAGTGAGAATTCTTTATTTAAGAGTTCTCTTAGTATCAATAAATCACACAGAAATTATTCCTCTCTTTTTTATTACTTTTACACAGCATAAATGCGTTTGGTGCCTGGTAAGAGATGGGATTTGATTCCACCATATTTAAATAGATTGACATTTCTCCCAAGAGCATCTTTCTGAATACAATATCTCCATGACCACTTAGCAAGAGGAGATTGGTTTTTTTAGTCTATATTTTTTGATAGGTTTGGGGCCTTAGGGTATTAAGGAATAATTTAGGGGTATGTTAGCAATTACTTGGGGAGTAAGTAGAGGCTTGTAGTTATAAATAGGAGAGGTCGTGTGAGGGGAAAGGGATGCATATTTTGAGTGATAACATTTTGGGCTCCAAGAGATGATTCTCTTGAGAATGAGAGGTTTCAAGACCTATTAAAACTTGGTTTATCTTGTAATTCTTTACCTTTTGATATAATCTAGATCCTGGATATAGTCTCAGTAAACCTTAGGATATCCCTTGAGATTCGATGTTCTCTTTAGGGATGTCCAGCCTCACCTCCGGTGACTTCTTCGCCAGAGTCTTCTGACCTCCTTCTTCTTTTTTCTCTTCCTTCCTTTCCCTCTCCTCCATCCCCTCCTCTTCACCTTCTCTTCTTCTTCTCCTCCATCCTTCCTTCTCTCCACTTCCATTAACCTTTTTCGACCCTTCTGTTCTTTCTTTTAAATCATGGAATCCTTCTCCTGCAAGATCCTTGGGGACTCTTATTGTGTTTGGAAGGAAGACTCTCTTTTCTGGTTTGTTGATTCTAGTTTTGAAAGAGAAATCTCCCTATCTTCCTCTTTGTTTCTTTGGATGGAGTCATCCTTATCACATCTTACTAAGCAACCTCTTGCCAGCTTCTATAAAGAGTCCTTCAAAGATGATTTCGGAACCATTACAGTTAGCAAAATTAGAACTTCTGAGTTCCGACATTGCAGATGTGTGGTTTGACCATGAAAAGGCGATAGATATGTTCTCCATTTTCCAGTTGGAATGAACGTCGCCGGCCTTAATGCGGTTTTGACTTTGATGTGAGATTTTTTCTTATCTATTGGATCTTCTGAGCCCAACAAAGAAGCTTTCAATGATGTGATTTCCTCCACTTCTGTCAGCCTTGGTGAATTGGTTTTAGAATGCCAAATTCAAGCTGCTCCTACTGTTGTTCCAGTTTCACCATCTGTTATCCATCCCCCTGTTGAAGCAGTTATTTCATGAAAGTCGGTAACATCATCTTCAAAAGCTTGGATTCGAAAACACAATGAAGTTTTGAATATGGACTTTGATAATATTTGGGTCGTTACTAAATGTTTCGCTCATGACAACTTGAAAGAAATTACTCAAAACCCTGAAGGATTTTTTTAGATGTAATGTGGTTATTAACCCTTTTTATGTCGATAAAGCTTTGATAGCCATTCCAGACAGGAATATGGAAGCTTTGATTTCTAATCCCAGTCATTGGTCCATCTATGGTTATTATAGTTTGGTTATTTAAAAGTGGAATGCCGTTAAATATGGGAGGCCAGATTTCATCATGGTGGATGGTTATCTATTTCGAATTTTCCTTTAGATTTATGGACTCTTCGGTCCTTTGAAGCAATTGGTTCTTATCTTGGTGGGTTGGAAAACATAAGTATTGACACTTTGAATCTCATCAATGTGATGTATAGCGACCTATTTTTTCTTATTCAATCTTTGATGGATATCAACCATATATATACCCTCACAATGGTTTCCTAAAGTTACGTAAAACCTACCAAAGGAATAAATTCTAGAAAATCTATCCTATTTAAAAATTAGTAGAAAAGAACAATTACAAGAATACCCTTCCTAATTTATTTAGGGTTTTCAATACTCCCCCTCAAGTTGGATTGTATATGTTATACAAACCCAACTTGTTACAAATCTTCGAAGTTAGGTCTTGGTAATGATTTGGTAAGGATATCTGCCAGCTGATGTTTGGTAGGAACATAGGTGAGTTGAACCATTTCATTATTAACTTTCTCTGAGCTGAAGTGTCAACATGTTTTGTTCTGTCACGGTGAACATGATTCTTGGCAATGCTTATAGTAGCTTGATTATCACACATCATGTGAATTGGTGGTGAGTTATCCCTTCCTAATTCACTGAGACCCTCACATATGCCATGAGCAAGAGCTCTGTATTTATCTTCTGCAGTACTTCTGGCAACTACAGACTGTTTCTTACTTTTCCATGTAACAAGATTGTCCCATACGAATGAACAATATCCTGATGTAGACTTTCTATCTGTAATATCACCAACCCAATCTACATCGGAATATATCTCAATGTTTCTTTTGTCAGTTCTTTTGAACAATAACCCTTTCCCTAGAGTCATTTTCAGATATCTGAGAATTCTGTATACTGCTTCTATATGTTCTTCATTTGGATTATGCATAAACTGACTAACCATACTGATAGCAAATCCGATATCTGGGCGAGTATGAGAAAGATATATAAGACGTCCTACAAGTCGTTGATATCTCCCCCTATCCACAGGGTTGCTCTCGTTATTAAGTCCAAGTTTCTTCGAAAGATCCATAGGACAAGCTGCTGGTTTACATTCCAACATGCCAGTCTCCTTAAGAAGATCTAACACATACTTCCTCTGAGATATAATTATACTTGTTTTTGATCGTGTAACCTCCATTCCTAGAAAATATCCAAGGTTTCTAAGATCTATAACTGTTAGTTGATATAATTAAATTTACCCCAATCCATCAGCTTATGCTTTTGGATTGATTGGTGGTTTAACATAATTCAACATGGTATCAGAGCAGGAGGTCATGAGTTCGAATCCCTGCCAAGTCGTTTCCTCTCCAATTAAAATTAAATTTCACTTGTAGGGCATTTCTTAAATTTCAGAGCCCCCAAGTGAGGGGGAGTGTTAGTTGATATAATTAAATTTATCCCAATCAATCAGCTTAGGCTTTTGGATTGATTGGTGGTTTAACATAATTCAACAATAACTTCAAATTCGTGAGCTAATTGGTCTTTCAACTTTTGTAGTTCTTCATCATCATTTCCAGAAAGTATGATGTCATCAACATATACTATTAGGTGAGCAATATTATTTTCAAACCTTCGCTTGACAAATAGTATATGATCTGATTGACACTGTGAATATCCAAGACTTATAACAAAACTTGCAAATCTGCCAAACCAGGCACGAGGAGATTGTTTGAGTCCATAGAGGAATTTCTTAAGCTTGCATACATATGTCGGGTTGAAATTCTCCTCATATCCAGGAGGAATGTCCATGTAAACTTCTTCTTCTAGATCTCCATTTAAGAATGTATTTTTTATATCTCGTTGTTGACTGCTAGTGGCAAGATAATTCTTATGGTATTAAGTTTGGCAATAGGAGCAAAAGTTTCTGGGTACTCAATTCCATATGACTGGGTAACCCTTTAGCAACAAGTCTAGCCTTCAATCTCTCAATGCTTCCATCAGCCTTATGTTGCACTGTAAAAATCCACTTGCATCCCACTGTACGTTTTCCATTTGGAAGTTTTGTCACTGTCCATGTTTCATTTTTCTCAAGAGCTTCAATCTATTCCTGAACTGCCTTTCTCCAACTAGAATGTTTTAATGCTTCATAAATATTGGTTGGAGTTTGAACATTATCGATGATAGAAATAAATGCTTGATATGACTTAGATAACTTATCATATGCCACATAATTCCCTATGGGATGCCTAGTGAAACTTCGGACTCCTTTCCTTATGGCAATAGGAAGATCTAAATCATCAACTTCTGGAGGTATCTGTGGACTAATATCATCTTCTTTTTCCTCATGCTCATCCTCTTCGTATAGGTTGTTCAGAAATCAAAGTCGGTTCAGACACTTGGATGGGTTGGTCCATTCCAGCATCTACTCTTTCAACTTGTTTACTTCTTTTGGAATATGCCAGAAGTTTTTCATTAGCAATTGGAGACATTGGATGTGAACTCACAGAAGGAGAATTCACAGATGGAAGATAAGGTTCAATGCCAACTTCAACTATCGATGACAACAACTAATTGTCGTCACTGCTTATTTCCCCCTGACCATCAGTTTTGGAATAAAAACGGAGATTTTTGGCAAATGTGACATCCATAGTTACATAAACTCGCTTTGTGCTAGGAGAATAACACCTATACCCCTTTTGGGTTGGTGAGTATCCTAGAAAAATGCATTTATGGGCTCGAGGGTCCAACTTGCCACGGTTTGGGGAATGAATATGAATAGAAGCACTACACCCGAAGACTTTAGGAGGTAGATCATCAAGTGATGGGATTCAAAGATGTGGGAAAGACTTCAGGAAAACTTAACGAGGAGTTGATAAATTGAGAATACGAGAAGGCATACGATTTATCAAGTATGTAGTAGTCAGGATAGGGTCTCCTCAGTAACATTTAGGAACATGGATAGTAAACATAAGACATTGAGCGACTTCTAAGAGGTGGCGATTTTTACGTTCAACAACTTTGTTTTGTTGAGGGGTTTCAACACATGAGCTGATATGAATAATTCCTTGCGTAGAAAGATATTCTCCCATAAATGAGCTAAAGAATTCTTTGGCATTGTCTATTTTGAGGACACGTATCTTGGTTTTTTATTGATTTTGAACCATTGTTGAAATTTTGGAAATGATTGTATACTTCAGATTTTTCTTTCATGAGAAAGATCCATGTAAGACGAGTATGATCGTCAATAAATGAAACAAACCAACGAGCCCTAGAAATAATTTTTGTTTTTGAGGGCCCCATACATCACTATGTATTAATGAAAAAGGGCTTGATGATTTGTAATCGATACTCGGATAGGAACTTCGAGTATGTTTGGCAATTTGACAAATCTCACAATTGAATAAACTGGGATTTTTATTATGAAAAAATTAAGGAAATAACTTAGATAAATACATGAAATTTGGGTGTCCTAAGCTATAGTGTAAGAACATGATTTCACTATCAATATTGACGCTACGCAAAACATGACTACTTGAAAAGAAAGATGATAAATAACTACTATTAGAACCTAAAGGCTTGTCTGCAGCTACTAATGATTCTTGATCACAATTGAGTAGGTAGAGGCCAGAACAGAGCTCAACACTGCCAATCGTCTTCCCGACTTTCAATCCTGAAAAACACCCACATTTGGATAAAATTTAGTCACACAGTTAAGGTCAATAGTCAGTTTGCTTATCGAAAGCAAGTTACACTCCGAATTAGGTACATGCAAAACTGAGTTAAGGCATAATTTTTTTGTAACACACATAGAACCTGTCTCAGCCACTTGAGAGTGTGAACCATCTGTAATTATCACCGAGGAGTTGGATGTGCCGGCTTGATAATTTTGTAGTAACGTCTGATCTCCTATCATAGGGTCTGAAGCTGACATTTGGGCTTGTTGGCTTGCGGGCTTTTCAACTGGGAATTTCTGAAAATGGGTCGCGAACTAGGAATGAGCAATGATTGTTAATTGGATGTGGACTACCCATTTGTTACAAGGACTAGAGGGCTGCTGATTTTGGACTACACTTTTGTTTTTTGAGTTCTGCGTGGGTTAAAAAAATAAAATTCAAATTTTCATTTAAAGTTTTTGGTTGTTTGTCCCGCACCTTGAGGACAAGGTGTGTTTTTAGAGGCCGGTAATGATAGATTTGGGGCCTTAGGGTATTAAGGGATAATATAGGGGTATGTTAGCAATTACTTGGGGAGTAAGTAGAGGCTTGTAGTATAAATAGGAGAGGTTGTGTGAAGGGAAAGGGATGCATATTTTGAGTGATTTCATTTTGGGCTCTAAGAGATGATTCTCTTGAGAATGGGAGGTTCCAAGACCTATTAAATTTTGGTTTATCTTGTAGTTCTTTATCTTTTGATATAATCTAGATCCTGAATCTTTATCATTTTTTTTTAGGCTGATGACCTTCTCTATCCATGGGTGCAACTATGGACCATTTATTGAGATGGTTGTTGGCCTTCCCCTTATTTCCTCTCCTTTTATAGTTTCTGAACCGTCGTTCTAACTTCTAATGCTGCAACAATGACAGTCTTATTACTCTATCTGAAGGTCCCCCTCAATGGCTTAGAATACATCTTATATCAGCATCTGAAAAACATTCCACCCTCATATGACCGTGATTTTTATATAGGATCCCACGTCTAGGCGCAACCTTCAAGTAACACAAAATCTGTTGCACTGCTACCTAATGATCCACAATAGGAGAAGTCATGAACTGACTCACAATACTCACTGAGTAAGTTATGTCAGGTCCTGTTACTGTAAGATAGTTCAGTTTTCTAACTAACCTCCTATATACGTCTCAAGGTCTTCAAATGACTCTCCTTCCTTAGTAAACTGTGCACTAGTCAACATTGGAGTATTGCAAGGCTTGGCTCCTAACTTGCCTGTCTCTAATAGTAAATCAAGCACATATTTTCGCTGTGATAGGAAGACTCCCTTCTTATTTCTCAACACCTCAATCTCCAAGAAATATTTAAGAAATCCCAAGTCTTTAGTATGAAACTGATCATGAAGAAACAATTTAAGAGACAATATACCAAGCGTATCACTCCTAGTAATTACAATATTATCAACATAAACAACCAATAAGATAACCCCATTCGTAGACCGACTGTAGAAAACAGAATGGCCTGATTTACTTTTTGTCATTCCAAATCGCTCAACTGCTTGACTAAACTTCCTAAACCAGGCGCGTGGACTTTGCTTTAAACCGTACAAAGATTTCAGAAGATGACATACTTTACCTTTCTCCCCCTGAGCAACAAACCCAGGTGGTTGCTCCATATACACCTCTTCCTGTAGGTCACCATTCAAGAATGCATTCTTAATATCAAGTTGATGCAAAGGCCAATCGTGAGAAACTGCCACAGAGATGAATAACCTGACTGAGATAAGCTTAGCAACAAGAGAGAAGGTATCAAAATAATCAACCCCATACGTTTGAGCATAACCTTTTGCAACAAGACGAGCCTTTAAGTGAGCGATAGACCCATCAGGGTTAACCTTAACTGCAAACACTCATTTACATTCGACAATCTTCTTGCCAGCAAGAAGAGGAACTAAATGCCATGTACCATTGTCACCTAAGGCATGAATCTCTTCCATCATTACATCACGCCAACCAGAGTGGGATAAGGCTTCATGATTTGTTTTCGAAATTGAGACGGAATCGAGACTTGGAATGAAAGACATTGTTGAAGACGACAAGTTTGCATAAGAGGCACGAGAACAAATAGTACTAGCATTTCTCCTTTTAGCCAAGTTTCGGCGCTCCCCCTTCATGATCATTTCCCCTTTTGCCCTTCCATGTGTAAACCCGCCAGTTGGGCTGAGCCCTATGATATCCCGGGACTGGAAGCAACACCTTGTCCTCAAGGGGGAACAAAGGGAACTGCTGCTTGAGGAACTTTGTGGACTCCCATGTGGCATCTTCAAATCCTAGCCCCTTCCATTCAATGAGCGCTTCCGACTCCTTCGCATCATAGTTCCACCTGTAAGCAAGAACGTTCCCTTGTTGTGCTTCCCATTCATAATCCTCAGTGAGCACCGGTGGTCGTTGAATGTAATTGTTATGTTCCCCTATCATTCCTTTCAGTTGAGATACAAGGAATATCGGATGGATGTTAGACCCAGCGGGTAGCTGCAAACGGTATGCCATCTGCCTATTCTTTCCAGGACGGGAAAAGGCCCGTAAAATTTGGGTGACAGTTTCTGGTTTCTTCGTTTAGCTACTGAAGCCTGCCGATATGGGCAGAGTTTTAGATATAACCAGGATCCTACATCGTACTCCACATCACATCTGTCCTCGTTCGCGCGTCTTTTCATCTTATTTTGTGTTATCGTCAACTATTTTTTCAAACGCTCTATCAACTTATCCCTCTCGTGCATCTGCTCATCCAGCGTTGCATTCGTGGTCTGTTGGTCCCCGCATAACAACCAAGGGGGGGGGGTGGTTGACCATACACAATCTAAAAGGGTGTCACGTGGGAAGACGAGTGGTATGTTGTGTTATACCAGTACTCCGCCCAGTGCATCCATTGATTCCATGTTCTTGGGTTTTCACTACAAAAACAACGTAGGTAAGTTTCTAAGCATTTGTTGACTACTTTTGTTCTTTCGTCTAATTGGGGGTGATACGCTGTACTTCAGTGTAAGCCCGTTCCCTGTAACCGAAATAATTTCGACTAGAAATGACTAGGAAATATCTTATCGCGGTCTGATACTATTAATCTAGGGAACTCTGCAGCCTGACCACTTTCTGTATGACAGCCGATGCTACCATTTTGGTTGAGAACGCAGGCCTAGGGGAACAAAATGCGCTGCTTTGCTCAGGCGATCAACTATGACCATAATCATCTCCTTCCGGTCCAACTTGGGTAACCCTTCGATAAAATCTATTGACAAATCTTCCCATATCTGGTCCGGAATTGGTAGCGGTTGGAGCAGACCAGCGGGTTTAAGCGTGGTGCTTGTTTGTCTGACACACTTGGCATCTTTCCACGTGACTGAGCACGTCGCTCCTCATGCCAACCTAGTAGAATTCCGTTGCAATCCTCTTGTACGTTCGCAGGAATCCTGAATGGCCCCCTAACACCAAGTCGTGGTATGCATGCAATATCGCCCCCCCAAATTTGTGGAGAAATAGGTATTGCTAAGCGATTTTTGTACAAGAGGTTCCCTTGGACCAGTGCGAACGGAGGATGGGAGTTCTCATCTTACTCTAGATCGTGTCGAACTGTTTTCAAGTGTGGGTCATATAGAATGTCATTTCGAACACGTTCCAGGTCCACCAGTGGAGGTCCTTCCAGATGCGCTAGATGTGCCACTTCGGGCATGCGAGAAAGGGCATCCGCCACTTTGTTTTCCAACCCAGGTCGATACTGAATTTCAAAATCATACCCCAACGGTTTATACAACCACTTCTAATACTCAGGGAGGATCTCCCTTTGCTCGACCAAATGTCTCAACACTTGTTGGTCCGATTTGACTACGAATCTTCGCTCCAATAGGTAAATCTTCCACTTTTGGATGGCCATCACTACTGCCATTAATTCGCGTTTGTATACTGAGGTTGCGCGGGCTCTAGGCGACAGAATGTGGCTGAAATACGCAATTGACCTTTTGTTCTGAGATAGCACTGCTCCCAACCCTGTACCGGAGGCATCGGTTTCTATGATGAAGGTTTCAGAAAAATCCAGCGTGGCCAGGACTGGTAGCATGTGTTAGAGATTAAATGTATATGTATATTTGTATATTTTATTGCTTTATTAGATTTAGGCTCATTAGGCCCGTCAGACCCGTTGTAACTCATATATAAAGGCATTGCCTTTCATTGAATAAAATATGACTCTTGAGTCTAACGCTCTCGATTACATGGTATCAGAGCCATACCTAGGTTTTTTTTTTTTAAAAAAAAAGATCGAGATTAGGGTTTGTAGTTTTGGGTGTCGCGAGCAAATACACTTTTTATTCTAATTTTCGGAAATAGCAGTTTTCCAGACAGTACTGCGCGCTCGTCGAAAAACGTCAATTTCATCACCTTTTTTATGTCCGTTTTCGACACACAATATACCGTTGGAAAGCTCTCGAGACGATCTTCAAAACCCATTAAAAATCATCACCATCGGAGATTGGAGCTAGCTGCACGCGCCGCCGGAAGTCAGACGACGCGCAGCTGCTTGTTTTTCTCCATATTGCCTCTAATCCAGTGTTTCATGAGAGAACTAAGCATATTGAAGTAAATTGTCACACCATAGCCTAGCAGGTATCGCGACTTTCATTCCGATTTCATTAAGCAGTTGAACCAGCCATACTATCT
>JBBMKA010000021.1:18654352-18672649 GCA_037833695.1 Sechiopsis laciniata | reverse complement strand
TAATCTTTATCAATCTTGTGTAGTGCATTATTGTTACTTTTTAATTACTTATAAAAAGTTTGATATTTTGATTATCTGAAACTTATTTAGCAAAATTTGTGTAAAACCATATTCACCCCCCTCTAGGGTTGTCATACCGATCCAACAAATATTTGATTTTGAAAATAAATATTAATTTTAATTTGTTAGACAATATATCATTACTATATTTTAAAATTTTGGTTTTACCTTTATATTCTTATGATAGTGTTTAGTTGGATCTTTGTATAGTGTTAAAAAAAAGTTGAATCTTAATATATAACTCCTCATAATACCATTTAAATTTTGCTTTTTAGTTCAATAATAATTGAATTATTTTGCTATCATGTCTAAAATTGTTGATAATATTTAGAATTTAGTTATAGTATTTTGCTATCATGTTTAGAATTGTTAGATAATATTTAGAATGATTTTTTTTTTTTTTTTTTTTTTGAGTGAAGGATAACTTTTATTCATTTTTCTAGAGTTTTTTTTTTTAAAATTAAAATAATCGTGTAATTTAAAAAACACTAAAAGCTTGAAGAAAAAAAATATAATATAATGTGTGGAGTAAGACTTGATTAGATGTTCACTTTTTTTTTTTTAATAAGGCTAGTAATATATATTATTATTACTATTATTTTATCTTCAATAATAGTACTAATAATAATAACAAATATTTTATTTTTAAGTATAAATGTATAATTTTGCAAAATAATAATACTACCGATAATAATTAAGTGGTTTTAACTTTTAATTATAAATGTGTTATTATTGACCTTAAAAAATATTAATGTATTATTATAAATAACTAAAATTAAATATAGAAAAAATAGTAGACATTCCATAAAATTAGTTAATACTTTTAAATTATTAATAATATTTATATTTGGTAAAATATATGATAGCATATTAATACAAAAATTAAAAACGAAAGAAAGAATTTGGATTCAATCTTATTGAAACTTGAAAAAATAAGTCAAGACACACACAACCCATTTATGTATCGTTATATTTGACCAACACAATTCATGATTGTCATCGTTTTCTTCTCTTTCATGATCCTTAGTTGTATTTTGAAATGGAGAAGCAATTATCAATAGATAAAAAATAATAATAATAATAATAAATATATAAAAAAAAAAAAAATCTTAACATGTCATAGTTTTAAATTGTTTAATATTTATATTTAAAATTTTAAAAAATCTTTAAGAATTTAAGTTTCAAAAGAAACAATAGTATACCTTCACTTTTCTGACCTTAAGTTTTAATAATAATATTTAAGAATTAGTTCAATAACCAACCGGAGACTTTCACACACACATACATATATGGCTATCATGTTTAGATTTTTCTTAAATGCATTTTTTTAGGGTAAAATGTCATTTTGGTCCATAAACTATCATGTAAGTTCTATTTTGATTTCTGTACTTTCAAAAGTCTAATTTTAGTCCATGAACTATAATTTTTGTTCTACTTTAATCCCTGAAGTTTCAAATGTCCAATTTTAGTTCTTGAACTATCTAAAAAGTTTAAAAATAGTCCTTAAGTTAAAAATAAAACTTAACCATAATTAAAATGGATGATGTGGCAAAAAAAAAAAAAAATTATTAACATCTTCTTTCCTTTCACATCTCTTTCAAGACTTGTAGTCAAAAAGAAAAACAAAAAACAAAAAAAAAAAACAAAGCCTCAAGATATATAGACTCCCTTCACTTCCTTCATCCTTAGTTGTATCTGAAATTGAGAAACAAAGATCAATACACACATGTATATACATATATTTTAAAATCCACTAAAAAACTAATTAAAAAAGCATAACACGTCATAGTCTTAAAATTGCAAAATAAATTCATACTTTTATTAAAAAAAAAGTAAAAATCTTTAAGGATTCAAGTTTGAATAGAAAAAATAGCATACTTTTTTTTTTTACCTTCAGTTTTAACATACCAAATGACGAAATATCATCTCAATCTTGATCATCTTTCTTCAATTTCTAAAAAAAATAATAAAAAATCGACATTGCAACAAATGTTATTAGATAAAATAATGCAATATGAATAATTTATAAATCTAATATATAATTTAGAGATCTAATATATATATATATATATATAAAAGAAATGAAGATTAAGTATAAGAAAAATGAGAAATATCAATTATTTCTTATTAAAAGAAGTAGAATACATGTTATTTTATGGTTGTAGGGAATATGAATGTTGCAAAACTTTTGATATTCTTAACCTACATAATACAATACTATAAACATATTTAAATACCGATGAAAATAAATGCATAGTAAGAATGTGGAAGGGTGGAAAAGGAAATTTAAAAAATTTAAGAGAAGATGTTATGAAAAAAGAAAATTGAATTGCATTTGGTGTGGTTGCAAAATAAATTGATGGAAGAATTGTGGCTATAAATATAATATTTATGTTTTGTTAGAGATAATATCTATGTTTATTAAAAGCATCCTCTAGATGCTATTTATGTTTCTTAAAAACATCTTCTAGTGCTACATGGGCATAATTTATTTTGATGTAAATTTCGTTTGTACGTGGTTTTTTTTTAACTTAATGACATATTTATAGATATATAATATGGCTTAAGGGTAAAATCGTCAAAAAATGATTATCCCCTTAAGCCACACTTTAAGATAGTAAGATAAGATAAGATTATTATGAATATATGTGCAAGAGTAATCAAAGAGTTAGTGCACATTCCTTATTGTCACTATGCTAAGATCCTAACTAATAATATAGAAAATTTATATTCAAAACTAATTTATGCTTCTTTTTTATCGACTACAAGCTACAAACAAGGCTTTAAAGAGGAAAAGCGATAAAGTAGACCCGATAAACCAACCAAATATAACCAAAAAATGTAAAAGTTAAGTTAGATTGTTATTTTACATTAGGTTGGATGAAAATTGACCAACTCGAAAATTCTGGTTGATACAAAAAAGTCCCTCAATCCAACCCAAACTGGACTATACACACATACACAATAAAGGCCCACAAAAAGAAAAGGAGCCATGACACTGGTGTCAGTGTAAACCCCGTAAAATTTGATGCTCGTGTCAGTAATTGAGGCACAATCACAAAGTTTGTGAAGAGATAATAATTTACCAAAACCAAATGAATTCATTTGGTTGTTCTAAATAAATAAATTCATTTACTTTTACACTATGTTTTTTTTTTTTTTGTAACATTCGTTGAATCCCAATTAATGGTTTATAACATTGATTACGTTTGTTCCCAACGTCGTGTTTGTCGTTCCGTCCTTTGATATAGTTTGTTACCTTTAGCACATGACACTATGATATATGATATGTTCCAAAGAGATTAGTTCATGGTGTATGAGCTACCATTAAGGGTTGAAAAACCTTTTACTTTGGGGTGGGTGAAGGTTGGCCTAGCCTTATACTCGACCCCAACTCTCAAAATCGGATAGGTTTATGGTTCGGATCCCTTTTCTGGTGTCACCATATCGATGAGGTTGAGGCTCGGCTGACTCTAAATGGGTCAAATGGACCAACCTCCCACTCAAAGATTGACTTGGTTTGTCTTCACCTCTTATAGGTTGTTGACTTTTCGAATTTCGATAGATAAGATCTCTTTAGTTAGCTTACTATTTTTTAATCACGTATTTGAAATTTTGAACCCAACATTCAAATTTTTACTCACACCATAAAATATCATTTACGTATTTATTCGTGAAAACATATGATATTATATAATATTTTAAACTAACCAAATAAAAACAAAATTAAGAATTTAAAATATATGATTATTTGCTTATACTAATATATATAAAAGAGATGGTGGATGACATACTTTAATCAACTGTTTAGAAAATATAGGCAAAAGTAAAATATTTACAACTCTATCTTTTCATTTATTATTAATTAATAAATGTTTTTTTTAGTATCATCATACTCATAAAAACGTATTTTCTTTCTTGAGTATTTTCTATCTAACTCATTGTATTCATTTATCTCTCGACATTGCAGTTGTCCACCCCAACCTTTTTTCTCATCACTGATGATAATCCATATCAAAATCAGACAGTGGTCATCATTATTGCCATCGTACAGTCGTCTTGGTCAAAGTCTAATCAAGCATAGTTCCTATCATTGTCGTCATTGACGGTGGCTTAAGTGAATAGAAGTCGACGACAAAAAATGTGATTTTCATAGAAGATGAGCGAAGATCCAACGAAGTCGACGGGGGAAGACACATGATTGTCATCATGATTCTCGGCCAGCGCGATTAATGACAATGCCTTATGTTAGATAACCATATCAATAAGAACCTTGAGTTTCATAGATATAAAAGATAAAAAAATATGTATTTATATAACATAATACATAGTATATACTATTATTGTATTATAATTTCCATATCGTAAATAAGTTATTTTAATATAATATCCATATTATATCATATTGTGTGTGAATGCTTATATGCATGAAATACGTGGATTCATTTTCATTGTAGTTACCAAATATATGAATAGGTTATCAACCCTTGTATTTAACGTATACAATATGAGTATTATAATAAATTAAACGCATAAATACTATTGTTGTAGTATTATTAATACTCATTGGTCATAGCATAAATGCGTAGTATTTACTATAATATCCAATGTGTATTTTTTATAATGTTAAATCATTATTATTAGTATTGATATTATTAACATGCCTCGATAAGACATTCCTTTCATTCTTCTTCTATGGTGTTTACGAAATCTCGTTCTTTTGGGGTTATAGTTGATGGTTATTTCTCAATTCCATCTCTACTACATAACCGGACATGAGAGTTTCTTCTCATCCAGCTCCTTACGGTATATTTACATAATTATATTTACGGTTTAATCCAATATTACAATAAATGTGCACATCTCTATACTTAACAACAATATTAATAATTTAGTACATAACATTAATGCACATTGATAATGTAAAATCCTTATTATTAATAATAAATACAATATTTAATATATATATATATATATATATATATATATATATTTACGGTGAATTTACACCATTATATTGTTGTTTAATACGTCGTGATATTTTGAATATGCACATCTACATAATTTATGGTCGTATTATAAATTTAGTAGAGGACATCATTGTATGTTTACTAATGAAAAATTATCATTATTAATATCAATATTAACAGTGAATACAATGTTTACAAAGTATTCTTACACTAATGTATTATTGTACTTATTATTAAGCCAGCAAGGGTATACCTTTATTGAACATGGTAAATAAATACTTTATATGTGTTACATCCATACATAGAATCATACTTAGTAATAAATACAATGTTTATCTTATATTAAAGCACAATATATTATGGAATTAAACACTTTAGACGTAGGGTTTTCTTCATCCTTAGAATGCAATGATGCTTTAGTTTTTTTTGGAAGACGTGTGTATTGATTCGAAACATCAATCATAGTCGAGGAGTCTTTAAAGTTAAGTAGTCGTTGAGATTTGAAAATTCAGGCCATCAAAATTTTTAGACAGTCGATGAGCTACATTTTCAACGAGATTAAAACAACGTACTCGGAATAGGACGCTTTAACAAAAGTGATTGATGATAATATGGTTGCTCTATATAGCATTGAATGGAAGCTTTTTCTTAAGTTTAAAAGTTAGTATTTATTAATATTTTTGCCATTTCATCTTTTTTTTTTTTTTGAGAAATTGCCGCCCATATTTTGCTATATGTATGTTAATTATAGCTTTTTTTTTTCTTTTAATTAAAATAATTCCTACATAGCAATTTTTTTTTTATCCATTTTCTGTATTTTCCCATTTTACCTTTCTCTTCATATTCCTTATTCTTTTCTCTCACTTTTTGTTCACCAATATTTTGTTACTCATTTTTTTTTAATCTATTTATTATCGTCGATGACTAATTACGATTTCAGGTCTCCATCAGTAGTTGTAAGGGAAGACGTTGTAGCTGTTGTGGCAATGGAGGTGGCAAAAGATGACGATGCCGTGAGTGGGCATAATCATGTACAGTCAAAGCAATGTGAGACCGGGTCGAAGACTAAAGCTGAGTCGTTGGATGAGAAATCTTAAAATCTAGTGAGATTCGCATCGCCCCTCGTTAGAACTCCGAAATTAAGGCTATCGTGTTGAAAACTATCGACAAACCAATTAAATTTATCAGCGAATTAATTGAAAGTAATCAGCTACAAAATTATTTAAGACTACCAACTGAAAATTGATTGAAGGTTACCAATTATGAAAATGATTGAAGACTATTAGTTGATTGAAGCGTGAACATATCCAATTTTTTTTATTACATATATGAAATATTTTTAAAAAACTCTTATTGAGAATATATTTTGATTTTTTTTACCATACATGTGAAATCTTTCATATTTTTTCGTATTAAATGGAAAACTATTTTGTTAATAGTTTAAATTTTAACTAAATTTGTAATAACTTTCCTATTTTAGACTAATCATGCAAATGTCCCGATAAACTTTTTTTCTTTTTTTGTTGAGATATAAAAACGAAAGTTCGTTTGAAAAAGAAAGAAAAAGAAAGAAGAAAATGACAGTACTTTTTAATTAAAAAAAGATATACGATTGATTCCATTTTATTTATTTGATAGGGAAGGAACAATTTTTTTCTTTTTGTTTAAAAAACAGTTTTTTTATTCCAAATAAAAGGTTGTCTATTTCAAAATAAAAATTAAAGGTAGTCGCACGTGGCACCGTGTGAAGCTAGAGAATCGAATCAAAATTTTTAAAACCATAAAGAATCAAATCAGTGACATTTCAAAAAATAATGAATATGTTTGAACTGAATCAATTTTGGTTCACTCCTTCATTAATCATACTTGGAGTAGATTTGATTGTTTTAGTTTTAACTTTTCCTTAAAATTATGTCTAAAAACAAAAAACTTGTCTCAAAATTATTATTATTATTTTTTATAATAATTGCTCTTGCATTAAAAATAATGTATGAATGTAGCAAAAACTTGATTTTTAAAAACATATACCTACAGGAAGCCAAATTTTGGCTTCTCCATCTAAAATTCCGAATTTAAATCGAATCAATATGATAACATAATTTATGATCCACCAAACAAACTTAAAAAAACGGGACTGTACATGAATAGCAAAAAATAGAAAAAAAACCCACATATATCAAATTTTTTTTTAAAATTTTATTTTAATTCAAATATAATATATTATTTTTAAACCCTTAATCCAAACTAGTTTTTGTAACTAATCTAAATAACTCATAATTTTTATTACTCAAACTAACTTATCATTTTTAACCACTCATTTATAATCATTTATTTATAACTGCTCAAAATAATTTTTCATTTCCAACACGCATCTTCATTATCAAAATAACTCAATTTTAACTACTCATTTCTAATATTTTTTTAAACTAATTTTAAATCTACGTCCAAATAAACTATTGTCTTCAATTCCGCTAAAGGAAAAAAAAAATTACAGCCAAACAAGTTTTTTATTACAACTTTCATTTTCTAATACATCAAAATAACTCCTCAAACTAACTTATCATCTAAAACCTCCAAACAATTACAAACATCAATTTATAATTTACCAAAACAAAGTTTTAGGAAAAATCTATTTAATTATTAATTGATTGCATAAAATCCTTCAATATCTAAAACTTCAAATAAAAACTTATAATTAATTAAAGAAAAATGTGAGACATTATAATATGTGACAATACACATTAATAACAATGATTAAATTTGCTAATTTTTTCTTAAAAAGTATTATATTTTATTATTTATTTAATTAAAATTATTGTTAACAAACTTGGATGAAATTAGTTTTAACGTACGAACCAAAATTAAGAATTATATAAAATACAGAATTAAAAATAGACATTTGAAAGGAATTAAAGAAGGAATTTATGATTCTCAAAAAAAAAAAGGAAAAAAAGAGAAGGAATTTATGGAGATTGAAGAAGGGGTTTACGGCGTGTTGAACGCGTTGAAGTGGAACAACTTATATTTCTTCCAATCACAGACATCAATTTATAATTTACCAAAATAAATAATCTAAAAAAAAAAAACTACCAAAATAAATATGTGGCTATCTTCAAAAAAGGGAAAAAAAAAAGTGTGGTTCAAATTAATATTAGAAAAAAAAAGCGGCTTAAAAATAAAAACTACGCGGCTAAGAAATAAAAGTATTCGGAAATTGATAAGGAAAGAAATCTCGTTGTGGACTACAAATACAGGCCATTCGTTCTGGAAACCTTATTTTTTCAGGCTCTCCGAAAATTCGATTCACTTTTCTCTCTCCAGTTTTCCCCAATTTCTTAACCCTAACGCAACTCGAAAACTCGCCAATTTTCGCCTCGGATTTCATGGATTTCTGTCTCCTTCGCCGCCAGGCCGTTGAAGAATCCGACTGATCTTCGTTAATTTTCATCTCTCGCCATTGGATTTTATGGATCTCGATTGCTGTTTCACGGTTGTGCTGATTTGAAGACCTGATCTCTCCCCGCTGCTGTTCATCCATCGATTTGCGAAGACAAGATCTCCGATTCCGGTGGATTTTCCTTTTCCTGATCGGGTTGAAGATTCCCGGTGCTTGCTTGCTTGCTTCGGTGGGGGCTTTTAGGGTTTTGTTTATCATAACGAGCTCTTTGATAAAGCGGATCACTACTATTGCCTTGGCGATCTGTTGAAATTGAGAGGAGGTTCTTATCATTCTAGGGGTTTCAACCGAACAGAACCCATCGAGATTTCTTGTACTTTTATCGGTCGAGAATTAACCGGAATTTCAGCGAACGAAGCCCCTCTTTTCGGCAGTTCGATTTGTTGCATCCCGGTTTTGTTGAAGGGAAAAGTGTTTGATATTTTGTATTTTGTTTCAGTTGTTTGAGTTATTATATACAAGGAAAATTTTTTTTCCTTCCCATTCCCTTATATTCATTGCTTGTTCATTTGGCTTTTATATATTAATTTTAAGAAAAAAAGTACTATGGCTGTGTATTATAAATTTAAGAGTGCAAGAGATTATGATTCTATTGCTATGGACGGTCCTTTCATCTCAGTTGGTACTTTGAAAGAAAAAATATTTGAATCAAAGCACTTGGGAAGGGGCACTGATTTTGACCTCGTGGTCACCAACGCCCAGACTAATGAAGGTGGGTTTTGGTTCTAATTGAATTTAGCTAATTTTCATAGAAACACCTGAAAACGATGATGGGTTTCGATTTAAATGAGTGCTGCTTATGATCACTAATTATCTCTAATTTTTTGGGAGATTTATCTTGATTTCTATTGTCTAAAATTTCTGGTTTGATGAATGCTCAAGTAAATTTGACTTTTATAAAACGAAAAACTGTTGAATTTGACTGGGATTTTGTTTATTTTAATAGTCAGTTTAATAATGTTGGATAGGATAGCTTTAGAGGTTATGAATATGCTCGCATTAATCTGGAAGAATGATAATGGGGGTTTTTGTGACTGTCTATGGAGAATCACATATTCTAAGTCTGGTTTTTGGATTGATATCTTGTTAGTGTTTTATAGATTCTGTTATCTCCTTTGAAATTTTCAGAATATGTTGATGATGCAATGTTGATCCCAAAGAATACTTCAGTTTTAATTCGTCGTGTTCCTGGAAGACCTCGGTTACCCATTGTTACAAAACAAGAGTACGATCTTAAACCTTTAACCAAATGGTTTTTGTATAAGTTGGTGTTACATGCGTGTTTCATTTTTTTTTTTCTAATTTATATCATATTTTCTCTTTCTTCAATGGACATCCTTTCTTTCTTGTAAAAGGAAGACAGAATGTTCATTGTGTTATGAGTTAGCGGCGTAAACATACCTAAAAGCAAAAGAAACTGCTGGACATGGAAATGCCAATACGAAGTCTGTTTCTTATGGAGATAACTTTTAAAGATTTGACTCAATCAAGCTGTTTCTGGTTTTGCAGGTCAAAAGTGGATAATGAAATTGAAGAGATCGAACAAGAAAAGTCAACTGTTCCATTTGCAGATTCATCATCTGCCCTGAGATTTGTGAGCCTTAGTCTTCATATCATGAAATTGTATTGATTCAGTTCTGTATAATGTTACTCCTTTGACAATCCTTTTGCTGACACGTCTTTTGATGCAACAGCCTGAAGATTCTGAGTGGGATGAGTTTGGTAATGATTTGTATGCAATTCCTGAAGCGCTTCCAGTTCAGCCAAGTAATCCAATTCCAGATGCACTTCCTACCAATAAAGCTGAAGAGGACAGCAAGATTAAGGCCTTAATTGATACTCCGGTCTTAGATTGGCAACAGTGAGTTACATTTTACTATTGATGCAATTATCAGCTGTGTTGTTTTTATTTATCATAGATTCTGATTATCAACGTGCATTTATGGATTGCAGTCAAGGTTCTGATGCATTTGGTCCTGGTAGGGGTTTTGGGAGAGGTGGTGGTGGAAGAACCGGAGGACGTGGTTTTGGTATGGACTTGTCCCTGACAAATTTATGTTGCATTATTTTTAATGATTCTTATCATGGCCATGGCTAATGGCTATATTGCTGTCATCTGCTTAAACCTCAAAATGTAAAAAAATAAAAAAAATTAATGACTCAACTCTAATCTCTATCATTTGTTGAGGCCGTGCAGGGTTTGAAAGGAAGACACCTCCACAGGGATATGTATGTCATAGGTGCAAAACTCCCGGTGTGTTCATGTTTTCAGTTGTTAATGTTATACGCCTAAATCATTGAATTGAAGGCATTTATTTTGGTTTTGCGGTGATCTGAATGTACATTATTTTCTGTGTTCAGGGCACTTCATTCAACACTGCCCCACAAATGGAGATCCAAATTATGATGTAAAAAGAGTAAAGCCTCCCACTGGGATTCCGAAGTCTATGCTGATGGCCACTCCTGATGGCTCATATGCATTGCCAAGTGGCGCTGTAGCAGTCTTGAAGCCAAATGAGTAAGTTATATTTTCCTCTGTGTTTTAGTTTAAATTGTTGATTTGGTCGACTCTAGCCATAGCCCTTCACTTATTGTGTCTGAACTGAAACAGGGCTGCTTTTGAGAGGGAGATTGAAGGAATGCCTTCCACTCGTTCAGTTGGTGATTTGCCCCCTGAGCTTCACTGTCCTCTGTGCAAGGAGGTTATGAAAGATGCTGTGTTAACAAGCAAGTGTTGCTTTATGAGCTTTTGTGATAAATGTAAGATCACCATTTTTTAACTCCCACTATCATGCCAACATAATTGTGTTCCCATGACCAAGAGGTCATGGGTTTGAATCTCCCCACCCCCAAAAAAAACTATCACTATCATGTGGTTCTTATTGCTTTATAACATCCTGGAGTTTCGAACTCCATTTGCTTCATCTATTTGTTTAGAATTCAGTGTGCTTGATCCTGTTAATTACTGTGAATTCTTAACACGTTATGCATGCCTCACAAGTCTCATGCAACTAATGCTAGGTTTTTGAATGTGTAAAATATTTGTCACAGGCATTAGGGATCACATTATCTCTAACTCTAAGTCAGCATGTGTTTGTGGAGCAACCAATATTCTTGCAGATGATCTTTTGCCAAATAAGACACTCAGGGACACAATCAATCGTATTCTGGAGTCTGGTTGTAATAGTAGT
The DNA here is from genome assembly GCA_037833695.1 of Sechiopsis laciniata. Taxonomy (NCBI): domain Eukaryota; kingdom Viridiplantae; phylum Streptophyta; class Magnoliopsida; order Cucurbitales; family Cucurbitaceae; genus Sechiopsis; species Sechiopsis laciniata. The sequence continues at coordinate 18,660,971 of JBBMKA010000021.1, read as the reverse complement.
GCTGATAATGCTGGTAGCACCTTTCAGGTGCAAGGTATTCATTTTATAGCTTTGGACCTTTGGTTTTCTATTTAGAAGCAATATTTTTTGCCTTATTACGACTTATTCTGATTGATAATTCGTGTTTAGATATGGAATCTGCTCGCGTTGCACAGCCAAAGATTCCTTCCCCTACCTTATCTGCTGCTTCAAAGGGGGACAAAATTGTACTGTCAGTCAACAGAGAGACTGCAAACACCAAGGAGGTAGAGGAGGAAAAGGCTATTACCTCTGGACCTCCAACCTCCGAGAAAGTGAATGCCACAAAATTAGTTGACGAATCAGAAGCTACACATGAGTCAATGAGTGTGAAGGAACATGCTTCACAAGGGAGTGCTTTAATAGTTGATGAAGAAGTGCAGCAGAAGATGGCTGCTACTGCTAGTGAGGCAGGTAATGTTTATGTGCAATAGTGTGATTGTTTGAATTGTGTTGGTTTTTCTATGTCCCGAATGTAATTTAAAGAAGTGAATTTGGTGGCACACACCATGTGTTTTAATGTTACTACAGTTCTGGATTGAAACTTATTAACTTTTTTTTTTTTTTTTTCCTGATACAGTTAAGAAAAAGAAGAAGAAGAAAGTTCGCATGCCTGCAAATGGTAATCAAATCTGTTCCTCGTTTTCACAGTTTTGGCATTTGAAGTTTTTTATTTATTAAGAACTTGGTTGATTTGGCTCTTATTTCTGGGATATTATTTTTTGATGTTCTTCAGATTTTCAGTGGAAAACTTCTCAAGATTTTGCAACGGAGAATTATATGATGCCCATGGCTGGCCCAACGGCATATAATCCATATTGGACAGGCATGCAACCTGGTTTTGATGGATATATGTCTTCGTATGCCGCTCCTCCTCCGATGCCATACATGGGTGGTTATGGGTTAGGTCCCTTGGACATGCCATTTGGACCTGTCATGCCTCAGGATCCTTTTGTTATCCAAAATTACATGTTTCCTGTTGCTCCGCCTCAGAGGTATGTCTTCATAGTTTATATATGAAATGCAAGTTTTTTTTTAATACAAGTATCAAGAATATGAAATGGAGTGTTTAATGAATTTATGAAGGAATGGCATAATTTGTTTGGTATATGTAGTTGGACTGAAATGATAGAACTTTTGAAGTTAAGAGCAGGGATCGGTTGGTGTATTATGAGTTTTTTTAGTGATTGGGATTTTTTTGTTTTTAATATTCTATAGAGACTAAGGGTGCTTTCGAGTTTTGACTTTACAACTAAATTAATGCTAGCTACCTATTGGTTTTTGAAAGCCTATTTGAACATTAAAGTGTCTTGAAGAGTATTTCCCCTCTCCTTTTAAGGGGGCGTTTGAGCCCATTTATGTGAACTACAGTTTGGGTTATCATAACCCAATCCATGTTTGTGGTGGGTTAGCCCAAAGCTATGTGCCTGTTTGTCTAAATGTGCATGCCCGTTTCTGTAAACTTTTTGTGCCTGTTTGTCTAAATGTGCATGCCCGTTTCTAAATAATTTTCCTATAATGTTTTTTTCTAAAATTAACTTGGGATTATTTGAAATAATAATGACAAATATTAAATGAGAACATTAATTTTCATTTATGTAGATTTTCTTAGGTTTCAATCCCATCATTTTCACTATTTAACTTTTTTTTTTAATTCAACATTGGAAATAAGAGAATCGAACGTTGCAATGGAGCTTTGCTCTTTGGTTATTTAACACAAATTTTACTATTTAATACCATTATACCAATATACATGCCAAATAAAATTAGAAAAATCCATTTATTCATTACTTTCATATTAATTATAACTTCAACAAAAATACTTTGTTATTTAATTTTTTTTAAAAAAATTTTAATCCAAGTTATTTTAAAAAATTGCAAGAAAAGAATTTTCATATCCATTGTTATGATAACTTTCACCCCAAATACCATCCTAACTTTTGTTGTAATAACATGTACTTCAAATATTGTTTATCATAATTTCGTTATAATAACTCCTGCATCACGAACACTCTTTATAATAATCCAACCGATGCCCATAACACACTCTAAGTGTTAAAGAAGAGCGTTTTTTATTTTTTTTATAAATTGTTTTATCAAAGAGAGCTATGAAGCACGAGCACTTTAAAATAGAGAAAAAATCCCTGTCAGACACGTATTGGACACTTTTTGGACACGCCATACTAAGTGTCCTTATTTTTTTAATAATCGGACACACTTTGGATACATTTTGTAAACATGTGTGGTCTTTGAACCCAAATGTTAGAAACCCAAACCTAAAATATTAATGTTATAGGTAACTAAAAAATAAAAAGGTAAATGAAAAGGCAAAAAAAAAAAAAAAAAAAAGTTCTCTCATTTATCACAAAAAAAACCAACATCTTTCCTTCTTCACGAAAAAAAATCTGACTTCATCTTCTAAAATATTCGTTTCCTGCCACCTCCCACGCGACATGCCTAACCGGTGTCCATTGTTATTAACTTGATATTATATGCTTTTTAGTTGAGTACATTTAGTATTTTATGCTAAATTAACGTATCTTCAACGTATCCGTGTCTTAGTTTTATAGAAAATGGTGTATCGCTGTCTTGTTCGTGTTAGTATCTATGTCACGTGTCTGTGTCCGTGTTTCATATAAATTCTAAATATTTTTGTAAATGAGAAGTTAACAAAGTTAATATCGTGTTTAAGGTACTTTGACCTAGATCACCTACTCAAAATCTATCTTCATTTATCTTAGCCCTTCTTCATGCTCTCTTATTTATAACCCCATATCACTATCTTACTCTTAATAGTTTTTAATATTCTTTGTCCTACTCTGAATAAGATTGGGGATTCTTTATGATACTCCCAATAGCATTTGGCATTCCTATCAGTTTCTTTCTTCAAAAACACTTTTTTCAAAGTCATTTCCAATTGAAATCTTATTGAATTGTATTACTTCTTTTTACTAAACCCTTAAATCAACTGATTTCCATTTGTTGTGCTTAGCTGGATGTGCAGTGTCGATACTGAATGAGATCTACTTTGTTTTATATATTTGTGCTACTTTCTCAAACAAGTACTGTTGAAGTTCTTATATCATTACTGAAGATATTTTGATATTGTACACATTTAGGGATCTTGCGGACTTCAGCATGGGCATGAATATTGCACCTCCTGCAATGGGTCGTGAGGAATTTGAGGCTCGGAAAGCTAGTTTGAGGAGGAAGCAAGAAAACGAGAGGCGGAATGAAACGTATTATGAAGCTTTAATTCCCTCTCTTCTTTTTCTTAAAAAATTATTTATGCTGTTCTTTCTCAAATGAAGTTTGGATTATTATAAAAGAAATAAAATGTTAATAAGTGCAACTAGTAACCGTGTCCATTCAATGATAAAAGTTATTTACCTTTTATATTCATATAACTTTGGGGTGCAAGTGTTTTAGTAGCAATTGATTAACACTAGAACATGAACAAATTAAACAACTTATATTCAAATAACTTTAGGATTAGCATTGTCCATATGCAGTTTAAGCTTGAATTCATAATTATGTGACTTTAGGCTTTTTTAATTAATTTATTTTTCTAACTTTATTCTTAAACATCTTGCAGCAGGGAGCGGGAGCCTCCAAAAGATCGGGAATTCGGAAGGGAAGTGAGTAGCAGTGGTGATGTCCCTTCAATGAAACAAAAATCTGTATGTCATGTTCTCTATAGCACTTCTAATTCTGTCTTGAATTCCTCGTGGCGTCAATTTGGTCAGAGAACAGAAAGTTGGCAGAGGAAAAGAAAGTTTTTTACATGCTACTTGATTTTTTTTTTCACCTGTAAGATGAACAAAGGAAAATAGTGCCGCATTGATAAATCCTTTTGCAGAATCTTGTTCGGGAATTATTTTTTTTTGTGGTTCATTTTGTTGGAAAGAAAGAAACCATATAACTTTTAAGTCCAAGGAAAAACATATCTTATCTTTTATGATAGGGCTCTTTTTCTTGCTTTATCTTCGTGTAAACTGCATTCTCTTTTTTGTTCTTGTAATCGATTTTTAGCCTGTCATGAAGGGCTGTTGGAGAATGAATTCTCTATGGTCTACAAGTATTCTGACAACCAAAACGTAGTAGTTAAATAAAAATTTTGGGAGATTTATCGAGATGCATGCAAGCTAACTTAAACACTCGTATATAAAAAAGAAAAGAAAATTTCTTGCTGTTTGTTTTATCTGTCAAAAAGTAAAACATGGATAAAATCATTTCATTCTTGCATCAGGCATGTGCCGCTGCATCAATGCTGAAAATTGCGCATAATTTTTCTTTTTTGCATCAATGATGCTATGATGAGTGTCTGTTCCTCTAGTTTCATGTCTTCAAACTTTGGCCTTGATTTCATGGGTGCTTCTGTTAATATTGGTTTTACTATTTTTCTTTAATTTCTTTGGAGTCCTTTTTGTCATTTCCGCGGTTGGAATTAAATTTTAGTGAAAATCTCTTTCATATGCTTTTCTTTATCCGAGAACATTATTAGATAACTAGCCGTATATTATAGATTATTATTGAATGATTTATTTTAAACATTTCATTTTCTTTATCAAGAAGATAAATACTCAAATTATGTCTGACTCTATTATTACGTGCAGAAGTTTACGCCCCAAACTTCTACAGGTGAACACAACCAGAATCGTCGCCGATCTGATAGCTCCCCCGACATTGCAAGGAATGCTGGGCCACCTTGCCCGCCGCCACGCAAAAGAAAGTCTGAGCATTATGATCATGATATTTACAAGGACAACAATAGTGATCGTTATGACCAAGGCCACCACCGCCATCATCATCATCAACATTCAGAGTCCCGAGCAGCCTCTGAAGCCTCTGCTAAATCCGCTGCCAGTGCAGCTGCAGATCGCAAGCAAAAGTCAAGCGTGTTCTCTCGCATTAGCTTCCCGGAGGAAGAGACGACGAAGAAACAAAAATTGCACTCTTCCAAGGAAGCACCACCACCAAGCGACTCTGGTGCTCCAGCAACACATCACAAGGCATCATCCAACGGATACTACGATGACTACAAGGCGAAAACAGTCACAACAACAATGACGAGCAGTCGTGGGAGGAGTCGTGCTTCCTCGCTTGATTGTGAGTCAAGCGACGACGATAGACATTTCAAGAGAAAGCCAACTAGGTACGAGCCATCCCCTCCTCCTCCATCAGACTGGGATCAGGAGGAATCAAGACATCCCAGAGGCTCAACTAGAGAGCGGGAACGCAGTAGCTACAGCAAACACAGGTAGTAGTTTGCAGGCCTTACGAAGAATTAAGGCACCCCCCAAAACACAGCAGTCTCTGCAATAGCAGCCTTGCCATGGGTTCAAAGAGCCCCGCTCCCGACTGTCGGCAGCATCGGACCAGGAATTGGTGTTGGAAGTTCCAAATTGGTTTCTGTATTGGGTTTAAGTGAGAAAGTACAAGCGTATGTATGAACGAGATGCCGTTGTTTTTGGCATCTGGTGGTGACAGTAATAGAGGCTTGTGCTTTTGTGTTCGAGCTTCTACTTTATTTGCTTGCCATAGATTTAATAATATAAGAATGAAATTATCATTCTCTTTTTCTTTTGGAATTTGTCTCTCATTTGAGTTTACCATTCAAATGTGTGTATGTATATATATTTCTAATTTTCATTTAGTTTTATTTTATTCCACTTTCGACATCAAGAAATTTTAGTTCTCACTTGTTCGGATTAACTTACTTTTATGAGATATTTGTTCAGTTTTAGCTTCACAAATGGCTATTTTACTTAACAAATTGGTATCATAATTGAAAATACATTTGAAATCCCTCGTAGAGAGCAAATCTTAATAGCAAAGAAGTAGAAAATTACAACCAAATATATCTTAAAGATGGGACAAAGGTTCAAAAGTGCATTAAGTTATTATAATTTTACTATTAAAGTTCTCTCTCTCTAGCTCTCTCTCTCTCTCTCTCTCTCTTTTTTTTTAATAAAAAAAGAAACTACAATGCGAATAATTGACCATTTGATTTTTTAATGGAAGAATATATGTTTTGATCAAATTTATTATTGTTTTTCGACATAGTTTTAAAAAGTAATAGAATAAATTCTATTTTTAAAATCTCTCAAATTCTTAATGGAAAATGGACACAAAAAAGAAGAAAAGTAAAAATGTGTCATCACTTTATCCCTTCTATCTAAACTAAAAAAAAAAAAGAAAAGAAGTCTCCTCTTGGTTACTAGGTTTGGTGTATTTTTTTTTTTTGGAAACAATTTCAAAAAAATAATAGCCAAATGATAATTTTTTTAATAATTTAAAAGTAATTGTACACGAGAGATTTCCATCATAAAGTGCTTTAATGGTTAAAGAAAAGTTTGAGTAAATTAACTAGAAGATTATAAATTTAATGTAGGATGACCACTTACCTAATAATTAGTTTCCTATAAATATTTTTGACATTCAAATATTATAAGACCATCTAATATTGTACATTCAAACTTTCATGATTTTTGAATTATAACCACATATCTTATGACTTATACTAAGTGAATTAGAATGGATTAACAAAAACAACAATAAATAAATAATAAAAAAAAAAAAAAAAAAAAAAAAAACCAAA
>JBBMKA010000021.1:18644252-18654252 GCA_037833695.1 Sechiopsis laciniata | reverse complement strand
TTTATACCGTCTATCAAAAAAAAATAAGAAGAACAAGAAGAAAAAAAAAAAAAAAAAAAAAATATATATATATATATATATATATATATAGAGATTTCAAAAGATTGAAAATAAGGAATATATTCACTCAGAATAAAATTTTATTGAACTAAAAAAAAAATCAAAATTTATTGAGTTGCCATTTTCCTTTTTCTTTAAAACCCAAAAGCCAGCTTTTTATCTACAAATGTAGAGAATCAATTTCTTTATGATGGAATTCATTATAAAAATCAGATAAATTAAAGGTTAACAATCTATATAAATACCATTAAATAGAACAGTGCCAATCACGTAGATAATATGTGCTTGTGATCAAATAAATTGCTAGTTTGCAGTTTGAATGCACAACCTTTAAATTATTGAATTAATTTTTTTTTGAAAAAGAAATATTATCATATATACAATTTACTCTGCTCACTACTAATTAGTTATACCTTGCTTTGGGCTTTAACTATTTATATATATATATATGTTTGTTAGACCCATCTTTCTAATCCTTTACGCATTTAATTTTATTGTGTAATATATGCTTTTGTTTTCATGTGAATATTCATGAGTATTCGAATCCGTTCTATTTAAATTCTACACAATTGAGAGTACAGATTTATATCTATCACATTTTGGTCGGACACACATTTAAGCGGTTGAATTATTGTTCTAGTTGTCTATTCTCATTTTAAGGTTTTAAAAAAAACCTATTCACATTTTAAGATTAAAAATGATATAATTGGTAAGTTTGGAGGTTAAATTGATAAAATTAAAAATATATAATTACAATTGATAAAACTAACAAGTTGAGGTGAAAAATGATTTCTATTAGACTTTAAAGGTGAAGCACCAAGAAGAGTGGAAACCATTGATAAAGGATGAAAGTGCAGAGAAAAATTATATTGACGAAGATGATGATATTTATATTGTGTACCACAATTACAACCTAACATATTTATAAAAAAAAAAAGCAACTTAACATAATGTTTCTATATATACTAGAACACAAATAAGCTATTCAAACTTAAAGAGTCCAATAAACCTTACATGATATTATTGAACACAAAACATTAGACAATTATCATTAATTACATTGATCATATACTAATTCGAACATTTAGAACATTTTAAAAAAGAGTAATTGACAAATGAATAAATTCGATTCCAATTTAAAAATCTCTCAAAATCTTGATGTGAAAGATGGACCAGAAAGGCAAATGTGACCTCTCGTTAATTCCCTTCTATCTGTTTTTGTCCTTCTTCGTCTCTATATCGTTTTCATCCCTTTTGCTTCAATTTCTCACCGTCGATTCGCCGGAGCTCTTATCCGTTACCGGAATCTGTCCTTTCCTCTCTTTCTCCTCATCCTCCTTTTTCCATTGATGCAACTGGAATCTCCTCTCCTTCTCTTCCGCTTCTGGCATTGGCGTCGATTCGATTGAGGTTAAGCCCTGATTCTGTTCGAAGCGGAGAAACGATTGACAGCAGTGAGGGTTCAGATTTGCGATTGCATTACAAGATTTGATTCATCTGGTACTGTTGTTGGTTTCTGATTTTGTAGTGGATTTATGTAGGGTTTTTGTGCTTGTTTTCCAATCTCTGAGATTGGATTTTGTTTGTTGTATTTGCAGCGGATTCGTTTGTGTATCATCAGTTTTAAACCTTGTAGAGTTTGGAAGGAGGAAGAGAGATGAATCTCGTTCGGAGAGTTTCGTCGAGCTTCCCTCGAGTTCTTGGGTTTGCTAACAGGTCCCTCTATTCCTTGAATTCTCCAGGCGAGTCCTTGGAATCCCCGACCTCTTCCTCTTTCGCTCATGGAATCCATGTGTTTCATTGTCCTGTAAGTTTTCCTCCATTGCTGATTGAATTAGACTGCTTGAATGACTCTATGCTCCGTTCTTAGGAATAAAATAACCCGTTTAAGGATTATAGTTTAACTACTTTCCTTGGATGGAAGATATTACTTACCTTGCTAATACATGGCCTCACAAGATTAACCCGTTTAAGGATTATAGTTTAACTACTTTGTATTCTCATTGGAAATCTTTTTGTAACTAAATGGACCTTTTTGTAACTTTTCATTCATCAATAAAAGTTATCGTATCTTATCCAAAAAAAAATTCTTATTTGCTTTCATATTTCATAGTTGGGATGTGAAGATAAAGGTTAAAATGAGTGAGAAATTGTTGTTTTGGAACTATAATTTTGAATAATTGGGTTTTGTGATAGGATGCCGTGGGAATTGTTGCCAAGTTATCGGACTGTATAGCTTCCAAAGGGGGAAACATACTAAACGCTGATATTTTTGTCCCCGAAAACAAGAACGTCTTCTATTCCAGAAGGTAATTTTGGCTTCTTTTGTTTATGCTGTTTTCTGTATAAATCATTTAATACGCTGGTACTGTGTAGTTTGTAGCTGCCATTTCCTTTTTGTGTTAAGAAAGGGTTTATAGATGATATGAAGCTAAAACAAGGAAGGAAGCCAAGCTTCAGCTAATAAACAAATTTCTCAATTGACAGAGTTGTAAGAATGAGATTTTTTAAAGGAAAGACAAATTTACATCAAAAAGTAGTCTGTAAATGCAAAAACCATGCTAGTTTGTTCCAAAGGCTTTCCTTGTTATTAAAGATCTACTATTCCTTTGGAGTCCAAGGTTCCAAAAAATTTCAAAAAATATTTTTTAACCATACAAGTCATGTCATGGTAACCACATTAAATGATCTCTCTGCCTTATTAGGGGTCTTTCTGGACTTGAACAAAAAAATGTCATCCGTCCAAAACTATCAAAAGAGTTTATAATTATGCTGTAGATTGAATAAAAAGGTGTCTGTGTTTATATTGCCATCTAATAAGTTATAGGCTCATTGCTCGGCCACAGTATACCTAGCCCTTCAATTTTGTAATCTAACTGACACGATTGCATATAAGGCTAAGTTGATCTATTCCGCAATCGTCTCTTTCAAAGTAGAAGATCTTCTTTCATTTTGTTTGGTGTCCGCCTAGGAAACATGAATACAAATGATGTATAATGATAACGACTGGTTCATGTATGAGTTTTACATTTGATCAATTCCTTGCTAAGCAAAATCTAAGAGAAAGACTCCATGTTCATATTTCATTTTCTCCTAGATTTTTTCTTATATCACTAGAACTCGTAGAAATTATTTCTTATATTCTATCAGATATTAGCAATCGATAATTTTCAAGAGTGAAACTTTATCTTGTGTTTAAGGATATTCAAATCGTACATAGCCGTTCCTTTTTGGGCAGTTTTGTCAATTTTCACCTCTCTCTAAATTCTCTAATCTCTAAACTCTCAAAACAAAATCCTAACTGCTATTTTTTGAGTTTCTCTCTCTAAAATTAAAAAATTCTTGCATGCCTCTCACCAACTGTTCCTTTCTAGGCAGCTTCGACCACTGGCGCTGAGGAACCAGCCGTCCGACTTTCCCTTGTCTTCTTCTTCTTTTCTTTCTTTCTTCTTCTCCCTATTGACTATCAATCAACCGTTTGGTTGTATCAATCTATCTCCATCCTCTCCCCCTTCGTTTCGACAACAACCATCTTCCCTTCTTGACCTTTACTTATCTCACCCTATCGACTGAGACCGTGCCTTTTCTGCAAGATAACCCCCTTCCTCGTTTGACCATCACCTCAACTTTCCCCTTTGACTCTGCTGATCTCAAATCATCGGCGCCTCCTCTGGCTTGTTCAACCACAAAGCATCAAGTTCCTCCCCATCCATTGACGCCAGCAACATCATCTTCTTCCCCCCTGACTTCTGTCGGCCGTTCCTCTCCAACTATTGACGAGCTCAGCTGCGGCTATACCATTCTGGTTGGCGTCTGTGCACCAATCCTTCTCCTCGCGAATGTATGGCGACTTTGAACACAATTCATCATCTTCTAGGGTGAGTTTCCATTGACCACGACTGATTTGCAGATTGGGCCTCTCCTTTCATCATCTCTCCACCACCAAAGCACTGCTGTACTTTGACACCTTCGGTTGACTGTGGCTATTCGATTGGATCCTTCGAACTTGAAGATGCGAAGCGCTTTAATGGATTGCTTTGATCCTACATTTTGGCATCAAATGGTTCAATCAGATAGAATCGAAGCAACTCTTGACCCGAAACAGAACTTCACGATGGATCGATTAATGGTCTTTCTTGATATCTTAGTCTCTTTGTAAAAAGGACAGGCTTTGCTGTTCTTTCTCTATTGACCATCTTCTTCTTCCTTCTGTAATTGGATTCCTTCTCTCCCCCTTTGTAACTCTTTCATTTGATCAATGAAATGGTTTTCATTTCCTATAAAAGAAATCCATAAACAAAATCCTTACCCCAAAAACCATCCATCCTTCTCCTCTTCCTTCGACGCCGCTCCTCACCGATGTCAAATGAGGAACATTGGTACGGCCATCTCGCTAGTATGATGCCCTCTCTCTCTTCCTTCATCTTTCATCCTCGGTGGGAATGAAACAGTGCTGTGCTTGTAGATTGTTTTGAAACAAAGGTAACCCCGCTCGTCCCTAGGCTAGGTACCGGGAGACATCGAAGGAATGGAGACACGCGGTAAGTCTCGAACCTGGGACCTTGAGGGAAGCAGGCCTTCAAAGTTCAAGCCTTCGATCACTGTGCCACCCCTTAGGGACTCTGTGTTGGTAGATTTAGATGGCATTTGCAGGCTTGGGATGGTTGTGATTACATCTGGGTTTTTGTTTTTGGCAAAATCCGCACGTTTCCTGTAAGCTGGTATTTTGACCATGTCCAGGTTTCACGGTTTTGGGGTACAAAAAATGATCAAGGTTTTAAAGTTTGGGAGGTCAAAAATGATATTGTATAATATTTTTTTTCTTTCAATGTCAAAGGTTCAAGTCCATGTCTCTATATTAATACATTTCTAAACTTTGAATCTAATATATAATAAATTTATTAACTCGAATAGATTCCAAAACTTTCAATAAAAAAGATTAACTAATAGGTCTTCAAATTTAATAAATGTTGAATAATTCAACGATATAAAATTATTATTTCTTATTTAATTAAATATTAAGACTAGTTTTATAACCTTTAATTTTTTTTTTTTATTAATTTCAAATATTATGTACAAATATGATTTTTATATTAGAATAGTCCATGCCAAATATTTCTAACAGTTTTTTCAAAAAAAATTCTAAGAATAGTTTCTATATATTTTTAATTCAATAAATACAATAAAGTATAATAACCACCTATAAAAAGCAAAGAAAAAAGAATGAAAAAAGAACGTGATGCTAACAAACAAGAGCACCAATATGTCTAAGTGTGTACTCATGACCAAAAAATCGTGAGATCAAATAGTAAAATAAAGTGCATTATTGGGATTCGAACCTACTAGAAAAGGAGTAAGCACGTATAAGTGTGTATTCATCACCAAGAAGTTGCAAGTTCAAATAGTAAAAAAAAAATGCATTATTGGAATTCAAAACTACTAAAAAAAATACTAACAAAAGTCAAAGAGACCATTGATTCTATTGGAATCCATAACTTTCAAATCGTTTAAACCCTTGGATATTGTTTGAATGTAAGGCCTTCTTTAGTTTGGAGACTTTATTAACTCCAAGTTTCAACCTGGTTACTGATGAATATCTGGTTGACCTTCATATCTTCTAAAAAGAAATTTGGATTTCTGTAGTTCACTATGCCAAATACTTTGTGTTAGGATTCCGATGATATATAAGAAGGATGTACTACTTTTCTCATCGTCAATTGGTTTTGAGATGAATCCCCAGTAACATGGTATTAGAGCAAAGAGTCTTGAGTTCGAGCTCCTGCCGAGTCATTTCATTTCCAATTAAAATTAAATTCTACTTGTAGAGCTTTTCTCAAATTTCAAAACCCACAAATGAAGGGGAGTGTTGGTTGATAGAATTAAATTTACTCCAACCCATCAGTTTAAGTTTTTGGGTTGATCGGTGGTTTAACATAATTCAACATGGTATTAGAGTCCATTAAGCCCAGACGGGTATTCAGTCCAATAAAAATGAAACTGAGATCCGATTCAAGATTGGTGAGCCCAAAAGAGGCATCATCTTGAGGGGATTTGTTAGGATTCCGATGATATATAAGAAGGATGGACTACTCCTCTCATCGTCAATTGGTTTTGAGGTGGATCTCTATATTATCTAGTACTTTGCTTGAGATTCTAAGTTTGAACTTGTGTCTGACATTTGTTTTATGTGCAGCCAGTTTCATTTTGATCCTTGTAAGTGGCCTAGGATGCAAATGGAAGAAGACTTCCATAAGCTTTCAAAAATATTTAACGCTTGGAAATCAGTTGTCCGGGTACCAGATCAAGACCCCAAATATAAGATTGCGATTCTTTCTTCAAAACAGGTTACATGTCAATTCCATATCATAAACCTTTTATTTATTTTTTATGCATGGATATTTGCAATTAACATTACTCTTCCCATTGCAGGATCATTGTCTGGTTGACTTACTTCATCACTGGCAAGGAGGGAAACTTCCGGTGGAAATAACTTGTGTTGTAAGGTAAACTATCTGAAATGTACTTCTAATTAGTTTCTAATAGTCGTAACCCTTCATCTCAATCCGCTTGTTTCAGTAATCATGATAGAGCCCCCAATACCCATGTGATGCGCTTTCTTGAAAGACACGGTATTGCTTATCATTATTTGCAGACATACAACGACAATAAAAGAGAAGGAGAGATACTGGAATTGGTGAAGAATACTGATTTTTTAGTACTTGCCAGGTACATGCAGGTAAGTTGGATCAGAGTCCTAGTCCATTTTTACCAGCTTAATTCTTGAAAAGAGCTTGTTGATAATTATGTCGTTCCAAATCAAACATACAATTACCTTTTTCATCGAAGTCCGATGGACAAAATTAATGGATGTTGAAAAGGAAATTGAATGCAGTTTTTTTTTTTTTTTTTGAAAATTAGTTTCTTTTTGTTTTCAAGTGATTGATTGCACAATTCAATATCTGATCCTAACAAAATTAATTTTCTTTGCAGGTATTATCTGGTGATTTCTTGAAGAGCTATGGGAATGATATAATCAACATCCACCATGGTCTTCTTCCTTCATTCAAGGGCAGTAATCCCTCAAAACAGGTTCGGAACATTGCCATTTTTGCTAGTTACTTGAGCCATCAATCCACCCCAGTCCTCTTGTTTCTTTTTACTCTAGTTATTGTTGGTTTATATGATTAAATTGATCTCAACCTATTCACTTAAACTTTTGAGTTACATGGTATCAGAATAGTAAGTCCTGTTTTCAAATTCTTGTGAAGTAATTTCCTCCCCAATTAATATTGAATTTCGATGATTGGATATTTTTTAAATTTCTAGATCTACGAGTGAGAGAAAGAAGTGCTGGTTGATATAATTAAATTTACTCAAATTTATCCGTTTGAACTTTTGACTTGATTGATAATTTAACATTATTAAACATGGTAACATAATAGGAAGTCAAGTGTGACAATATACAGTGAAGTCTTATGAAGTCGTTTCCTCTCCAGATTTCTACTTGTTGGTCATTTTTCAAATTCTTAGACCCACAAGTGAGAATGAGTATTGGTTGGTATAATTAAATTTAATGTAATGTATTAGTTTAAGTTTTTGGGTTGATTGATGATTTAACATGATTCAAGAGTAAGTGTAATTGTGTGTATTTTTTTTTAATCAGTTAGATTACATTGACAGGCGTTTAGTGCTGGTGTGAAGTTAATTGGTGCTACTACCCATTTTGTGACGGAAGAACTTGATGCGGGACCAATCATTGAGCAAATGGTATCGTTTAGATTGTTTGATGCAATTAAATCTGCCCGTTCTCTATTTTCTTGGTCTTTATTTGTGAACCATGACTGCCTTCCTCTGCTTTTTATTTATTTATTTTTGGTAAACTATTATGTGCATGTTTGACGGTTATTTTTAAAGGCTTAAAATCACTTTTGTCAACTTCCTATGCATTTACAAAATCATTTTTATGTTTGATCTTACACTTTTAAATGCCATTTACACACCATCAAAATTGGCTTTGAATGATTAATGACTAATTTATAAAAAATACCCTTGACATTTCATAAATATTTCAAAGCTACTATTGAAGGTAAGTTAAAATGTTCGATGAAAAGTCAATGGGGGCAGAACACTATTTTTCTAGAGTTAGTCCAGACGAGCATTCCACTCACCACCACGTTGTTCCAAGTCACTCCATGTCAATTTTTTTTTGTCTCCAAGGAGAAGCGTAGTGGTCGAAGGCTTAGGTTTTGAATGTGTGCTCTCCTTAAGGTCTTAGATTCGAGACACACCTGTGACATTAATTTATAGACACATTCCATGTTTCTATTCTTTCGATGCCTCTTGGTGCTTGACCAAGGGACAGGCGTGGTTACCCTGAGTATAGTGGAGTAGAATTTTGATTTAAAAAAATAAAAATAAAAAACATGTTATTTTTTTTGTTCAAAATTCTAACAAATTTCTATTTCAAAGGTATTTTTAAAACGTGTATAGAAAGATCAAAGATAATATTGGTACTTGTGAGAGAACATGAGTATTTTTTAAATAAAAGATAAAGTTCCGAGGTATTTTTTTTTATAATATGACCATTGATTAAATGTATGTTGGAGTGATATTGAATATGATGTTGTGATTTTAACCATTTCAAAATTGCTCTTAGACATATCCTAAACATAACTAGAAGTTTTTGGAATATATGATTAGTTAAATCACTAGTGGGATGTATGGGAAAGGAGAATGTGAATGATTTAGGGTGAAGAGAATGATTATGGAAAAAATAAGAGGTAGAATAGTGATGTAGAGAATAAAAATTTATTATGGGATGGATACAAAGTAGTTAGAGAAAAATAAAAAGATAATTTTGGGAAAACGTGATTATGTGGAGAATAATTATCATCTCCATTCCTATTCTCATTCTCCCCATTTGTTCTTGGTAGCACCAACGCACCCAGGAAACTTCCATGGTTTGTTTATGGTGATCTAGCTGCTGCTATATAGCTCTATTCTTTTCATCAATATAACAACCACATTTCTGTTCAAAATGATGATCAGGTTGAAAAGGTTACACACAGAGATAATTTGCAGAGCTTTGTACAGAAGTCAGAGAACCTAGAAAAGCAATGTCTAACAAACGCAATTAAATCATACTGTGAACTGCGAGTTTTGCCATACGAGAAAAACAGGACCGTCGTCTTTTAACAGCAAAAGAAGGATGCATCCATTTCAAGTATGTCAACTACATTTCTTCTTCTGCTCATTTTATTTTTCAGTCAAAATACTCTTGTTGGTATAGTTTACATATTAAATTCCAAATTTCAATTTATATATATACCTATACCTATACCTTGATTTCACTACCAAGTTACAACATGAATAAATTGATCTTTTTAGCCTCTTCTCACAATTTTGGAAATGTTGCAGTTAGAGGAAATATTTCATAGTATCATCTTGTCTATTCTTTTGAATGTTTGCTGAGAGTTTTTAATAGAAAATATGTCTAAATTTTCAGGTTGTTAGGATCTTTTGCATTTTTTTAAAAGTGAACGTATGTTTTAAATTAAACTTTAACGTTTGTATCTAAAATTTAGAAGAAAAAAAAAGTGCTTAAAATATTATAATATATTTTTACTTTAAAAGTGCTTAAAATTACTATTAAGTCTGAGAGTATTATTGAAATTAGGGAAAAAACTAGTATTATTTGTTTGTAACAGAAGAATAAAAGGGAAATTGCTATGGTTGGCAACTTGACATATTATAATTATAGTATTTTTCTTAATTTTTTTTTGATACAACAATTTTTTTAAAATATTTCGTTTATAGTACATTCTGATTTCTGTTTTTTAAATTCTCATCTTATTCTATCTATCAGTGAATTGATTGAATCTTTGGTGATTTGATTGAGTCTATCAATAGAAAATTGATTGAAGTTTGATTATTTTACAAA
>JBBMKA010000021.1:18613383-18633470 GCA_037833695.1 Sechiopsis laciniata | reverse complement strand
AAAGTAGCTTTCAAAAACACATTTTTGTTTTTGTTTTTAAAAAAGCATGAAAAAATCAAGAATAAATAGCAAAAAAACTAAAAAAATATAAACAAAATGTGATATTTGAAACTAAAATGAGTTATCAAATATATACCGTTTTTATTTTTTAAAACAAAAAACCAAAAATCAAAAATCAAACATTAGAAACAAAAAACAAAAAACGAAATGGTTATCAAACGGGGCCTTAGTTATTGAATATACATTGATGTGTTGATCTACAATTTTAATTGGCATTAAAGCACCTCTTACCAATAAAATTATCTTTTATTTATATATAACCACTTTTTTCTGAGGTAATGTAGGATTTAAGGTACATTTTAAACAAATGTAAAACGTGTGACAAATGGTGGAAAAAGAGAGAAGTTGGGGAGTTATATAATGGATCATATTAAATGGCATTGGATAAGTGTAAGTTTGGAGAATAAATAGAGTATCTAGATGAATTAGATCAAATTACCAAACCTAGTTGGAATCACTTATGTAGAAATCACATATGTAGGCTTAAGGTTGAGGTTTATCATGGCTAGCTAAATGAATATGTGGTTGAGGAACATTTGATCTCAACTTTAAATGAAAACTTCATTAGTTCGTTAAGATGAGCCAGAAATATTCATCGATAATAATGTGTCATTCGTTAACTAGTAATCAAAAGTTTTAGTTATCTTTATAATTTAACAATAAGTAAAAGTTGAAGATTAGAATATATTTATTTCTTAATTATGATTACACATTTATGACATTTGAACTATATTGTTCTGGTTAATGTCGAATCTCAGATATCACACAAGATAATGAGATTTGAGATATTTAATTGTTAGATTTCTTTAAATTTTAATACTATCTTTAATAGAGGGCTATTAATTTATTTCCTCATTAATATTTAGTGCCACTTATATATGGATCAATTAATTAAGGGGTAGTTTTCCAAATTAACTCCGTGATGAAAGGGGTATATGCAAAAGATAATATCACAGGGGTGTTTTTAGTCCTTAATTACTAGATCTTAGGTTAGGGATGAAAGGAAAAACTAAAACCGACGAAAATCATATCGATTCAATGAATTTGTTTGATTTTCTAGAACAATACTATTAGTTTGATATTTTAGAAAATCGAAATATATTAATTATGTTTGGACTTTTATAGAAATTCTAATATGTATAAAATTGAATGAGTATACAAATACTAAAAAGAAAATCAAAATATATTGGTATTGAGATTTAATAGAATAACAATTTAAATAATTTAAATGTCGAAGGTAAAGCAAAAGCATTAAAAATATTACATTCTTTTACATTAAAAAATGTAATATTTATAATGAATTATAAAAATATAATATTTATGGGAAATATTGTTTTTGGCTGGTAAAAAAGAATTTTGAAAATTAGATTGAAAATCAAATTTAAAATTAGACAAAAAAATTGAAAAAGTAATCAACATCTCATTAAAATCAAAATTAAACTAAACCCAATCAAACTAAACTAATAATTTTATCTTTTGTTGGATATTTATTTAATTAGACTCAACTGTTAAAATGTCGGGAATATCGGTTGTTAGTTTGACACAAAATCGATAAAAATAGAACCGAAATCACCTTTAATCCTAAGTATTAATTAGTAGATTTTTCTCTCCATAAAGAAAACTTAATCAAATTTAAAAGCCTCAACCACTTACAACGTCCATATTTTCATGGTTAATTGGCCACTTGGTTCATGGTTCCAAGAGATTGTTTTTATTTTTAAAATTTTGATAGTATTCACATATTTTTTTTAAGAAAAATAGATAGACCGTAGGATAGATAAAACCCATCAAAGGAAATATGACTAAAAATAAGTTTAAATTTCAAAAACAAAAAATTAAAAGTTATAAGCTTAATTTATATATTTATTTATAGTGTTTTAAATATTTATTATCCTTATTTATGTTTTCACCAAAAACAAGTTAACTTTTATATTTTATATTTTATCGTGTTATCTTTCAAATCTCATAAGGATTTTTTTAAGATTATAAAATTATGATTTGAAAATATCGACAGAGTGTATTCCAATCTTATTGGGTAGCATATGAAAGAAGCTGACTTTTAAACCATTACGTAATTAATTGAATAAAATAATAGAACAAGTCAAGAGGGAATTTGGATAAGACAATTCGATGCGACACGTGGACGGTTAGATATTGCTAAGATGAAATGGTTAAAAAGGTCAAAATTTGGGGCTAAAAATCTAAAACTTTGGTGGATCGTGCCACGTGGAATATTCCCTTCGACACGTGTTCCGGCATATTCTTAATTCTATCGTATAATCGTTTTCTTAAAAAAATAATAATAACTATGGTCATGGAAATATTGATGCTTCTTTTTTCTTTTTCTTTTTTGATAAAATACTAATTACTGTTTTATTTTTTTGAAATAAAATATTAATTACTGTTTTTGTTGACAATTGCTACTTTTTAAATGAGCTGGGACTCACTTTTGTATAAACTTACTTGTTTCCTCTTTCAAATTAAATGGTACAAAGTACTTTACTTATTTTTAAATTTGACAACATTATTTAAACTTGTAATCCTTTAATATGTAATCATATTTTATAAATTATGTAAACGTATTTTATATCAATTTATACGATACACATAGAGGACTTTTAAATTTTTACTATTATTTTTTAAGTTTGAAATTAATGTAAATATATATTTTTATTTATTAGAATAAGATATGAAATTTTCTTAATGTCTCAAATACACACACAAAAAATGAATATAATTATTTATCAAAAAAAATTCCTTTTTATTGTTACTATTTATTTTAGTTCATAGAAATAAAATCATTAACGTTATCAATTTTATACTGACATAAATGGTTACATAATATCACTATCTTCCAATTACTACACATTAATTGCTACATTAATTTTCATTTTATTTTAATGGAAATCAATTCAAAAATATTTTATATAAATTTTAAAGTTTAGAAACATAGTTAAAAATTAATTTTTTTAATTCAACATAATAAAAAATGACTGAAAATATTTAATTTATATTAAATTATGCTTAATTCATTATATATTAGGTATACACACTAGAGAAATTGTTTTCAAAGCTATAAACTATAATAAATTGTTAACTATCAAAACCATAATAGGGTTTTTTATTTAGAAGTTTGGGATTAAGTTTAAAATTTTTATTTGTATAAATAAAAATAATAATAATAATAATAAAAGTTTAAATTTTTATTTATTTTTACATTATTTAAAAGGGGAAAAAACGAACTTGTCTTCCTTTTATCACCTTATCCAAAAATACAGACATCTTATCTTTTCGTAAACGCTTTTTGCAAAGTTATCCATTTTTTATTACTTCTTTTTATTTTTTTAGTCCTCGGGCCCCACAATATATGATCAGACGCCTAGAAGTAGACCACGTAGGTCCCAATTGTTAGATCGAATTGTACATTTATTTGCACAATCACGTGGAGGCTTCACGTTGGTTAGATCTTTCTGGATTCTTTTTTTCGAAAATAGCTTGCAGATCACTGGATAAAATTAACTAGAAGCTTCTTTAATTCGAAATTTATTCATTTGTTTTATATGGGGGAACTATATCAATAAATCCCAAAATGTATGTTTTTAATGTGAAGTTAGTTTGATAAATTATTTTGATTAGTTAAAAATTGAAAGTTGTAATAAAATTTGTTTGGATATGATTTTTATATTGAGAAGTTAGAGTGAAAACTTTGTTTGGATGTAGATTTAAAATGAATAGTTATTTTGAGTAGTTAAAAATGAGTTATTTTGATTGATTAAAAATGAGGAGTTATATTGAGTAGTTATAAATGAATGAGTTGTTTTTAATAGTAAAAACGATTAGTTATTTTGAATAGTTGCAAAAATTCGTTTGAATATAATTTTGAAAGGAAAAATTAGTCAATTTTGAATCTAAATCCTCCTTAAATACAGCAAACAAACACCCCCTAAGAAATTAATTAAACCTTCAATTAATTAATATTGCTTAAAAAAAGAAGAAGAAGAGAGTTGGTGTAACCTTTAGTTCTTAAATTTAGAGTGTAATGCCAATTTAATCTCTAATAATGCTTAGTTTTAATTATTATGTGTTTTTTGAGGTTATGTCATACTTATTTTCTGTTTTTTTTTGAGTTTATGTTCATACTTAATTTTTTTATAAATTTATTTTACTTTAGTATAAAAATAATTATTTCATTAATGTATTGAAATTTAAAATTAATCTCATCACTTCCTTAATCAACATTAAGTACTAATGATTCTTTTTTCATAAATTAAAATTGAGGAGTATTAAAATGTTATGGACTAAAACAAAATATATTTTAAATATCAACATAAAAATGTTTAATTTTAAAACATAAACTAAATAGAGACTGTTTTAAAATCAGAAACAAAATACGAACAGATTAAAACTGCTACACATATACAGAAATCTTTGTTTAATCAATAACTAAAACATGCAGCTATAAGAACTAAACTCCAAAGACATAGAATATAACATTACGGTTCGAATCCCCTCATTTTAATATTGTTTCATAAAACTAGGAATTATATAACTCAATGCTTTATTCTAGTCTATCTAAATATTGATCTTATCCAATTTAGATATGCATTGATTTAACAATTTGGTATTTGATCTAAAACTTTAAAAGGAAAAAAAAAATGCTTTCAATTCGAAAGTTAAAACTTTATATTATATTTAATCTCTATCATGAACACCTTTTTCGGTGCACTAACACGATAACCTATCAAACTAGATAAATTTTGACCAACTTAATATAATATGCAAACTAGATCATTGAGCGTGCAACGTTAAAAAAAATATTAATAATAAAAATAAATAATATATATATATATATATATATTATGCAAACTAGATTATATATCTTGTGTGTGTTCTAAGTCATTTGTATGTTTCGTTATGAAATTTAGAACAACATTATTTTTATATTCGGACTAGTTTACGCATATCTACTTAGTCCACCGTCTAAACTTACAATATTAAATAGAAAAAATTAATTTTTAAATAAGTGACAACTGTAGATTGAACGCAAAACTTTTAAGAGGTGCTTAGACCTCCATTTAAGTGTGGGTCGAGTTGAGATATAATAACCCAACCTATGTTTAGACCATTGGTGAGTAAGCTCATAACTATTCATTCCAATTATTATAATCTCATATTATAATAATTTACACTCTAAACATATATTATCACAAACCTTGTTACAATAAGATGCACTTTAAACATAAATTATTATAATCACTTCTGTTATGATAATTCATTGTTTATAATAACTTAATTGTCATCTTAAATATATACTTAGTTTTCCAGAGCTCTCTTGACCAAAATTCGAATAAAATAGACCAAAATAAGATGTAAACTTGAACCTGAGGTTTCTTGAAACAATTTTTACAATTAAACAGAAATCTCAAGATGTATGGATTATCTTTAATTTGTTTACACTTCTAACTTTCTATATTTCAGAGAGAGAAACTTACACCAAATCTTCAAGAACCGTAGGTCAATCTCAGCCGTTCTTTCAAGTAATCCATACTGCGAATGGGAGGATATCTGTATGCACATTCAATAATATTAAAACTCCCAAACAGTTAACTTTGCATTTCTTTCAGAGAAAAATTCATAAAATGCCAGAATTGCTAACTATAAATAACAAATAAATAATGGATGTTCTTGCACAAATCGCCTTATTCGCAACAACTTTCGGCTCATTTGTACTCATAAATCAGAAGATCAAATGCATTGCTAGCAATGTGTGGCTTAAACTCAAAGGACCATGGAGTCCATGGAGATTGTGTTTAAACCAAAGATAAGTATATAGAAACTAGAGTTCATCCGAGAGTGGTGTTAGAAAGAAAGACGATGTATTTTATGATGTCTTGATGGTTGTTATCAAGACGATGTCTCAACTCCAATATTTAAGCAAAAAATAAGTTGTTTCTATACTTTAAATGAAATCGTCGGCACCAGTAGA
Source organism: Sechiopsis laciniata (assembly GCA_037833695.1). Classification (NCBI taxonomy): domain Eukaryota; kingdom Viridiplantae; phylum Streptophyta; class Magnoliopsida; order Cucurbitales; family Cucurbitaceae; genus Sechiopsis; species Sechiopsis laciniata. The sequence goes on along the minus strand of JBBMKA010000021.1, from coordinate 18,627,424 downwards.
GAGGGGGAACGCATCCCTGGAGGAAATCACCTATCCCCATCCCTAGCACTGGAGGCGACACGGCCCCTTCTAGAATTATATTAAACTACTAATTAATCCAAAAGCTTAAACTCGTGGGTTTGGATAAATTTAATTATATCAACTACCACTCCCCCTCACTTGTGAGCTTAGAAATTTGAAAAATGCTCTACAAGTGGAATTTAGTTTTAATTAGGGAGGAAATAACTTGGCAGAGACTTGAATTCAGGACCTCCTACTCTGATACCGTGTTGAATTACATTAAACCATCAATTAACCCAAAAGTTTAAACTCGTGGGTTGGAGTAAATTTAATTATATCAACCAACACCCTTGTTGAGGATGAGAGCTTGATGCGAGGCTCTTTTAGGGTTTTAGAGAAGATTAATATTGCATATATTACAAATGGGGGGAATGTCAATAGAATACCTTGAGGGAGATGACTCACTACAACAACTTTCAAGGCATTCCACAACACAGTCTTCATTGGGATCTAAAAAGAAAGCTACCTGCAATATGGAGAGAGATTCCAAGCTAAAAAACTATCTTTGACTAGCATAATACAAAAAGCTTCCTAAAAATAGTTTCAAATCATGTAGTAGCTAACAACTTACCGAATAGCGTTCTTCTCCAACAGGAATCACTCGATGTAGAGTCGACCTGTTGTAATTACAGAAAAGCGAACATAACCAGTAAAATATTTTAGTTTTTACGTACTCCTAATCAGCATTTATAAATTATAATAATGTTCGACATCAATCTTTACCGGAACAAACCATTAGTCCACCTCTCCATCATGTCCCCAACATTAACAATGAATGCCCTACAATATCAGAGAATTGCCATCCATTGAATTCCAACAGTAATTTTCCCAAACAGTAATGACTACCCTTCCCTTGCGGTATAGAGCATCATTTTATAATGTGGTCTAAATTTCAGGTAGTCCCTAAACTAAGTTTGTGTCTATTTGGTCCTTAACTTTCAAAATTGAATCTTATCCCTAATAAGACCGTAAAAAAGGTGTTTGTGGTGAGAGGCCCCCCAAAATATTAACTCCAATTCCAACTCCCTTTTGCCCCCTCCGTCTCTTTATATATATATATATATATATATATATATAAAAACCAAATTTTCATTTAAAAAGGAATGAAACTACAATACAAATGAGGATACAAAAAAAAACAGCCCAAACACCCCTCTAAAGATTCAAAGACTTCTACACCTCTCTAAAGATTCTATTATTTATCTCCCCCGAAAATCTCCACAAGATAACACATAGTCCAGCTTTCCACAAAAACTCTCTTTTCTCACAAAAAGAAGAGAAAAACAACTCTATAATAATCTCTCTACAATTATTCAATCCCTCCAGAACAATGTCAAACACCTCAAAAAACTGATTCCGCACGGCAGAAGCCAACTCACAGCCTCAAAGAAGATAATCGATGAGAAGTGGAGAACTTCCCTCCATTTTTGCTTCATCCCCTCACCTCATACACTCCTACCTCCCTCTCTTTCTCTGTCTATTTTTTTTTTTTTTTTGCATGCTTTCTTAGAATTTTTAATTTACAAATTTTAATTTGTTCTCTTTTTTGTATAAATTTTCTCAGCATTATTGGTAATTGTCGAAATCAAGCTCTAATTGTAAAAACAAAAAAGACAAAAACGACAACCTGCATAAACCTCGATTTGACAACTGTAAGTTAAACAACTGTGTCCACTAAAGATTCCTATTAGACAGTTCTTAAAGTTGAAGGATCAAATAGACAAAAACTTGAAAGTTCAAGGGACTAAACTTGTAATCCTATAATGTTCAATTGTTTTCAATTTCAAGTTTTGAACTCACTTATCTATATGGGCGACATTTTCCCAAACTTGTGGTTGTTCAGACTTTTTTTTGCAAACCTGTCATCATGGAAATTTTGCACAAAACTTTACCTCATAATGCACAATTTTCTCTTCAAAGTAAGATCTCAATTGCTTGAGGAGAAATACCTGAAGTCCGGGAATTCCATTGGTATAAAGGAGGGTGATCATCCCATAATCTGAATGTGCAGAAGCACCCAATATTTCTTCATCGAGAGATCTTAAGTCACCTAAGTTCAAAATAGTAGAGCAGGTTATCAACAAGATTGCATACCTCGACTTGAAGCCAAAATGAACAAAATGAAATACGAAGCCTACATAACAAACTTAGTACATCACCAACCTGGAAGGAAATGAGAAAGAGGGAAGGAATATTATTCTACCTCGTTTCTACGTATTGTTTTCAAATTTGATCAAAAAAATAAAATATGATTCTCAATTTGTGGAACTTGTGCTAGGACTTTGAACTTTACGTTTGTTTCTTTCAGTGTTGTAATATATTTAACAAGAACGGGGTATGAGAAATGCAAAGGAAATGGAATGAACATAAAAGTTAAAAGATGACAGAACGAAAATAAATCATTTATAAAAAAATTATTTTGGCTCTGAAGTAAGAATTATAAAATTGAGAATCATATTTTATTTTTTTATATTATTTTAAATTAATATGATTCTCTTCGTATTATTTTTTTGAAGAACAAACAAAACTACATATACTTTTTTTCTCTCCTTTAATTTTCAGTAATGAAAAGTAAAGTATGTCACTGAACCTGGATAATGTAGAAGGCGAAGAAATGCCATCGGATTATTCAAGGCACCAATTTTCTCAAAGAAGTTTTCGTCCACATTCAAAGCCAATGCAATCAAAGAAATTATTTGTCTTCCAGCAAGCCTGTAGGGTACCCAGCCAAAGAGAGAGCAAGATATTACAGCCAGTTCAAACTTAAACAATATAGACCCATATGATAACCATTTTATTTTTGGTTTTTGGAAATAAAGCCTATGAGAGTTTTCTTAGGAAAGATGACATTCGCCATTAAGAAATTATGAGACAACAAGCAAAAAATTTAAAAACCAAATGATTATTAAACTAGACTGTATTTAAAAAAGACAATAATACTTTTGTTGAGTAGAGTACCATGAGAAAAAATATGCATTTAGAGCAACATAGTATCAATTTTATTACATTGACAACTACAATGATGTACTGAAATTAGTCCCAAAGGCATGTGAACTTACAGGGCTTGCTTATAGAAGGACTCCATTGTAGCTCGCCAAGAAGGCAACAGTTCTGTCATTTACTTGCACAAAAAGTAATGAACAGTGATCAACCCATCAAACTTCTACCAAAAATAGATTGATAGCTCACCTGTAGAAGGCCACTGATTCAAGTCATTTTCAGTTGCATTGCCTGCCAAAGGCCCAATGTAATAGCTCTCTTTTGCATCCCCTAGTCACAGAAAACCACAGATACAAAGATAAACAACTTTCTCCAATTTTAAATCTTCAATAATGGTCAAGAGAGTTCGATGTCTCCTTGTGCCTGGCCTATGGACGGGCGTGATTACCCCAAGCTCCAATTTTTCGATTTTCAAAAAAAATAATAATAATAATAATGGTCGAGAGAGTGCATTAGTTGCCCATCTGCCCCATTCTCAATTAACTAAAACAAACTTGGCTAACAAGTCTCCCGAACTCATAGAATCCGTGGATAGACCATCTTTTCACCTATTCTAAAACCAAAAGCTTTTCCAATTTTATCGTTGTTGAGTAACCTTTGTTTCGAGCATTCAAGGAACTGGAGATTCATAAGAGATCTTCAGTTTAAAAAACACTACTAATAAACTTGGTGCAATGAGGGGCATATCTTCTTTATAGGCAGCGTTAATAAACGTGTCTCAATCTAGAAGTTACATACATGCTATCAGTTAGGTATCCAATATCTAGCCATTCATGTTTCACTAAAAACAGTAAAGAACACAAGTTCTTCAATATCCAGTGATGATATATCATTAACATCAACACGAATGCTAGACAAGATGATAAAATAGTAAAGAAAGAAACACCAACCAACCGGCATATTCGAGAGCACCGAGACCGCTCCTCTCAATACTAGACTACACCAAATTGCATAATTAACCCTTCTTTCTCTCATTACAAGAATAACCAATCAAATTCTCCACTAACTAGTTGCCTCCATTGAAATACCCAATTCACCCCCTTCTTGAATATCTATGTTGCAGGGTCAGGCAGGCATATGTGCTTTGACATTAGTCGAGGTGAGTTCAAGCTGACCCAAACACTCATGGATATCAAAAAAAAAATCTATCTATGAATGGGTCTCACACTATTCAAATCTCTTTCAATACATAGTTACTTTATTCACTAATTGATTTGCTTAGACAGTTTCATAAAGTTCATTTCCCTTAAAACATTTCAAACAATCAGAATCTCACAGCATTCCAAATTGACGCAAATTTCACCAAAGCGTAAAATCATAACCAAAACCTGTAAGAGTCGGGGCAGTCGGGTCGAGCTTCTCGGCATAAAGAGCGGTGTAACCCCGATGTTCCTTCCGAACAAGATTCATCTTCTCCTGAATAGGCAGAGAGAAGAACTTGCGGCTTTGATCGAACAGTCTGTGGAGCAATTCATCTTCAACGCCGTGGTTTACAAGGTAAAAGAATCCGTGATCCAAGCAGGCCTGCGAGCAATTTCCGATCGGAGAAAAACGGAATTAGGTCAGAATTTGAGGGAGAAAACGATGGTGGGAGTTGAATTTGGAAATCATGTGACGAACCTCGCGGATTGAGAAAGCCATGGCGGCTCGGTCTCGAGAGGAGAGGTCGATGATTGGGAGTTGTAGAGCAGTCGCCATGTTTGATCGAAGCAGAGCACTGAAACGCCAGTGTTTTCTCCTGTTCTACAAATTCTAATTTTTGGTTTATTATTATTAGACTACGTAATTTGAAAGATAATTAGTCCTATCAAATTTAGTACTTTTTTTTAGGATATAAGATTTTGAGTATTAGCATAGAGTTTTCACGGCTAAACAAATTTATTGTTTTGGTAACGGTTCATATTATTTCAAAATTATATAGATTAAATTCTATTTTTCTTTTTGGACATCTTCAAACTCTTTCTCTGTTTATATTTGTGTTCGAACAACCTTCTATGAATGAGACTTCAAGTTATTTAAGAACTAAGATAGAAGTTTGCTTAAAACTAGTTTAGATCATTTGTTTGAAGTTATTGAAAAGGTAAGTAGCTAGAGTTTGTGGAGTGGTCTAGAGTTAGTTTGTTAAAGGTTTGATATGAGGTTGTTACATCTGCTTTAAGGGCTTAGGGTAAGGTTGGTGGTCGAGAAAGGGTAGAGGTCAAGTTTTGATAGAAAATCGACTTCAAGTGAGGATTAATAAATGGATTCGTTCAAGGGTAAGAGTTGGGATGACGAAACATGTCAAGGAATAAACTACTCGAAAGAATACCGCTCTAGTAGTATGGTGTGCAATAATTGTACACTCTAGTGTGGTGTGCGTCGTATATGTGCTTTGATAGTGTGGTGTGTCTTACCAATTTGGTTTGAACATTCCTCTAATCGAAATGTATGATTTGTAGTCAGTTTCCAATTGGTACATGAGTAATGTACTTCTGGTTCGTATGTGAAGATGTATTTCAAGCTTTAGTCGTGGTGCATAGTTGTGCTTTAGAGTGGAGTACTTGATATGCATGCCAGATAGAATCGTCTACGAAAAGTGGTAGACAACTATGAGATGTCGAGTACCATGGATTGGGTTGATCCGTGTTTGGGAGTTGCTAGTGTGACTTTTAACTTCTGCTGATAAATGGTAGTTTACCGCACTAAAAAGTTACTTACTTTGTATGTATATATTGACTCTTTCCTATGATGTTAACTTTGACATATTTCTTTAGTGCTGAGTTGATGAGATTGGATGGTGATCAATTAGGAAAGTGGTAGCTGGACCAGAAACTTGAAATTTAGATTTCTGTTGTCTTTTAGCTGTAAGTTTTTAAGGTATTACACAAATGTTTTCCTTCCATTTTTTCTCCGAAGATCAACTTGCAAGGTTATGTTAATCTTCTTAGAATTTCCTAAATTTTGATTCTTTTGTAACAGTTGATTTTGGTCCAAGTTGTGGATTAAAATCTTATTTAATTAGTGAATTCCTTTGTAACCGTCGATTTTAGTCCAAGTTGTGGATTTTGGTCCATTAAATCGGTCATAAACTACTAATTTTAATCTCAAATCTCAAACAGATTTTCATTCAATTTCTACTTTCTAACATCAATCCACAAACAAGATTTTACTTCATATTTTCCTCTCAATCTTTAATCTCAAAGAAGATTATTTTCCTTTTTTTTCGGTTTTTACCACTTCCTTTCATATTCATAACACCAATTTTCAAACAAATGTTTTCCTACCATTTTTTCTCCAAACATCAATATTTATTACGACTCCAAACCACTCACAGCTATTCTCTTTCTCTCCCTCAATCTTCTCCAAAATCAAACAACCCTTAAAAAAGTTTCTCATTTTTCAGTATTATGAAATATTTCTACCATCTATTGCAATTTTTTTTTAAACATTTCTTAATTAGATAAGGTTAAGGGTCAACAAAAGCAATAAATTTGTGACACAGGCATAAATCCAATAATAAATAGTTCATCAATATAAATCCACCTCAATTATTATAAAACTTTATATATATATAGTAATTAACTTCAAGAGTATTCCGCCAATAAGAGCAGTAATAGCTCATTAGCATTAGTGTATATATATTGGTTCGAATTCCACCGCCCAATTATTGTATCTCAAAAAAAAAAAAAAACTTCAAGAGTATTCCTTCTGAATGGAAACAGAAATACTGTGTGAAATTGACCAATAGTTTAAGTTCGAATCCCCTATCCTAATTATTGTCCATTATTGTAAACCTCGAACAAAAAAAAAAACGATTAGGGTCAGGCTTTTTTACCACTCTGTTATTGGGCCATGGAAACAAACTGGGCTGGCCCAAGAGGCCCAAATCCGCAGGCATTTACACGTACAGTCAAAGAAAGAGGAACGCACGAGGAGTCAATTATAATAGAATCTTAATATAATATTGCAAGTAGACCACGTTTATGTTTCAATTCTGTCTTTCAATTAATAATTAATAATTCAAACTTTCTTTCCTTTTTTTGCTTCCGTTCATGATTTTTAATTGTCATTTTTACATTTTAGGTATTACTTCTAGTGTGTCTTATGTTTTTTTAATTAGTTCATCTCGTTATTATAAATTTAATATTCAATCTCTATTTTTAGTCTTTAACATTACTGGGTTTCCTAAAAATGTACATTAAACTCATAGCTGGTTTAGTGATCGGTTATATATATATATATATATATATATTTTTTTTTTTATCTTTCGATGTAATCAATGAAGTTGGCAAGTTGCATACATATTTCAAATTTTGTCAACCCTTTCAAATGTGTGTACAGAATATTCATTGAAAAAAAAAAATAAATTCAATTAATCAAAAATAATTATTCGTTTATTTTACAATAATTAGTATACTCCAATATATTCTTAACATATGAATAACTTCAATGTCATTAGAGCATTGTATATATCATGGAGTGGTTCAAGTGGTTAAAAAAGACTTTAAAGTACTTAAGATGATGAGTTCGATTCATAGTGGTCACATGTATTGCTCTTGTTGGTATCAAATCAATATATTCACAAATACTTAAAATAAATTAATATAAAAACAATAATTAAAGACATAAAAAGGTTAAAGTTGCTTTTTTTTTTCCAAAACTAAATGAAAAATGGCAAGTGAAAAAAAGGGGACAATTAAGCCAGAAGTCATCATCATAATTTAAAACAACAGAAAATAAAATAACCTTTCTAGGAACTTAAAAAAAAGAATGAATATCCTATCATAGAGTATGATTGCGAAAAAAAAAATGAAATCATTTGAAGCAATGATATGTTTAAAAATATTCGTCTTATAATCATAAAATTTGGCTTGTATTTCGCCAAATTGTTCCTTGTATAATATTTGATTATTAATTAAAAGTTGGAAGCATGCTATTATATGCACTTTCATTCTCGATTTCCATTTTTAAATGACTTTTTTATTTTTTTTGTGAAAAAAGTCCAACAACCAAACATGCCCACAGACAAAATCCTCGAAAATCATACTTTTTGTATCGACTTTCCGAAAGTACCCTTGCATAACCATATTGTTAATGATTATTTTATTACGTTGGCATGGGCTTTTACGTCTCTTAGCTTTTTTGGGTTAAAAAGAAAAATCATTTGGTACGACGCACGTGTAGTCCAACTCAACAACGACAGCTTTTCTTTTCTTTTTTTTTTAAATTTTAATTATTTAGTTATAATTTTGTGTTTAATTATATAATGTTTTTTTCGATTAACGAAACGATTCGTTTTTGACGGGGTGAATCTCAGAATCACATGGTGACCAGCTCAGCCGGTCACATGGGGTTTCTGATACGTGGGGACCACTGATGCACGTGTGGTGGGAGAGATGGACGGCGTAGGGAAATTGGATCGGACGGTTGATAATGGAGCCGTACGTAAACTTAACTGGCTATTCAGGTAGAAGGGTGGGAGGGTATGATTGGGAAAACGGTACAAAATTATTATGGAGGAAATTGTTTTTTTTTTTAGTTTTTTTATTTTATTTTTGGGAGTTTGACCGTTGACCCAATCTGGAGGAGGACAGAATTACTTTGACTGTAGGTGAACGTGCGGGTTAGACACATACACGTGTGATGTGCTGTCCGTTTGATCCCACGTGGGACCTACGTGGCTGCTTGAGATGTGGGACTAGGGAGAAATTTGAGAAAGGAACTTTTTTATGTTACTTTTTCTAATTTTCATATCTTATAGGGGATTTTTTATATACAATTTTAAAAAACAAAAATATAATCTATAATAACGAATTGCAAACCAGGACGAAAAGATACATGATGTTTCGATACGTACGTATTTAATCGAGGTACATAATAATTTTTAATCAATATTATCTATAATCTTGTCACATAAAGTTTTTAATTATATAATTTTCAATCAATGTGACATATAGTTTTACCGATTGTCTTCGATGAAAATAAATAATATAATTGAAATATGCAAAAAAGCACGTGTTGTCACCTTGCCAATCAACTTATACGTTTGATTTTACTTGACTGCTGCGTCATTTCATATAATTCATATCTCTTTTTTTTATATATACATGATTGTCCGAGCCAACTTACGCGCACCTCGACTAACGTCACAGGACATACCGCTTGATCCTACAACATTTTGATACCAAAAAAACTCGTATAAAATTCATTCCTAGGTAGGTGGCTGATAACTCTAAAAAATTGAGAGTTAAAGTAGATGAAAAGAATATATTTTCATATGAATTTGCCAATATTTAATTAAATTAATATTGAATTTCGCCCCATCATACCAATTATTATGCTTAAGCGAAACATCTTATAGTTTTCAGATTATGATGCATTTTAGAGGTTCGTTGTAGAGAAACATGCATGAATGTGTGCAAATTTATAAGTGTTAAAAAGAATTGATACTTTCTAGTTTGTCTACAACATTCTTCATGAGCGAAGCGAAATTCACACAAGAAGGAAGCTCGAGCAAGCGAAAGTTAACCCAGCGACGCGCCTTGAAAATATCCCTCACCGCAGCGTAACATGAAGAATCGCCAAGGATTTCGCTTAGGCGAAATTGATTTTAGCGAAAGAACATGCTCGTGAAGTTAGCGAAATCTAGGATGCTTTGACACAACCGAAAATACGAATTGTTGAGCAGAAATGTCAGAGCACGACAGCTTTCAGCTGAGTGGCGATCGTAAAGCAGGCTTTAGACAGTGTCAGGATCGTGGAGCAAACCTTGTCGCTTGGAGCTGAAGTATAAATACCTGCCCTTCTCCTTCATTTGAACGGCTACCCATTTTGGGTCATCACCCGTTATTGGGGTCGATCCTCCGTCGTGAGAACGCCGTCGAGTTAAATTTCGATCAAATTTCCTTAGTTTTAGCTGTAGCTTAGTTGATTTTCTCATTCTAGTTGTTTAATAGTTTAGCTTAAGCATAGTCGTAGTTAGCCGGAGTTGCAGAGATTTCGCCGAAGCCAAGTCAGAATTACTGTCTCTACGATTTCGACCAGGCTCCTTCTTATCTTTGTTTCCCCTTTTATTGCTTTCGTTTATTTTCGCCTTAGCATTAGTCTGTAGCAAACATTGTTATTTGATGTTTTTAATGAAGATGGACTTTTTTTTTACATCGCTTTGAATTTAATTGTCGTTACGAGTAGTTAAGTTTGTCATTGGAATGAAGTAGGCAAGTAGGAAAAGTTTGCCTAAGCAAAGCTATAGCGAGATGTCAAACTATTATGCATGCTACATTAACTCAAAATACATTCTGTCTGATCTATTGCATGTATGCCTTTATTTTGCTTCAAGAGAATAGAAATAAAGCGAACATGCATGTATAACATTAAGTCTGCTAAGCTTTGCTTGCTAATTAATGAACACTTAGAGATAAGGTTCGCCTAGTGCTGTTTGCGTGATTTTAGCGTTGTTTGAGTTCGAGAGAACCGAACTAGGAGCTCAAGAGAGCCAAGGAGAAGCCACCAGTAGTTCGCTTCTCAGCTTAACGTCGTTTCGCCTAAGCAAAACTCTCTGAAAAGTCTTATTCTCCTTCCAATGCATTTTACCCTAGTTTCATTCACATTATGTTTATTTCGCCTAGTTTAGTTCATTTCAACAATTTTCTTCATGTTACATTGACTCTTTAACCTTCGCTTAAACATGACATTAATCACTAATCCTTATAGAGATAGTCTTATTCTCCTTCCAATGCATTTTACCCTAGTTTCATTCACATTATGTTCATTTCGCCTAGTTTAGTTCATTTCAACAATTTTCTCCATGTTACCTTGACTCTTTAACCTTCGCTTAACATAACATTAATCACTAATCTTTATAGAGATGACTTTTACTTACATTAAAACTTGCTACATGACCGTATATGCTTGCACAATTTTTGGAATTTACACACACACTTCGCTTGATTGAGTGGAATTTCGCTGAGGCGAAATTATTGCTTTTCCACGTCACTATTGTCACATATTTAATATTTTCTTAATTTGTGTGTTGGATAAGTCCACAACAGTAGCCACCAGGGATTGAACCCATACCCCAAAGTCATCTTTGACCAATTGAGCCACTCCATGATGATTATTCATATCTCCTTTAAAATCAAAATTTTTTTTTTCTTCTTTTGTTTCATTTTGGCAAATTCAAACAGTTTGAATTTTTTTTTTCGTGGTAAATTTTATTTCCTTTTATATACTGATTTTGTCAACAAAAAAATTATTTAATATTAATGTCAAGCATAAATTTAAATTAACTAGAAAAATAAAACAGTGCGTATATTACATAAATTTTAAGTCAAGACATGACCTAAAATTCCATATGTACTTACATACCACAATATATGTCATATTAAAAATTTTCTATTTTTTGAATTTAAATATAATAAAAATGTGATTCAAAGTATAGATGTTAAATTTTCTGAAATAAAAATGATAATACCAAAAAATAAAAAATAGTTAGAAGAAATAATTGTTAGTTCACATCAGCTTATTAGAGACAACGGGGGCGAGAAAACCATGACAAGACTAAGCCCAAATGGAGAAGTGGTATGGAACATGTGTGTTGTCGGTGGGGCCCATACTCCTCATCCATCAATGATTGGACAAACAAACTTTAAAAAAAAAGTAATAATAATAATAATAATAATAAAAAATAAAAAAGAGAGGATAGTTTGGGGAATTTGGAGATAAAATTCGGTGACCAACCAAACGAACCACTACAATGATATAGATAGAGAGAGGTTTGGTTGGTTCGTTTTTTGTGGTCCCTGGGTTCACGTGCGGTTCACGTGGCGCCAATGTTTTTGTGTTTTGTGTGGAAAATGTACAGTGCGGGCGGGAGTGAGCCCCTTTTTTCTCTGCCCCTTTCCCTTCCAAATATTCACTTGTCGGATGCGTATTGCTTTCCTTTCCAATTATTGCTTTTTCCCCCTTCACGTGAAGTTTTTGGATTTTTCTTATTACATCTTTTTCATTTTGTTTTCATCTTTTTACCATGAATTTCAAACCCCTCCCCCTTTTTTTATTATAATTATTCGCGAGTGTCTAAGACCGTTTACGTACATGTACACTATTTTTATAACACAGTAGTCTAGTTCTATTTATTGTTAAGAATTATTCTATAAAATCCATTTATAAGTAGATGGGTACTATATATATATATATAAGAGAGAGAAATTTGGAAGAAGATGGATACAAGTTTATAACTTCATAATTGAGGTGATAAGAGCTCTACTCTTGTTAGTGTGGTCATCATATTGTTTCTAATTTAACCTTTTGATTTTAAAATATTTAATTAATTGAATTTTATTTGGTTTATGAGTTTTTTTTTTATTTTTTTTATTTTTAACTTTGTTGGGTTATGAGGCGTCGGTTTCAATACGTATTCAATTTCAAAATTTATTTTCACAAATATAGAAATTTTAAAGTTTAAATTGACTTATAAAGATAATAACTTTTTTTTTTTGTTGAAGATTCTTACCCTTTCCTAAATTCAAAAGTGAAATCAATTCATATTATTATTATTATTATTATAAAATAGGTGTGTTATTCATCTCATTACCCATGAATTTTAAAATCGAATCTCACATCATCTAGATTCTATGTATCTTTATATTTTCACTATATTGTTACTATTTAGTACTCTTGTATTGCATAACTGCTATCTTCTAGCTTATTTTCAAATTAAAAGAAAAAATATATATAATAAGTCAATATTCTAAAATTTTATCCTTAATTTTTGCTAACTTAAATTTTTAAATTTAACAATAATATATACATAGAGAGAGAACTATTTTCTCCCAATGTGATTTTGTGGCTCTCTAACCTAATGGGTAAGTTAACAATTACATAAGATGTAATATGAAAGCTACTTCATTAAATGCAAAAAATAACATATTTCATTAATATCTTGTATAACCCTGTATCTAAGAGTGTTATACGTTTAATCTTTCATTTCTAAATATTGCCAAATAAAAAATATTTAATGAAAGGAAATTCATATGTTGCATGGATTAATTATTTGAATTCATGACGTTTTATTGAAATATTCCATCATATTAAATACTTAAAAAGCTTAAGTGTCTACTAAATTAAGAAGAAAAAATGTTCCTTCTATGATTTTTCAACTCAAAGAAAAAGATTTGATGGATTTCATCCTCTGTCCTTTCCAATAATACTGTTTTAAATGAATAAATAAGCCCAATAATTAAAGTTTAAGTAAATTATTGTGATATTATTGATGCAGTGGCAAAAGATGTAAGATGTTCTTAGTATGATTAGACAAAGTTCTAGATGAATAATAAAAGTAGAGCAATTGAAGAGTTTATAATTATTGATAAAGAAAAGTTTGATGAGGTTTGATTAAAGAGATATTCTAATGTCAACAAGTAAGAAAAATACAAATAGAACTTGGTGGTTTGAAAGAATATTGATATTAATAAGATAGATCTACCAAGATTCTAAATGATTTTGAAATAAAAGTTAGACAAATTTATATAGATAATGAGATGTTTGGTATGATAGCTATTCATGTAAAAGTCGATTAGACTGCATTGAAAATAAGAACTTCTCTTATTTAGTTGGAGACAAGAGAATTTTTTATTTGATTTCATTTTTATGACGAGGGACCAGAATTTAATTTCTAACTCCTACTTTGTCTTTATCGCCATCACTAAAAATTTTGGTATACATTTACCCCTACACATGCAGCTACTTTAAGAGTCACAAATTTTTTTAAAAAAAAAAACTCTTATAAATAAAATGAGATTTGTGACTCTTAAAGTACTACATCAAGGATAACATGTGTAGAGGTGCAGGCTAGACTCGAGCCAAATCTTTTTCTTCCTAAATATAGCTCGTGATTTGTCTCATCCATTTGTTGAATGTGTGACCTAAAAAACAACGAAATAATCATTTTATACAAGGGAGAGAGAGAGATACAATAATAATTAATAAATAAGTAAATATA
>JBBMKA010000021.1:18572926-18594403 GCA_037833695.1 Sechiopsis laciniata | reverse complement strand
CTTATTTGATCTTTAGTAATATATATCTCTATATTGTAATTTCATCTACTAATGAAATTGTCTCTTATCCAAAAAAAGATATTGGTTGAAGTTTATAATGTAATTGACAAATTAATAGACATTTGACCATAATCTCCATAAACTTTAATAAGTATTTTCAAATTAATGTCACACATATACACATGTATTTATATACATAATTTTATTTTTAGTTTAAATGAGTTGGATTAGGTTGAACGAGGTAAAATTTGGTCAACCCAAGAACTGACCAAATTCAATAAATAAGATTATAAATCTAAATCAACTTTACGATTCAAGATCGATAGTTTGAATTACTCAAATTATTGTTTCTTTTGTACACCTTACGAATGTCCCCTTGAATTAAAATATATAATACGTTAACTTAATTAATAAAGTATCTAAAAAAAACTCAATTAATAAAGTAGGTTTTGAGAAACATGAGTTTTTTTAATTAAGTTAAATTTTATAATTGGAACTCCAAAATACTCAAACAATTGTAGTCAAAATATTTGGCCATAATTTTATTTTAATGATTTTTTAAAATAATTATTTAAGTTTTGGCCGTGGTGAATTATTCTCCCATAATTGTTTTTTCATAATTTTATTTTTATCTTTAAGATGATTTTTTATTCTCTCATAACTAATTTGTATTCTACCATAATTACTTCTCACTTAAAATATACTTCTTAGTTTATTTTCTCCATAACTATTATTTTATCCCTTAAGGTAATAATTCTCTCCACACAAACATAAATAACATTTTCTTCGATAATCATTTTCATTCTTTTTTTACGAGCACCCTAATATTTTAGTTCTTATACTCATAATTTTGAAATAACTTAAGTCATAAAGTTTAAAGATAATAGTTTAGATTATTACTTTCAAATTGTATTGATTTTGTTTAAAAAAAAATTGTATTGATTTGGTCTCTATCATGAAAATTGGTATATTGGTAAATCGATAAATAAATTATGATCTAATATGCATACAATATCTGTTTGAATTAAATAATAATTGGAGATGGTTGATTCAGTAACTTTGATTCTCAACTGATATCTTATATCAAGTGCTAAAGTGAGGAGGTCACTTGACATCTTGATGCATTAACTATAAGGTTTGTAGTTCGACCGAGATTAGTAACCACAACTAAATTGAAATATCAGCAAAAGTTTTTTTTTTCTTTTAATACAACATACATATGTGGTCAAGGAATTCAAACTTACAACTTATATGTGATATATGCCAATTACGACTAGTTTCATCAAATAAAATGTAATTGTTGACAAAAATAGTAGCTTAACGATATGAATGTGTTCATATGAAGTAATGAGTTTGAATTTTCATCTCCAACTCCAATCATTCAAGCTTTAAAAAAATCAAAACAGTGTAATTTATATTCAAATAAAAAAGAGTAATTTGAAATGGAGGAACAATAATATTTTCAAAATTAAACAAATAATAAAAAAAAACTCAAAAATCATTTTCAGGTTAATAATACCTATTATTTTATATTTTTTTTGAAATCAATAATAGCTAATTTATTTATTTTTTTTTTTTGAGAAAACAATAGCTAATTTAATTGTTTGTTTAGATGAACAGCAAATTAATTATAGGTATTAATTATCGAAGAAATCCATCATTCTATAGTATCGTACAATATACATTATTAATATTGCCATTCAATCAGACGACTGAAAATGAAGGTCTGTGAGCTATGGTTCCATGAATGCCAAACGAGGAGCATACACGTGGGCGTAGCCACACAATATTTGTGACCGTCAGGTAATTTTAACACTCTGAACCAATTCGTCGATTCTTCTTCTTCGAAGAGCATTTGCCGGCATTCTTCTCTCTCATACTTTTTCTTTCTCTCATCAATCGCTTTCAATTTCAAAGAAATGGTTGGAGTAGAATCCATTCCATGCTAGTTTTTCAATCCCTAACCATAATCTAGGGTTTCGATTTTCGAAATATTCTGTCGATTTTTCACAATTTCGTTCTTCCCCAAATCGATCGTAATTCGTGTTGATTGATCGTAGCTTCCATCTCCGCCGATCGCGTTCTTCTTTTCCGGCTGTCCCGAGGGTTGCAGGGCAACTTCTGTGAGAATTTCATTTACTGTATTTCTCTGAATTTGTTTTTCTCTTATATGTGGTTTGGTTTGGGATTCAATGTTAGGTTTTCGCGATGGGGGGATGTTAATTGGTTGTGTATAATCATGCGTGTTGGTTGAGAATTTCTCTATTTGGGGCAATCGGGCGTGGTTGTTGGTTTTTGTTTATTTGTTCGAGATAATTTGGCGTTGTTTGGAAATTCGGTTTATTGTAGTTGATTTTTAGGGCTTTTTATTTGAGGATATGTATATTGAGGAATTGAAGGAAGGGGAGTTGCAGAGTGGGGAAGAGGTGAGTTCGGGTGCTATTGTTGGTAATTTGGAGAGCCAAAGCATTGTTAGGTCTGATCTCAAAAGGATTGTTGTTGGAGTTGGGGCTCGTGTTCTTTTCTATCCGACTTTGGCTTACAATGTTTTCAGAAATAAGGTTCAGACTGAGTTTCGTTGGTGGGACAGGGTCGACGAGGTATATATTTTTAATCCTGTCAGTTTCTTTCCAAACCAGATGACAAAAGAATGCATTATTATCAGAGTAAGTAATCAACTCATAACGCCATTTTTATTTCCAGTTTGTACTGTTAGGTGCTGTTCCATTCCCGGCTGATGTTCCCCGTTTAAAGAAGGTTGGGGTTCGAGGAGTGATAACATTAAATGAGCCATATGAGACTTTGGTTCCTTCAACTCTATATTGTGTAAGTGTCTTTTGAATTTGCTTGTCTTGTGCTAAATGCATTCTGTTACATTCTCTAGAGGTTTCTTACGTGCAATGTTCTCCAAAGCTAGCAATAGCCCTCCTGTCGTGCTTGCCCTTCGCTAGGGTTAATCAATAAGTGATGGTGAAAATTTTAAGAGAATAGAGCTTCTATTTTTATTTTTTTTGATATCTATGACTGTCCAGGCCAGCTTGCGCGCACATCGACTAGTGTCACGGGACATACCGTCTGACCTACAATATTTGGATGTCAAGGAAACTCATAGGAAATTAATTCTTAGGTAGGTGGCCACATTGAACCCATCACCTTAAGCACCCAAGGAGCCTCATTGACCAATTGAGCCACTCCATGATGGTTAAAATAGAGCTTCTATTTCAGATTGTAACTTTATTTATAAAATAGTAGGAAGTAAGGTGCTCAGGCAGGCACCTCAAGTGAGTTTCAATTATGGAGCCTCACATTTTGAAGCGAGTCAGAGGGGCTAAGGCCCAAGACGCACACCTTAGTTGGCTTGTTAAAAGTAAAACACTGGTAAAACTGAACAGTAAAGTCAGTAAGGTAGGAGGAGATTACCTTCGTCCTACCACGAATTTCAAAAGGCGTTGCTAAACACTAATTTGGTATCCTAGTTGGTTGTTTGGATGTAGTCTATATTTACTTGGAAAAACTTGGTGCCACTGCCCACTCAGATAAAAAGGCTACTTCTTAGTCCTCTTTCCTCACTCGGTATGTATGGTCATCCAATTTACTAAATGTATCCTATCCCCACCTTCCATATAGTCCCAATTTTTGACACCCAAATGTCTTTTTTAATGAATGTCTCAGAGCTCTTTAAGGGACCTCCTAATGCAACAGGATTGTTAAAAGGGAGAGAAAGTAAGCCTAGTGGTCAAATAAGGGCATTGTAATAATAAATTACCTAAAGGTTATTAGTTCAATCTATAGTGCCCACCTACCTTGGAATTAATTTCTTACGAGTTACATTGACAACCAAATGTAATAGGGCCAGTCAATTGTCCCATAAAAATATTCAAGGTGGACACTCGCGGATATATAAAAAAATAAATGGGAGAGAAAGTAATATGAGATCTCACTCTACTTGAAATGAATCACGGTTAGTGTTCTTCCCTTTAAAAGAAGTTTTCCTCCCACATGAGAGTTTTTAGTTCTCTCTCAACCACTGGTTCTTGAACGGGATGATATAGTTTGTGTCCTAAGCTAACTCTTGAGGGCACATTGAGATACAAGCAAAGTAAGTAGGCATCAACAGGCTGATAGGTTTGGGCCTTAGGAGTATTATGAATATGTTAGGGACATGAGTGCAATTAGTTAGAGGGCTAGTTACATATTATGGTTATAAATAGAGAGGGATAGTTATTGATGGATTATCTTGGAAATGTAAGATTTTTAGGGCTTGAGAGATCTCAAGAGTGAGGGTGGGTTCAAGTACCTTGAACCACTTAGCTTATCGTGTATCATTGTTATGGCTTGTTATCAATAGGTAGATACAGGCTTTCGTTGCAATTTTCACCCACCATTTAACACTTGTCTCTATTCACTTCCAAAATAGGCATAAAGTAAAATGTTAGAGGGTTAAATTTAATTTTAAAGGGATCCCTTTCCAAACAAGGGAAGATAGTGCATATTTGTAAATTGTAAATGAGAGAGATGAACATTATCCTTACTAATCTTGAAACCCCCAAGTAGACCTATTTCACGCACCTTGAAGCTAAACTACTAAAAATATCAACCACAAGATTCGAAAAGAATGTGAGATAAAGTATCCCCTCTATTTATTTACACCCATATGCCAATTTTTTTAATCCTCCTTTGACTACAATTAATTTAATTTGGAAAGTTAGTGAGCTCAAGAGTCTTCAATCTAGGTTGTTTCATTGTAATGGAAATTATTGAATCATGTTCAGTCATCAATCAACCAAAAAGCTTAAGTTGATAGGTTAGGATAAGTTTGTAAATGCCGAACAAGTGGAAAAGCTTAAGTTGATATGTTAGGGTAAATTTAATAATATCAACCAACAAAACCTTTCCTCCATAGAAATTTGTTCAAGAAATTTAAATACATGTGGTTGTACACTTCATTTAAATTTGTCTATCGACAACAAAAGCTCCTTGAAAGGTTTAATATTGTGGCCAATAACAAAATTTCCATTTTCTATGCTATTTTTTAATATCTTGTTGACACTTGTAACCAAACTAATGGAACAAAGGTCTTTAAATTTTGTACTTCAGCTATCAATAATCTTTTCTTAGTGGTCAAATAAGGGTCTTGTAAATCATAAAGTGCTTAAAGGGAATGAGTTCAATCCATAGTGGCCACCTATCTAAAAATTAATTTTCTACGAGTTTCCTTGACACCAAGTATAGTAGGGTCAAACAATTGTCCTGTTAGATTAGTCGAGGTATGCATAAGCCAGCCCATTAATTTCTACGAGTTTCCTTGACCACCAAATATAATAGAGTCAGACCATTGTCCTGGGAGATTAGTTGAGGCATGCTTAAGTTGGTCTGGACACTTACATATATATAAAAAAATATTCGTACTCACTTTAGTCTTGTTTTCATCCAAACTATTTAAAAACCTCACTTTGACTATAATCTCCCTTGTAATGTGTTAATAACTTTATCTCCAAGTTTTCTCCTATTACAATCTTTCACCCAAACTTTAAGCATCTTTAACTCATCCGTTAAGCTCAATAAGCAGCTAATTTTTCTCATCATCTCTATTCTAAACCACCTTTGCTACACTAATCTAAAACCTTCCCACCTTTCTTCCACATTGCCAGAACAAGTGGTCAAAAAGGCGTTTAAGGTGTTTGAGAGACTTCGAATGCCATTTTCATACTACTTAAAGGATTTCCCTTTACCATTTTGATTTGTGCTCTTCATAGTGACTCTAGTGAGTTATGGTCTTCTGTACGCTGCTTTCCAAGTTTGAATTTTGTCTGAATTGGAAAATTGAAGAGTAAATTTGACCTGATATGAGGTTATTCAAGCTGACGTTTAATGAACTGTTGTTATTTCTTAACTTGATTATTCTAAGTTTTTTCCTTTATCCTACAGCCTCCTTATGCTGTAACTGATTTGAGAATTGTTTTTCCCTTTTTACTATTGCAGGATCATGACATTGATCATTTGACCATTCCTACTAGAGACTATTGCTTTGCACCTTTATTGAGTGACATTAGCATTGCTGTAAATTTCATCCACGGTATGTATCTTCTCCTAAATTCATTTTGCTTCCATCCTCGGGAGACTCATTTTTATTTTATTGTTTAGGAAAGGTAGTCGATGTTTTTTAAATGAGAATGTGTAACTTTCAAGTTTATGGTGTCTAATAGACTTTTCATTGATGAATAATTTTTTTTTTTGATCTTGCTCTGCCATCAAAGAAAATGCATCACGTGGACAGACTACATATGTTCACTGTAAAGCTGGACGAGGGCGTAGCACAACCATTGTCATTTGCTATTTGGCAAGTCTTTGAACGCAAATAAAATGGCCTTAGTTCTTAAATTTCAAAATCATAGCCTTTGGTTTTCTGAGGTTTTGTGGTGGTGTACAGGTGCAATACAAGCAAATGACGCCAGATGAAGCTTATAAACATGTGAAAGCAATCAGGCCAAGGGTGCTTTTAGCATCATCACAGTGGCAGGTACTACTGACCCTCGTCCCTCTCTTGTTTTCTCTTCCTGATTTTTAATTCTAAATAAGGCAGAGTATTTATGAAAGAATTACCTTCCACGTTTTGAGCTCATTTCATTGTTTCTGCGGTTGGATTTCAAATGTATTGATGTTATATGCGGTTCATTTGTTGCCCCATTCTTCCTTGCGACTTGTTAACTTTTTCAGGCTTTTCATTAGGATGAATTCTCTGTGTTAGTCAGTAAACTTGTTACTCATGATGAACAATTTAGATGCTAGTCATCTAACTTGGTCGTAGGGGTGCGAGTTGAAATTAAAAAAAAAAACCGAATAAATAGGCAACACTGGCTGAACTTGTTGCTTGGTTCCATCTGTCTTATTTCTCATTCACCTTGATTTTTATCCCAGTTTGTACTTGTATGAAAATCATAATGCATGCATTTCAACTGACAGTTTATAATTGCAGGCTGTCATGGAATTCTACCACCTGATTGTGTTGAAGGGTGTTTCCTCCTGCCACCTTGGTGATCTAGAAAAGAAAGTATCACGATCATCACGCAATCTTATCACATTTGATGATAGTTCTGCTGTTGTTGTAAAAGAATCCGATCTTGAAGGATATGACCAAAGTATCATCCAAAGTGAAATGGGTGATATCTGGGCAGATTTAAGTGTAGTCTGCAGGGTTCGTGTTGCTGGTCAGGCGGCCCTCACAAGAATCTCCTGTTTGTGGTTGAGCTATCGAGCAAAACACCATAGCCAGAAGATTTCAGGAGATGATATAGGCGTTGGGAAGAGCTGTTCACTCGGTGCTACTCATTTGGAAGGGTTCAGTGTAGACATTCATGTCTATTAAACCAACTCAAAGGTCACAAGTTTTCTGTACTTATCTCATATATATGATGAAATATAGCAAAATACGTAGAAATTGTTAATATATACCTATATATGAGAATATACTATCCAATATGTTTTCATTCTGAAATACTGAATGTGTTAATGCAATTCTCATGTTCATAAAATTGAGTCTTTTCATTGAACTCTGACTCGTCTCTTAGAATACATAGGATACATACTTTTAGTTTTTTCATCTATCTTCTTAAAAATAGGCTGGCATAGTAAATTTGGATTCATAGAACTTCGTTTAGTGAATTATCTTGCTCTTTTTTCATACTTGTGCTTTGCTCTTGTTTATTTAATACTATTGGAGGTCAATGACTTCCCAGATCCACCCTGCCGATTCTTTATCCTTGCAAGTATGGTACCACATACTTTCTCATGTCACTGTTGGAAATTTTAATATGATCTCCAGCAACACTTATGTATTTCACTCTCCCAGCTTTATCCAAGGTTTTCAAACCTATCCAGTCTTCAATGTAGAGTTTTGTCTGCAGAAATCAGCAGAAGTGATCATATTGTAAGTATATATATAGATCTGTGTAACTACTGTAGATTTTATATGTTTTTGAAGTCATTAGTTCAATTTATGGTAGCTTGGTACTTAAATAAGATATTATAAGTTCAAACAGTTGCTATGTGGGTTAGCTTGGTGATGGCTTTGGACCTGTTAAAGAAATGACCATGAGTTTTTTAGTGGAGCAGTATGATAATACCTGTTGTGGAGGTAAAGTTGAGTTAAAAGCCCCATCTGAGTAGTAGCCAAACCAGGAGGTTTCCTTAGGGACCAAAACAGTGTCATGCTCAAACTGGACAAACAAAGAATGATTAAATCATTAGCCTGATTTTTCACATAGCTGTGAGAAACAGAGCTTCAAGATGTCTTTTAGATGGAAGTACAAGCCTTCTAAACCTACCATAATTAGCACCAAGTTTTGTAGGCTACTGAATCGTTCCTTGTACGTCGAATTTCTCGCTTGTGGGAGTTCGTTGTTGAGCTTAGGAAGTAACTTACATTTCTCCAAATATTTAGGGATAGCCTGGAAGTTAAAGTTAATGAGTCAATCTAAGCTTCATGTCATCTTTGTGATGAGAATCTATGTCCAAATGGAAGCAAGAACATCAAGTGGCAAAAAGCAAAACTTCAGCATCAAGTATGAAGGTTTTTAGTCGGATCGATCGAGGAAAAAGAAACTATAGCTTTAGAAAGTAGTGCTCACGTTTGGTAATTTGAGAAAACCACTGGGAGCTAGATGATCCTGTGAGTTCGTGAACAGAGAGGGAAAAACATGTTTAGAGCTGAGGTATTGATAATAAAAACAGAGTTCAGTTGACAATGGGGAAGTTCTAATGGCACAACAGAAATGAAAAAGAAATCTAGGTGTGCAGAGTTGTACTTGAACGTAATCGCTGTAGATCTCCGACTTGATGAGTTCGTCCACAAGTCGACAGAAATCGGCAGACTGCAGAATCCGAAAAACGTAACTTAGATATGTTTGTATCTGAATTTGAGAAAGTGAAGATGGAACTTACACCACAAAGAGGAGCCGAAGCAATGCCAGCATGAGGACCTGCTAAAGATATGAAGTTCTTAACCTTCAAACACAAAAAGCAAGACAGGAACATGAACAGATAAGTTCATAGACAAATAACACAAAGTGTTGTGGAACATAATCAAAAGACCAGAAAAGGATGTTCTCACTGGTGGTCCTCCATCACAAAACTCAATAACTCCTCTGCCTACCAAGTTACCCTGTTTTGTCAACACACAAGTTTATTAACAATCTTTTGCAGAATTATGCAAAATCAACATTATATATAAACTTATAAATTCTCTATAACTTCAATGATGAAGTTGCTCTAAATTTGTCTAGTTCTAGCCAATTATTTCAGAGGGTTTGCTCAATGAAATGTGATACTAACCTGGGAGAGACCAACTAAATTGTAACCTTTTTTCAAGTCCTCCATTTTCTTCACCTGTATTTCTCATAGGAAAAAGTCAAACAGCAAGATACTTGAAGATATTGGGTGAATAGAGTAGGCATGAGGGTTTGTGTACCTTGTCACAAACAATTCCAGCCTGAATGGGGAGAGAAAACTTCAGTTAGTTTTCTTAAACACTATAAAATTTATTATTTAAGCTCTTAACTAAGGACTAATCTTAGATAGATTGAATATGAACAAATGAAAATCAAAATGAGTTTGGATAAGGTCTTGCCTGTTTCTCAATGGGAATAAACCAAGAATCCCATACTCCATTCCCGACTTCACTGGTAGAATCAACAATCGAAAATCATTATTCTCAAGGGGAAGAAGAATATGGTTTGTTGGAGTTGTCTTTGATGAAACATAATTTTTTTAAATAAAAAAACAATGAAATTGAAGATTAAGATATGAAAAATGGAAAGATTGGTAGAGTTGTATGGTGTAAATATACATGCAATATCCTTGAACTCCAGAGTAATTAGTCAATAATTGAGTGAAGTTTGTAACCCCTGGATGTGAGCACTGATCTCCTATGCCTGCCATGGATAAGATTCAGCACAATAAAGCCAGTAAAAAACAAGAAGAAGAAGAAGAAGAAGAAGAAGAAGAAGAAGAAGAAGAAGAAGAAGAAGAAGAAAGGGGTATTAGATTTTATTTACCATGGAGTACAACAAAGGGAAGTGAAATAGAAGCAGGAATGGCAGAGAAAAGCAGAGCCAAGGAGAAAAGGGGAATTAGAGCCATGGGGGGGTTTGTTGGGGAAGAAGTTGAGACAACATTAATATCAATTTATAGAAATGTCGTGTCAATTTCATCCAGATTTTTGGGACTAGGTTTCACACAAAAATTGTCTGAAAACAAAGACTTTGGGAATTGGGAATTTATGGATTATGGTTGATATGTTAAAAGGTGTGGGTATTTATTGCTTGGCAAGCAATTCCAATCTTTCTGGCCCACTTTTGGAAACTTCATCACCATTTCATACCTTTTTTTTATTTTTTTTTTATTTTTT
Source organism: Sechiopsis laciniata (assembly GCA_037833695.1). Taxonomy (NCBI): domain Eukaryota; kingdom Viridiplantae; phylum Streptophyta; class Magnoliopsida; order Cucurbitales; family Cucurbitaceae; genus Sechiopsis; species Sechiopsis laciniata. Next base: position 18,583,998 of record JBBMKA010000021.1, on the reverse strand, counting down.
TTATTTTAAGTATAAGTTGAGAGAAGAGGATTATAAATACCGATTTCGGGGATCGAACCCGTGACCGTAGAGTGAAAATGGATTCATCACCATTTCATACCTTTTTTTTTTTTTTTTAAAAAAATTTTTATTGTAAGTATAAGTTGAGGGAAGGGAATTATAAATACCGATTTCGGGGATCGAACCCGTGACCGTAGAGTGAAAATAGATTAACACCAAACCAAATAATCAATCGCGCCACCGACCCATTAAGTACCACCATTTCTTACTTAAATACACATAAAACTAAAACTTTCCCCCTCTAACTAAGATACACTTATACACATATACATCATCATTCTAGGTTCTTATTTAATTATTAATTACATTTTTTCTAGACCAGGTTACATCATATCAACTATTCTGATGAGTCTTGGTATAAAAGCGATGATGATAATAGTAAGAATAGCACTAAAGACAATCTCTAAGAACCTTAATAGCATAAGTGAATTCTGACTATCCTATTAATAGGAGTTTGATGGATCCTCAACTTAAAAAGTGGGGGTTTGAAAAGAAAATTTGGGAACTGGAATTTTTTGGAGATTGTTGACGGTGATTTTGCGACTTCGGAGAATGCATAAGACATCACTGATTTTGCGACTTCGGAGAATGCATAAGACATCACTGAAAGTAGAGATAATTTCGTCAAAGAGAGACCATTGTTGACCTCATGTAACTGTAATGTCCGAGGTTATGAGGGGTACAAGAATGAGCCGTATCACATCTAAATGAGATGAAATTATGAAGATATGAAAGTTGTGGTTAAGCAAGATTTAAAAGAATTGACATGTACTATTTATATCAATAAGACCTTCATTTTCGGTCGATCAATTGTAAGAACTCTACTGTTAAGCATGTTTAACTTGGAGAAATCTTAAGTTGAGTGATCTGCTAGGATTTTCTTAGGAAACATGTGAGTGAGGATAAACATGCTAAAAGAACCCATGTTGGTATTTGGGGGACAATCTTCACTTTTAGAAGTGATTCAAGGAAAGTAAGTAACATGGTGAGATCATTGAAAAAAGTCGGGGCTCACAAGGACGAAATCCAAATTCCAACTATTGGTATGAATCTTGGGTCTGGAGCATTATAGTAATTAGGGCGCCGTGGAAAACGGTGTTGACATAAACCGATCTTCTTGTAGTGCCCCAAATATGTAATCCTTCGTAGTAAAACACTGTTGTATGACAAGATTTTAATATTTCAACAAGATGATCATATGTGACTCGATCTAAATCTTAAGTGAGTTATGACTTATGTTTGTAAAGACCGTCCTTAGATATGAAAAATATGAAATTGATTTAGTTGAAAGATAATTTGAAGTAGGGGTGTTCATCGATCGGTCGGTGGTCGTTGTCGGTGAAAATTGACACCGAACCGACCAGTTGGTTAAGTAGATCGATTAAGTCTGTTAATTCATTTTATTTTTTTCCTTTTAAGAAAAAAATTTAAGAATTAATTTTAATAATTTGAACATCTTAAATAATTTTGGAAATACATATAAATTTAAGCTATTTTTGCCATAATTTAACAATAATTCTAATTAGTTATATGAAAACTATTAATATTTTATAAAGTCGGTTAACCAATCAATAAATTTTTGATTAATTTTTTTTGGAAAAGATGCACAAACTACCTTAAAGTATGATGTTTGTAACAATTAAACCCTCAAACTTTCAATTTGATCAATGATCTTTCTTAAAGTTTTGTTAAGTGTTGCAATTAACCTCCTTGAACTAAAATTAGAAGATTTTCACATGTGTGAGAGGGGTATATTATTTTTGTTTTTTAATTAATAAAAAGCTACTTTACTACTAATTTTGAATCGTATTATTTTTGTTGGTGTTCAAAACAAAATTCAACCAAATTCTCACGTGCCTAATCTCCAGGTTCGCCGACGGTGCATCTCCCTCGGCCTCACGCTCCTCCACGGCGAACCCACCTCTGGCCTTGGCAGTTCAACGCAATCTCCACCCTTAAATCCATCTCCCAAAATCGGACGGGGTGATTTCGATTCACCAGCCGAGCTTTACGATTTTGTCAGCCATTGATGGGATTCTATTGTTCTCGAGGCCATGTGATTGATCATCATGACTCCTCACAATTAATCCTTTGGAATTTACCATAGAAATTCTGAACCCGCTTCAGCTCTCAAAGACTCAGATGGTAGCTGGTGAAGAATTACGCTCAAATTTCTTTGAATAACAAAAGAAATTTAACATGGATTAAGATGCTGTGGATTAATAGAAACACTACAAGAGAAATTGTCTTCGCCGACGGCTTAGCCGTCGGTATAAATACAAAAAACCGTCGATATAGGTTATCCCGACGATTTTTTGTCCGTCGCAAAAAGTGTCGGGATAGTACTGTCGGGGTACGTTAAGGCATATAAAAACTGTCGGCATAAACTTTCTACGCCGACAGTATTAAAACCGTCGGCACACACCTTCTACGCCGACGGTATTATACCGTCGGCACAAATCTTCTACGCTGACGGTATTATACCGTTGGCACAAATCTTCTACGCCGACGGTATTATACCGTCGGCATAAAGATTCTACGCCGACGGTATTATACCGTCGGCATAAAGCTTCTACGCCGACGGTCTTTTTCTTATTTTAATTCTTTTTTCAACTTGTTTTGAATCTATTTTTTGTTAAAAAAATATATTTTACAATATTTGAAAATGGTAACAAAATACTATCACAGATAAAATCAAATACGTCATAATTGATTCATTTTCATGTTCATACATGACATAAAATCTAAATATATTTCTTAAAGTTTTCAAAAGAAAACAAAAGGAAACAAGGTTGACTCCTTTAAAGGACCTTTAGTAAACGAAAAAAACCTAAAAATGACAAAGTTTAAACCATTTTAATTAATCCGACACCGACTTGAAAATGGACCAACCACTCTTTTATTTATTGGTTTTGGTCTGGCCTATTCGATTTTCGGAGAATTTATCAATACTCCTAATTAAATATCCATATTTTAAATTCAAATTTATTTAAATTCTCAGTTATTATTGCTTGCCTATACAGATTTGAATTCATACAATTATATCTTGTAATTAGTTTCGTTATTATACAATATCCTTCTCTTCTACGTACTTGCAATCACTTTCTTATTCAATAATATTGGAGAAAGATGATTCGAATTGTAAATCAAATGATTGTCAATTCAGTTCTCTCTCTCAACGGTTGACATCATTGTTTTCATCGTTATTAGTGTTCTTGCATTTTCTCGGTATTTATGGGTTTTTTCATGGCATGTCATCTATTTTATTTTGCATCCAATTTTGTATATTAAATACAATATTGCTTGGATGGTAAAGTACAATGTATTTACATAAGTGCTAGTTTAATGTATTTGCCCCAGATTTATTTTCTTGCAACAAATACTCGATCTTTAAATATCAAATTGTTCGGATTGTAAATACAATGTATTTCCGTCAATGTTTAGTGTATTTATCACATATTTATTTTGTTGCCATAAGTATACAGTATTTAGCACAACAATATTGTTCTATTGGTAGAATGTATATATTGTGTTTATTATTCAATAGTATTAATCGAATTTATTAATTCTTTTAATATAATGCACATTCCACTTGTATTCCAATTCCACATAGCTCGTATATATTAGATGATATCGACATGTATATTGTCGCATATAGTACCAAGAGTTGCAGATATTATTCCTCAATTCTATCATCTTTTTCAATGGATTTTTATCTTTTTATCCATGCTTCTCATTTCATTCTTGCTGCTCAAACCATATCTAGTGTAAGTCGACGGCTACCATCGTAGACTAGTGTAGGTCGACAAGTAGTCTCGCCATCGATACAGTATATTCTACAAGTCGACATGTAGTCTTGCCAATGTAGTCTTGCCATAATTTGTGTGTTTTTTTGACGTGTCTTTGTATTTTAAGTGTTGGTTTCAAATAATTGGAACAAAGATGAGGTGTTCGAGTAAATTAGGATGAATTTGGAGCCTATTAAAATAAACGAATGTTTGAGGCAATCGGAATGAGAATGATTATGGAGAGGATGAAAATTAAGGTGAAAAATATGAAAGATAATGATTAAAAGAAAAATTATTACTTGTGTTTGATGTGAAGAGAATAATTACGAGCAAAATAAAATAGTGAGTATGAGTAGAATGAAAATAGATATGGGAGAGACCAAAAAGGGTTGGTGACGTTTTGATTTTATTGATTGGTTGCAATTCATTTCAACGGTCACAACTTCAATTCTAAAAATCGGTGTTTAATTCTTATCATATTTGAGAGCAATATTATCTTCTATGTTGCGTTTGCGGTCCCCCTCCCCAATTTAAACTTAAAAAAAAAGAAATAAAAAAAATGAGTATAGAGACAATAAAAAAATAGTTACGAAGAGAATAAAAAATAGTTATAAAAAAACGTGATTATGAAATGAATGATTGTCAATGACCAAAATATAAGTAAGAGAATGATTCCCACCAAAATAATAACGGAGTGCTTAAACAACCCGACAATCCAAATAACCCGAATCAACTCAACCCAATTTAACTGTTGAGTTGAATTAAAAATATTTTTGGATTGGATTGAATTCTAATATTTAATAATATTTTCATGGGTTAGCTTAGTTCAAGAGTTGACCTAAATTAACCCGAACTTACTTGACTAACCCGAATTGATTATTAAGTTAAAAAGCAATTTTTTTTTTTTTTTGACTATCACATAATTATATATTCACATATTTATTTTATTTAGTTATTTTATTTACATTTTTTATTTTCCATTATTCTTTCACATATTTTCAAATCTGTAAAATATATATATCATCATAAAAATATACAGTCAAATTATAACATCCATTTTTTTTAATTATCTATTTATTTTATGAAAGTCAAATTAAGTCATATTTTTTCGTTGTTTTAATTATCTATTTACTTTATGAAACTCGAATATATTTGTTATGTTTTATAGTTGAGATCTTCCATATGAACTATGAATGTAAGATTAATAATAGATAGCTTTTGATTGGATATTTTGCATATTTAATATTTATATCAATTTTATTATATTGATATGATGATAATGGTTGAAGATTATATTTTGTTTATGTATAGTGTTTGACGAATTTGATGTAATGATATTTAAATTTCATTGATGAATTCGATAACTAAATCCAACCAAATCTAAAAATATAAAAGTTGTGTTGGGTTGAATTGTCTCTTAAATTAGATTAAGTTGGATTGAAAAATTAACCAACCCAATTTAAACCAACAAAAATTTGAGAAGCAATTACTTATGGATTTTTCATGTACTTTTACACCAACAAAAGCTTCACCATCATAATATATTCGAGAAAAGAAAGCTAATTATCACAATCGGTCTAGTTTTATATTTAAAAAGTGACATAAAATCATTATCCACCAAATAAACAGAAGGTCAGGCTAAAAAATATTTCATATCACATTTTTGAAATACAACCCAAAAACATTAGTATAAAAACAACCTACAAAATAGAGGATGCAAAATTGGCTCAAACTAGCCAATTTAAATATATTTTCAACGAAGAGATGACATATTCAAATTTTTTCGAGCAACATTATAATCTTTTTTTTATAAAAAAAAATGGAAAACTTAAACTATAGGCTCATCCAAATGAGTTTTTAATACTTCATATGAATCCTCAAACAACTTTTTATCAGCTTCCTCCTTTGGAAAATTTTGTTTTCTTGAGTGATATATCTTCACAATCACCATTGATAATATTGCCACCACAGCTGCAAGTAAGCTGATGCCAAGAACTGCCCAAATATATAAATAAAAAGTTATTCACAAATTAAAACAAAATAATGATCAAAGTCATGATAATGTATTAGATTTGTTTTAAAGACTATCTTATGGAGATATTTTTGTACAACCTTAAAAAAAACATAATTTAGTTTTCTATGCATATATAATTTAGACATAGATCATACAAACTTAGGATAACAAATATAAAGTTTATTTAATATTCCAGCCTAGACATTCTTTTCAGATCTAAATTGTTGGTCTTTGGAAAGTTTAATTTTTTTTTTTCTAATTTGATGGCCCAGTGGGAATACCAAACTGAGAAAATAAAATAACATATTTGCTAAAAATTATTTTTGAGGATAGGTCTTTGTACTTGTTTTTCTCATTGGCATTATATTTTATATAGCTTTTCAGAAAATGTAGAATTAATGGTTAAAACCATTGAACATTAAACAACTAGGAGTAGGACCCTAAATAATTCAGTCATAAACTTCTATTTTTCCTAAAAAAGGAAAAAAAAAAAAAAAAATAGCAATGAACAAAGCATTACAGTGATATGATTGGGACTGTTTAACAGTTTACTTTTCAAAAAGATGTTTTCTTTTTCTTAAAAACAATTAATCGAGTGGTGGTTGTTAAGTATATTGGAAATGATCCTGGGACTATTGAACAATTTGTTTTAATTAAAGGGGTTTTAAGAAATAATTAATATAGGCTCTGTGAATGAGTAGTTTGCAAAATTGAAGTTATTATAAATTAAAAGGGAAGAAAAAATATTTTAAATGATAACAAAAAAAATGTTTTGGGTTTTGAACTTTCATGTTTTTGGAAGATTTAAGATCTCTATTTTAGTGAACTAAAAAAAAATCTCTATTTTTAGTTCATAAAATTTTAAAAACAATAATTTTAGTCCTTAACTTTTAGAATATGTCTCAGCTCTTTAATTTAAAAACAAACTATGATTAATTTGAGGTTTTAATATATGTTTATGTTAGTCAACCTACAACAAATTTCGTCATCCATTAAGCCGGCATAATAATTATAATAAATTATTATTCATTTTATTTAAAGTAAAGGTAAGGATTAAATGAAAAAAAATTATTCTAAAAAAAAAAAAAAACAATACCCAAAAAATTTATAGTAAAAAATAGAAGAAGCCAAAAAATTAATAAACCAAAAATAAAATAATTTAAAAATTTCCAAGGCTAACTACAATATAACTCAAAATTGTGAGTTTTCTTTCTAAAGGATTATTAACAAAAAGAACCTCAAAAACAACTTATTAATGAGATGATTAAAAGTAATTCAATGATTGGTCATAACTACTCAATTAACATAAAGAAAAGAATTAGAAAAGAATCTTTTTTTTTTTTTGTCTTAGTGACCAAAAGAAGGAAAGAATATTATGTTACCTTGATAATTTGTTGCTTTAATGAAACACCCTGTTTTGGACTCTGTTTTACTTTGGTCATCAACCCCCCAAGTTAAGGAAAGTCCAAAAGAGCCATCATCAATATAAGGACTATACTCAAATGGGATTTTCACTCTCTTCACCTTCTTGCAAAAGCTTGGTGTTTCCATCTCCTTCACAACGTACACATAGTACTCCCTCGGTCGGCTGAGGCACGGTATCGGCGGCGACGGCGACAACAGCTTCGACGTGCAGTTAAGGTACCAATAGTCGTTGACAACATAGAAGTATCGAAATGGCGTGACCGAGAGGTCGAGTTCAAGGAACGCGCCATGGACGCAGTTGTTGAGGTCTACAAGATCAAGTCTTTTTTTATCATAGGAAATGGATTTCACTGAAAGGAAATCATAGGATTTGAAGTGGATTCTTGTGGTGTTTGATGAGCAAGAAAGGTTGGTTTTGAATGGGAATTGGATTCTTGGAATGCCATGGCTGCACTGAGTAATTGGTGTTGTTTGGGATTTGATGGAGTTAAGAGAGATGAGGAAAAGGAAGAAGAAGATAGAGAGGAAAGAGATTTTCATGATGGAATGAAAGAAGAAAGAAAAAGAGAAAAAGAGAGAGAGAGAGAGAGAGAGTTTGAGTGTTGAAATTCTTGAATAATGCAATGGGAGACTTGGGCAGTAAATATATATAGATTGATTGGAATTTCTCTTTTTTGGTTCTTTTTAGGGAGAAGTAAATTGAGAACTTTCTTTTGGGAAATTGCCTTGTCTTAGGGGTTAAGTTTATGTCATTTTGATGGTTAAATTACCCGTTTAGTCCTCGAGTTTGCCTTTTCAAAAAAAAAAAAAAAAAAAAAAAGTCCTCGAGTTTCCGTAAGGTTTTCTTTTCGAGTATAATTGAGATGAAGATCGAACTATTGATCTTTGAAACTATAATATATAGGTATTTTGGATAACAAGTCAATCAAAGCCTCCCGGCTCAAGCAATGGTACTATCCTTGGAGCTCCGTCGGTTGGTTTTATATGACGTCTCAAGGGCTAGATCTAGGATACTTCAAAAGTATTATATTTTAAGCACTCTCCAACAGTCTCAAATTTAAAAAGGGTGAAAAAACATACCTTAAACACCTCAAATTTCAACTATTGAGCTACCCTTCGTAGATTATTATGTATAGGTGTTATTCATTGAGTTGAAAGTTTAAAGGATAGTAATATATGAAAATTTTAATTTAGATAGTTAAGGTCCCGTTTGATAATTATTTTATTTTTGAAATTTAAATATACAACAACTACCTTACAATAAATTTTTTCTTACATAGATTTCTACATCTTATCTATATTTTTAGAAACCAAACCAAAAATTAGAAGAAGAAAAAAATAGCTTCCAAAAGTTTGTTTTTGTTTTTGAAATTTGGTTAGTATTCACTTACTTTTTTGAAGAAAGATGAATACATTGTAAAAAAGATGGAACATAATGTAGTAAATTTGAGTAAAAGTAAGCTTAAATTTCAAAAATAAAAAACAAAAACTCAAATGGTTATCAAACGAGGCTTAAAAGTTTAATTTTTTTTTTCTTCTTTTGTTCATTAGTAACTTACTAGACAGAGTCTTACAAATTTAAGGACTAACCCTGTAACTTTATCGAATGCAGATGAAGAAATTGAGCATGTGTTTATATATGAATTTGCCTCGTTTTTAATTATTAATTTGTTTACTGACAACCTAAATCAAATTGGACCTAAATATATCTCAACTAGTAGAAGAGATCATCCGACTTATTATTATTTTTTTATTCATGGATTTGCCTTTTGTTTCTTTTATGAGAAAAGTAGAAGTGAAGCTTTGGGTGACAAATATTTTACTTATGGGTTAAGCTTAAATAGTTTAGGTTAAGAAATTAAGCCTATGTTTAGTATTTCACTGTACATTTCTCTAATTTGATTTGTTACCTACTAATTGAGTAATTTTAGATATCCAAATGAAATTTAATCTCAATTGATCAACTTATTCTTTTTCGGTAAAGAGTAATACCCAAAAAAAAAAAAAAAAAAAAAAAAAAAATCATTTTAGTTTAAATCTTCCGATGTTAAATTTTAGTACATGTAAAAAGTTTAGCATAGTCGTTGTGATAAATTTTTTTTGTTAATTTTCTTCAAAAAAATTCAAGTTTTTTTTGAAGTAAAATTAGATTTTTGAAAATTCAAAGGTCAAAATTGAATGATTCTAAAATATATATATATATATATATTAAAAATGATATTTTAACCCCCAAAAAACTTAAGTTTATGAAAATTTTAAGATAATTTTTTTCATTAAAAAAAAGGAAGTCTTCTTACAAGACTTAGTCCAAAGTCTTTAGTTGACAGAGTATAGTAAATGCCTGAAATTTGGTTTGGAAACTTTGAAGTTGAAAGAGACAAGAAGAAAGACCTAAAAGCATCTTACCACATTATGTCTTTGTTTATTCTTTATTTTAAGTGCCATTTGGATTGGGTGGGTTTTATATCATCTTTATATTGCCTTGTCTAATAAATATAAAAAATTGTTATGAATTATTTATACTACATTCATTTGTTGAAACCATAAAAATCCTTATGGATCGGTATACAATTATTAAAATTTTAAAATTAGTTTATCAACTTTGTTGTATGATTTGAATCTTACTTAAAAAAAATACTTATAATATTTTCTTTTAATTTTATAACAATGAAAGATGGAAGAATCAAATCCATAACAATTTAATCGAATATATACTGATTTAGTTGAATTATAAATGAAAGTTAAATACTAATTTTTAGAATCGAACTTGAACTGAATAACCAACCAAATAATGAAATCACTACGCCACCAACCCTATCGGTCTTTAAATCATAACATATCTTCAATTTAACGTACCTCATATTTTATATTTACTAACTTCGAAACATTAGTAAAAAAATAAATATTAAAATTAAAAATAACTATCCAAAGAGTAAAAAAAAAAGAAGAAAAAATGAAAATTTATCGGACCAATCAATTTTGGAAAATAATTATAAATATGATCAATTTTAAATTTTTTTTTAACAAATATAGTCATTGGGTATTAATGAATACTGTATTAATAAATATTTATGATATATATAATACTGTTTAATGAGTAATTATAATATAGTATTAAAGTGTATTAATGATTATGATATAAATCTTTAAAATTTTTTAATATTTGTAATTATTTTGTGAAAATAGTTAATGCAATACAATTTCTCAAGAAAAAACTATTTCTTTCGTGAAAAAAAATATTTTACTTCTACAAAATATCGTAAACATGAATATAATTCAAATGAAATAAATAGGACTAAGAACCCAATTAGACCTATTAAAGACATTCCCAAAAACAATTCTTCTCTTCATTATTTAATTTAATTTGAATTTAATTTTGAGATTTTTCCTCGAAGCAGCCAAGTTGTTGTTGTTATTGTTATTTTTTTTTATTATTTTTATTTATTTATATTTTTTTCTCAAGTCGTGTGTTACCTTGTTTAGTTTTTGCAAATTTCCATTCTTTTACGCCACAATATTAAATAGCCTTTGTCGTTTCCTTTGAGCAGCCTGGTTTCCCTTCTACGTTGACTTTGGTTACAGATTAAATTGAGTCAACCTTAACTGTTTTCCTTTGGGGGGGTGTTTGGATTTGAGGAAAAACATGGAAAGTAAAAGTAGAAATGGAGCGGTTTGGAGTTGTGAACTACTCGTATGAATGTTTGGAAGAAAAGTGATAGGAAAAACTTGTTTGAAAATTGATTTTTATTAAGAAATGAAAACTCAAACTTATTTCAGAATTGGTA
>JBBMKA010000021.1:18547540-18572826 GCA_037833695.1 Sechiopsis laciniata | reverse complement strand
CGATTGAATGGTCCGGTGAAGTGTTCGGATCGCGGCGACGTGGGCGGTTCGCTGCCCGCGACGTCGCGAAAAGTCCACTGAACCTTATCATTTAGAGGAAGGAGAAGTCGTAACAAGGTTTTCGTAGGTGAACCTGCAGAAGGATCAATATCGATGCCTAAACATCAAACGACCAGTGAACACGTTTACAAAACTCTCGTGCCGAGGAGGGAGCAGCTTTTTTGCTCGCCCTCTCTCGGTGCCTAAACAAAACCCCGGCACAGGTCGAGCCAAGGAAATCAAACGAATTCGCCCGCCCTTGCCTTAGATTCGGTGTGTGGGAGTGGAGCATTCTTGTCGTATTATACACAACGACTCTTGGCAACGGATATCTTGGCTCTCGCATCGATGAAGAACGTAGCGAAATGCGATACTTGGTGTGAATTACAGGATCCTGCGAACCACCAAGTCTTTAAACGCAAGTTACGCCCGGAGCCTTCTGGCCGAGGGCACGTCTGCCTGGGCGTCACGCATCACTACCCCCCACGTAATGCCCACTCGGGACCGTTGCGCATGAGGGAGCACACATTGGCCTCCCGTGCTCACCATCGCGCGGATGGCTTAAATTTGAGTCCTCGGCGCCTACAGTGGTTGATCCAACCTCAGTACCACGTCACAACCTCAACCCGCACACCTTCTCCATGTGAGCGAGCGAAGACTTCTATGCTGACCTTCTGAACGTTGTCTCAAAATATGACGCTCTCGACGCGACCCCAGGTCAGGCGGGACTACCCGCTGAATTTAAGCATATCAATAAGCGGAGGAAAAGAAACTTACAAGGATTCCCTTAGTAACGGCGAGCAAACCGGGAAAAGCCCAGCTTGAGAATCGGGTGCCCTCAGCATCCGAATTGTAGTCTGGAGAAGCGTCCTCAGCGGCGGACAGGGCACAAATCCCCTCCCTCTAACTCATACTTGGTTGAGAAGAAAAGAAGGACAAAAGCTCAAAAAAAGTTACATCAAGAGAGACATAATATTTATCAAGATTTGGACAATAACACAGATACCCTTTCTGCACTCGTGAATACCCAAGGAAAACACATTTAAGAGATTTGAGATCAAGTTTACTTAGGTTGGTTCGAACATCCAAATATTTTTTGTGTAACAGGGAACAGAAGTTGTTGGGGATGCAAAACATTGAATGGTATCTCACCTTTAAGAACAGAAGATGGCATACGATTTATGAGAAAACATGAAGTTGAAACAGTATCAGACCAGTAGGGTTTAGGAACAGGCATCTGAAATAGTAAAGCCCTAGCTTTTTCGAGGAGATGACGATTCTTACGCTCTACTACTCCATTTTGGGATGGAGTATCATCAACACACGAAGACTGATGAAGAAAGCCATGTGCATCAAGATAAGTTTCGAGAGTACGTGGAAAATATTCTTTAGCATTATCACTGCGTAAAATTTTAAGGCACCCACCAAATTGTGTTAGAATCTCAACATGAAAATTACGAAAATGAAAAAGTAATTTAGAACGATTTTTTATTAAGTATATCCACACTACACAAGAATAGTCATAAAAAAGGTGAAAAAATACCAAAAACTTAACTTGGACTCTATAGGATAAGGACCCCAAACATTAGAATGCACTAATTCAAACGGAGCACTAGCTCGCTTATTGACTCGAGGATACAAACTTAAACGATGAAACTTAACAAACTTACATGACTCACAATCTAAAGAAGATAAATGTTGGAACTGAGGACACAGACTTTTCAATGCTGAGATAGATGATGACCCAGACGACAATGTTCTTCAAAAGGAGAAGGCATAGTAGAACAGGTGATGCGATCGGTACAGGTGGCTCAAAAATTTAAAGACCTCCAGATTCACGCTCTCTACCAATAGTCCTCTTCGTCGTAAGATCCTGAAACAAGCAATAACCAAGAAATAAAGACATATAACAGTGAAGATCACGAGTGAGTTTGCTAATGAAATTAAAAGAGAACTATGGCAAACTTAAAACAGATGACATGAAGATTGAGTAAGTAAGATTAACAATGCCTGAACCTAAAACTTGATTAGCGATTCCATTAGCTATAGTAACTGGAGGTGAAGATGTGGACGAGAAAAATTTAGAGAATAGACTGGGATTACCTGTCATGTGGTCAGTAGCTCGGAGTCAATGACCCATTTTGTAGACGAGGAAAGAAGATATTTAGATGTGTTACCTGTCTCAACGATGGCAGTAATAGGGGTAGACGATGTTGTCAATGACTCTTCATACTACTGAAATTTAGCAAATTGTTCTATAGAAACTATAATGGACTATTTCAAATCTCTAGTGGTAGAAACAACATTTACAACAGGAGCTCTTTGATCCTGATTCAACAACTTTTGACACTCTCGTCTCATATGACCAGGCTTGTGACAGTAATAACAAACCACATTTGAATTCTACCGCTGAGTATTGGAATATCCATAAGAGTTGTAGTTGTTTGTTCTAGCCTTGTTGGTCCTAGTGTTCGATCCAACTCCCTTGTTGCTCCTAGGATCACTAGTTTGTCTAACCAAGGCACTGTTAAAGTCAGATGAAAAAATGACTCGTGGCTTCTTTGTTCGAAGAATACAAGTATAAGCCCCCTTCAATGATGAAACATCACAACTTGAGAGAACTTGATCTCTGGCCATGTCATAATTTGAGGAAAGACTAACTAAAAACTCATAAAAAAACATTTGTTCTCGTTGAGCCAATTGCACTTTAGGATCAATACTAATGGACATCAAAGTATTAAATTCTGCACATGTTTTCTTCACTTCCATGAAGTAAGTAACAAGCGAGTTTTCACCTTGATTAGGTTGGAACAGGGTCTTGTATACGTCAAACACTCTATTAATATTCCCTTTACCTGAATACAGATACTCTAGATACTCGAGGATCTCTTTGTCAAGTCACAATGATTAACCAACTCAATAATGTCACTTTCAATCGAGTTCTTGATTTGAAGGAACATTCTTGAGTGTTCATCCATCTCTATACTATGAATATAATGACAAATATTTGAACGTCGTGCATAGTAATTGGACCCATTCAACTTGTGTTTGGTAATTTTTGGCAGCATCACAACCATCTCTGTCACAATTGTCAACTTCTTATCACCCATAATCTTCATAAACACAAAAAAATAGCAGTTAAACAACTAAATCAGATCTGAATTACCCAACAAAACTGCCAAGAAAAGTCGCCGAAGTCATCCAAAAGTCACAAAAATACTGAGAAGTCAATAACTCCTTGTAAAGCTCTCAATTGAGTGACACAACCACTAAATAATAAGAAAAACCATATATGAAAATAAACTGTCAGAAAAATCTCTAGCGAACAAACTCAAATAACCAATGATTGCTTGAAACACCCAACTCCGAGCACCGAAACACCACAAAAAGTATTCCACTGAAAAGAGCAGAGAACAACGAGAAAAGCCCAAAAAAATTGTTAAAAAATGATCACTCACGCGCCCACATGCACCGGGGCAAGATTTGGGCGTCAAAAAACTTGTTCAGAAGAGTACAGCTTACTCGTGGCTCCGTTCGTAATGAACATTTGTAGACTTATAGATCAGCTAATGGGCTTTCTAATGGTGTAGGAGGTGAGAAATAACTATGAAAAAATTCTTGAAAAACAGCCTCTGAAAGATTCTGACGACGTTTCAGAATTCCTGACAGTGGCAGTTGTATATTTTGCCTTTAAACTTGAGACTCTCTCAACCATAACTCAACAAGAAACCCTAAGGCTCTTATACCATGTTAACACTAAAGTTGAAAGAATCAATGTGTCTCATTCTATTCATTAAAGGAGTCTTTAGATACAAATATACAAGGTTGCCCTAGTTGTGTACATGTGAAAAGACGATATAGGGCACTATAATTAAAACACTAATAAAATTGTCTAATATTAAACTCCAACAGGTTAAAATCTTGGACGTCAAGTTTCTTTTTATTTGGATTTTTAGAGATTTTACGACGGATTTTAGGGAAAATCCCATTTTTTTCGTGATTTGTTTTTTTGGCAAAATGAATTTATCACTTTTGGGGTTCGCTTTCGACTCTTTCTTAGTATTTCTGCGGTGAGATTTCTCTTTCCGTCGCTCCGCTTCTCTGCATCTATTTTTCTGCCATTCGCTTTCCTCTTTGTGCTCCGTACAAAATGCATTTTCTTAGTGCGCGGCTATTATAGATACAGTTTCACTCTTTATCTACCTTCTTTCCGCTTTTTCTAATCTGGTTCTTTTTTTTATTCTCCTAATGCGTAAGGATTAGTCTTTCACACTATAATTCCAATTTCTATCATTTTTAGCTCTAAATTTTGAGTAATATATTTAAACAATGATCCCAAAATATACTAAATGTTAACTCTATTCGAGAGTTATCATCCTATTTAAAAATTATTAGTGAGAGAAGGATTTGTGTCAACTGATCCTTTGAACTACCCCAAAAACTTTCCTCATGAGATTTTAGTGGGGCTACTTGTTGGTCGTGTGGCCTTCCCCCTACGATTAGTGTTCCCTAGGGTCAATATCAGGGTGAGTTTCCCGATAGGGATGAGACTTGACTTCTATTGGCAACTGATCATTCCTACAACGACAGTTGTTTAAGAAAATGTCACTTGGTTCTAAATGGTGGGCTACAGTTTCAAGGGTCTGGTTAAGGTTGTTCTCCAAGTCCTATATCCAAAAATGGTAACTTATAATCATAGGGATAAGAATTATCCTAGTATTGATTTTTGGTTGACACAGTCTCACGTCGGGGAGAGGTATTTGACATATCCTACGATGATACTTGCTCTAAACCTTTGCAGTTGAACCATGACATTAATTTTACACTTATAGGATTTTCTTGGGATTTTTTGAACTTTATAAGTTTTCAAAATCAACTCCATAATGCTAAAACCTTGGATAATGTGAAATGTCAATATAAACTGAATAGTTATTTTATCTTTTATTTCAACTACATGTCTAAAACACTAGTCTCGATTACGTCTATGATAAAGATATCGGGGAGAACTACATGATCTAGAAGAATACTTGTTGGTTTATGTTTATTTTAGTATTTTCATCTATTTAATTATTTATTCCTTTTAGGATTAGATTAAATAATATTTTCTATCTTTTTCTTTTATGAGTAGGTAGAAACTTTTTATTTTGTAATTAGATAATCTCTTGTACTCTATTTAAACTCATTGTTGGGTTCATTATTAAATGAATAGTTTGAATAATTTGAATTCCATCTTTCAACATGGTATCAAAACCTCAAATTTTTCTTTTCGGTTTGGAGTAGACCTTTTCTCTTCTCCTCCTTCACTTTCTTTTTCTTCATCACCTTCCTCCTCTTTTCCTAAAAAAAACCTAAAAACAAAAAATAGAGAAAAAAAAACTCCTCCTATTATCCTCTTGTTCGTTTCTTCTCCAAAATAAAAAAATTAAAAAAAAAAGTTTGATTTCATTCAAACCCCTTCCTTAAAAACTTCTTTTTCATATTCCAATTGCCCTGTCCAGCATTCCCAATTGGCCCTAGCATCAACATTTTCAATTGGCTCTGGCATCTCTTTTTCCAGTTGGCCCTGACATCTCTTTTCCCAGTTGGCCCTAAGATCTCTTTTCCCAGTTGGCCCTAGCATCTCTTTTTTCAGTTGGCTCTAGTATTTTTTTCCCAGATGGCCCTATCATCTCTTTTCCAGTTGGCCCCAACATCTCTTTTCTCAGTTGCCCTGACATCTCTTTTCCAAGTTGGACTTGACATCTCTTTTCTTAGTTGGCCCTGACATCTCTTTTTCCTATTGACCCTGACATCTCTTTTCCCAATTGGCAGCATTTTTTCCAGTTGACGGCGCTTTTACCAGTTTGAGGCGTTTTTCCCAATTGGCACAACATTATCCCAATTAGTGTCATCAAGTTGCTGACATTCTCACTAAAGAAGCAATGAAGATCAATGCTGATGAACATAACTCCAAGCTTGGCTTGTACTCTATATACAATCCAACTTGAGTGGGAGTGTTAGTTTATGTTTATTTTAGTATTTTCATCTTTTTAATTATTTGTTCCTTTTAGGATTAGATTAAATACTATTTTCTATCTTTTCCTTTTATGACTAGGTAGAATCTTGGTTCATTTTTAAATGAACAATTTGAACAATTTGAATACCATCTTTCAACAACTATCAATATTATTCTTGTCGTGGATGACAATAAGTTTATTCTTACAGAGGAATGTGCCCCACCACCGACACCTAACTCAACAGGAAGTGTTCATGAGTCGCATGATCTTTGGAAAAGTGCCAACGAAAATTCATGAGTCTATATTGTAGCAAGCGTCAAGGACGTATTAGCCAGAAAGATGGAGAGCATGGGAATTTCTTTGGAGACAATGAACGCCCTACATGGGATGTATGGGAAACCGTCAACTCAGAAAAAGCATGATGCTCCATGGCCATTCACAATACCAAAATGACGGCAGAGGCATTTTTCACGGAGCATGTTCTCTAAATGATGACATACTTCAACATTGCTGAGATGAATGGGGTTGTGATAGTCGAGGCTAGGCTCGTCATTTTATTTTGGAAACACTTCCTAGTGGTTTCCCATAGTTCGAATGCAACGTTGTTATGAACAAGATTGATTTCTCTCGCACTACTTTTCTTAACAAACTTTTGAGTTTTTAGTCCATGAAGAAAGTCAAGGGAAAGAGGTTAAGGCAAATCTTGTTTCAAAGAAGTTTAATTTAGGGGCTTCATAGGTAGAGAATATGAAGAAGAAGGAGAAATCCGGTGGGTGGAAGAATAAGGAGACTGCTCCCAAGACAAGGAGAGTCGAAGCCGAGAAGGATGGAAGGTGGTTCCATTGTCAAAAGCTCGGACACTGAGAAATGAATTGTCATGAGCATAAATAGTGAAGAAGGAAAAGGAAGGTAAATATGATTTACTTGTCCTTGAATCTTGTTTAATGGAAGAATCTTTCGATTCTTGGATACTTAATTAACGAGCCACTAATCATGTGTGCTTTTCATTCCAGGGAGTGACTCCTAGGAATGTCTTGAACTCGACAAGATCATCTTGAAGGTGCGAATCAATGATGTTGTTTCAATAGTAACAACCGAAATGGTTTGAGTCTTCTGGCATCTTTTTGAACAGGAAACCTAGTTTCGAAGAGAAATGGAGGAGATTTTTGGTTTCCCTTGTAGTTGGTCGAAAGAGGAACATGCCTGACTCTACAGTTTGGTGGGCTAGAAATATTTTACTATGGAGGACAATTGTCGTCTTCGGGAGACGAAGCTCTACTGTCATTGCAAAGCCTATTTACATTTGGGACTCCAATGGACACTCTTATCTGACAGAACGATGAAATTTGATTGTTGGATTCATCTGAGGTTCTTCAGGGGCATATCGAGAGGTGCAAGGATAAATCACATGCTCGTAACAATCATCAAGTGACTCTTTCTCATTCCCTAGTAGGAAAACTTGGAATGAGACATTGGCCATAGTAGTCGATGTTCCCCTTTTCCCTTTTTCCAGTGGGTTGTTTCCTTATTTTATTTGTTTTGTACCGTTCTATTTTGTGATTTTCCATCTTAAGAACAAGGTGTAGAGTAATGTGAGTCGGTTGGTTAGTATGCGTATAGGTCTATAAAGAGGGGAGTAGGGGGGGTTAGCAATGGGGATAAGAACTATCAAGAAATTAGGGCTAGGGGAGATTACTCAAAGGGGAAGGTTCAAGGTACCTTCATTGTCTGGATTACTTCGTAATTCTCTATTTTTGCTATCAATATAATCTTAATCTGGTATTGCAAGGCTAGTTTCCTTACGGTAAGATATAGCCATAATCTTGTGCAATTTGAAATAGAATTTTCTTGTTTATTTATATTGACTGACATGTACAAAGAAGCACTTAATGTGCTAGAATATAATGTTATACTACAAAGAGTTTTTGTAATGACAATGCTCTACTACATTAGCTTTGATAATGGATGAAATCACAAACACATCAAATTGGCAATGGGCAAGGCCAGGTAGTGTCCTTCAATTTCCAGTGCAGTTGACATCTTTGCCGTCAATGATATTGTAATAAAGTGACGACAGTTTACCATCGAATTTCGAGACGAGTTGATGAACATTTAAGCCGCAATAATACTTATCTTGCCGAGCAATGCAGATGTCGATAATCTTCTTAAACATCACATCTTCTTTTACAAGGGATTGCTCAACAAATTCAGCTAAAGGCATCCACTGAATTACAGAAGAAAAAAATTAAGCTCTCAATGCACAACAGCACAGGACTGGCCATTCTTTCGAGTTCAGGAAATTACCTTGGCTGCTTGAATTTCGAGATCGTCGACAATAATCTGGGTCGTTAAAGGTTTAAGCATGCAGACGAAGAACAAATCCGACTTCTCAAATGCGATGTTGTGAGCATGCCTGGAACAATGAAGGAGAGCCAATGTGAGAACTCGGTGACCGAGTTTGACAAAGTTTGCTGATAAACAGTACTGTTTTGATGGTCCAGAGAGAGTATTATTGGCCCAATGCACCAGAAAACTTATACTTGGTCGATTTTCGATGAGATGGTATATCACAAGGATATTTGAAACTAGATGAAGAAACTCAATTGATTTTACCTGAATGCTATGACTTCAACAAACTCAGTATCAATCTGCAATAGAGCAAAGAGAATCTATTAGTGCCCCACATGCTTGGTCAGCTATCTTAATAGTTACATTAGCTTATCTCAAGAGCATCTAAAAGGACTTGCCAAATTTCTTTGTGGATTGGAGGAATATCACTAAAGTAAGATTCTTTGTTCATTTTGCACTCATTTTAAGAACAACTTGATATTAGAGTACAAAGGGTGTAATCTACTGCAGGGCGATATTTTTAGCAAAGCATCTTTGATTACGACTTTTCTAAAAAGGCGAAGACATTTGAGGGTACAGGTGGGGACCCTAACGTTAACAAAAGAACTTACAACGTTATTATTCCACGCTTGAGAACCTTTCAATAAAGTTAATTTCTAAAATCTTTTGTAAGAATCCTTCGTGTGATATCCAAGTCCATTCGAAATCTCTTTGGAACTCATTTGACTAATTTGGAAGTCATCTCTAGACCCTTTTACCTTTGAGTTGAAATCTTAGCTTTCTGATAAGACCCCTTTACCCTTGAGTTCGTTAGATAACCATAGCTACTTACTAGTTGAGTTAGTTAGGTTAAGTGTTTGTATAAGTACTAGCTTGGTACTCATTAATGTTGGAATAAACTTAATTGTATTTTTGGAATATGGAATAATTAATTTAGAAATTAGTGGGTAGACAATTAAGAAATTAATGGATTGTCAATTTAGGAGAGTAATTAAGGAATTAGTAGATTTTATTGTTTTAGCAATTAGTGGAAAATACTTAGGGAAAGAACTTGGAGACCAAGTTTGTAATAGGCTATAAATAGAGAGTTCCTTCATTGTGAATTGCAGAGACAATCGTAGAGCAAAAGAGAGTGAAGAGAGGAAAAGAGAGTGAAGAGAGAAAAAGTTGTGTAGAGAGTTACAGAGAAAGTTTAATTGAGAAATAAAGGAAAGTGTTTTAGAGAAATTGTTGTGTGCATTGTCTTTCCAATCCCGAAGGGAAAAGCTTGCACGATTGTTATTTGTGTTTATTGTTTTTGTTTTTCGAATCTAGATCTTACAATTAAGATAGGAAAAAAACTATTGTGTAAGGGTAATGCCTTAAGGTGGGAAATTGTCAGTTCTTCAAACGTCCTTTTGGGTTCTTATCACATTTTTTTTGGAAAGACAAAAAAAGTTGTTAGAGAAAGCTTAACAGTAGTAGAATGGTTTAACAGAAAATACTTACACCAGTTTCCTCCCTGACTTCTCTAGAAACTCCAGTATAGATCTCTTCCTTCTGATCAACAAAACAAAATTTGAAAGAGCAGGAAGAACAAATACAGAAAGGAAAAGCAAATCTCCAAATCTAACGCATACGAGCAGGAAGAACAACCGAACTTAAAGCTAAGTACCTCGATAATAAAGCCGGTTGGTATTTTCCAAAAATGAGCAAATGCTGGAGAACAATATTTTTCTTGCACCACTAGAACCTGTTGTTAATGATCAGATAAATATATAGTTTAGATTCATATTGTTTGAACCTAATATATATCAATGTTTGGGATTGGATATGATAAATGGACAAGCTCTTTAACAGCCTACAGAGTGTGAAAAATATATTTTGAGTCATTTTACATAAATGTTGTAATTAATGCTTGTGCAATCAACTAGAATTTGTTGTAGTCGACAAGTCGAGAAAATAGAACTTTATGTTGGGCATATATGTTTCTGACAACTCTTCAACACTAACACCATAAAAAAGAAACATCCAAGGTTTTGTGAAATCAAATTGCCAAATTTCAAGCAAAGCAAGGCGATTATTTGACGTTTTATCTATAAGAACTCAACAGAGAAAATACCTCGTTTCTGTCATTGATTACGAATCCTCCGACCCCAACGTGATGCGAAGCATTTGCAGGAAGCATGCAGGGTCCGTCTGGTATCCAGTAAGTTAACATCAAGTAATCTGGCTCAGCATGATGGTATTGAAATCCAGCCTGAAATCCAAATATTTAACTACTTCTAGAGAAAAATGCTAATAAAACAAATAGACAATCTTCTGGCTTAGAAGAAACCTATTTCAGTTACAATGAGATTAAGATAGTATCGATAGAAGTTAGTGAAGACGGTAAGCTATTTTTAAGGTTTAGATATGTGCATTACCTTCACAGCGATCGGAACGAGCTCCGAACGCTCCACTGGCAACTTAAGCCAAACTCCATTCTTTCCCTGCAGA
The DNA here is from genome assembly GCA_037833695.1 of Sechiopsis laciniata. Classification (NCBI taxonomy): domain Eukaryota; kingdom Viridiplantae; phylum Streptophyta; class Magnoliopsida; order Cucurbitales; family Cucurbitaceae; genus Sechiopsis; species Sechiopsis laciniata. Next base: position 18,561,964 of record JBBMKA010000021.1, on the reverse strand, counting down.
AGAAGAGATTCTCAGAATGTTACATACTCACTGAATATGTAGTAGTTTATGCCTCTATTGCCCCTAAAGCATGGAACTAGATTGAATTGGAAACTCTATGTGGGATCTGTAGTTCATGATGCAAGAATAGATTGTCTTATGCAGTTGAGATCTTTTAAAATTTTAAGGTTTCTACATGATATTTTATTCTAAACGATTCAAATGGTTTGAAATCTTGGTAACATCTTATTCTGAAATTAGAACTCTGAAGAAAACATCTGATTACTCATGAAGAATGATCAAACAGTCATGATAACGGAAAGATTGCAAAAATCAATGCATTGCAAGCTCGTAAGGATTACTCAAAGCAGTTATATATGTTTCGAGTAAAGATATCAAATCAATCTTAAGTGGGAAAACAAACATCGGACATGACATAGAAAAGTTACCTTCATTTTCCAATGGGACAGAGAGAAACGAAGATTCGACGAAAAGACAATCGGATTTGAGGGTAATCCATTAGTATCAACAACAATTCCATCATACTGATCATCAACTGCATCTAACAATCTACTATCTCTAGAAAAGAGCTTTGAACTCAATGCATTTGTTCCATTTATCTGATTAGTAAAAGCTTCTGCTCCTAATTTTTTCTGACCAACTGAACTCACAGCTCCATTACAATGGGCCTTGTTTGGCACACTTGAATAAGAAGCCTTGAAAAAACTCCCTGAACACAGAAATAGAATGAGCATAACAGAACAAAATTTCAAAACAACTCAAATACTCAGCATTAATCTTTCCAACAGATCCCATCATCAAGAAACATCAAAACCTAGAACATCCAACATCAAATTTTCCGAACTACAAAGAAGAAACAAAACATCTGCCAAATTTATGGGAAGAAAAAATACCTCTGCAGCTAGAAAACCCTTCAACTTGGTGCCTGAAGCTAAGAAATGGCGAAGAAGAGCAACTTTTGTGGTACAAAAACAGAGTTTTAGGTTCCAACAACGACATCTCCATTAATGGCGGTTGAAACCACAAACAAAACAAAACCCCAAAAAAAAATCCTCAAAATCGGAAAGTGTGTAATCAGCAAAACTCCATAAACAAAATCCTTAAACTTAAATGAAAGGCGAAATAGAAGAATAATGTAAAGAAACCCCTTAGAAATGATCGAATTTCGGAGTGAACAAGAAGGGGAAATCCGCACATTACATAGTGAGAAGAAGAGGGGTTTTAGTTTTTGAAGTGATGAATATACAATTTTGCATAAATGTGTGGTATTGGTTTTTGGTGGGGTGTTTGAAAACGACAAGGAAATCAACTCTGCCAGATTTATATAAAATAATCCAATTCTAGTGGACAACAATATATGCATGAAAATCGTTCTCTATTAAAATATCTGACTTCATACTCAGACTTCGAACACAGAATCTCAGAATCACAAGTAGAAATATGGCAAGAGTAACTTTAATTTTTTGAGGTACATTACGATTTTAGTTTTTGTTCACATACAATTTTGTCCTGTAACAACTTCTTTTTTTTTTGTGGAGAAACGTCCTGTAATAATTTAAATTTTGAAGTTTCAAATGTTAAATTTTAGTTAGATAATTTCAATAAATCTGTAAACTAAGTTCATAGTTGGTTTATGTTCAAATTTTCAAAAATATTTTCAGACTATTAGATGACCTTTCTTGAATTAAATTTATTATTATTAGTTTACTAAAATTTTAGGGAGATGATTCAAACCCACGATCTCTCGATTTTGAAAATACATTGAAGACGTTGAGCTAATACTCATCTTCACATAAAAAAACAGTTTAATAAATATTTCGGCCTCATCTGATAATCATTTGATTTTTTGTTTTTTATTTTTTAAATTTAAACTTAATTTTACTTAAATTTACTATAATATGTTCCACATTTCTTACAATGTATCTATCTTTTCTTATAAGAATACTAACCAACTTTCAAAAATCAAAACAAGTTTTGGAAGTTACTTTTTTTGTTTCTAAATTTTGGTTTAATTTCTATAAATATAGGTAAAATGTAAATATCCAAGTAAGAAAAAACACATGATAAAGTAATTGTTGTAAGTTTAAATTTCAAAAATCAAAAACAAAAAACCAAATGGTTATTAAACGGGACCCTCATTTTTTATTTACTATTTTTGTTTTTAATTTTTTTAAAAAGTGTGTTTGATGATCAATTTTTTTTTTTAATTTTAAAAATGTTTTTAAAGTATTAAGGAATTCTAAAAAAAAGCTAAAAAGTAACTTTTTAAAATAAGTTATTATTTTTCTTTGAAAAAATATTTAAACACGCCACAAATAAAGTTCGAATCCAAATATTTAATTTTCTACGTAAAGTTCGTGTCCCCTCTCCCACTTTGTACTAAAAAAATCAAAGTAAAAAGACTATACAAGATGAATAAAGTGACATGTACAAAATATTCTCTCTTTTAAAATGTAAAATATTTTGGATGTGATTTAGAAATGGTAATTTTAGTAAAAATGATATGTTTTATAAGTAATTTATTAAAGATACTTTTGTATAATATTTAGCTTCACACCTTCAAATGCTTTTCTCATTTAAATTAATTTGATTTTGAATGATTAAAGACACATTTAAAAGTTGTTATAAATTTGACGCACAGTAATATTAATTATTTCAAAATTTATGTCTCATGTGTGATTTAATTAATAATAACTAGTCATTTTATTTCGAGCAAGCCCTGCTTAAATATGTATATGGCACCGTTTGATTTTACAAAATTTATAAATAATAAAATAATATAAAAGAAATTTAAAAAAGTGTTTCCACATACTTTCTAGGGGATTAGATCATTGATAGTTTCAATCAGTTTGCCAATAGCATCAATCAGTTTGTTAATAACTTTTAATCAGTTCGTTAATAGCTTTCAATCAATTCATTGATAGCTTTCAATTAGTTCATTGATAACCTTCAATCAATTCATGAATAGTCTTTAATCATTCGTTGACAGCATTAAAAAAAATTAGAAAAAAAACAATTCCACCTCAATTTGTTATGCACATAAGTTTTTTAAAAATATACTATAATTATAAATGAAAACAAAAAAAAAATTCTATATGGAGCAATTTTTCTACGAGGAATAATTGTCTTTTTCTACCTCCTAAGTAGGAGTGGCATGAGTAAGCTAAGTACTACTCTTTTATTTTTATCATTTGTCAGCATATTTCATCAAACGAGGCATATATTTTGTTTAATAAACATAGTTTTAAGCGTAAATAAATAATATCACCAAAGCTTGGGAAAATTAACTTTAGATGGTGGAAATCCAAGGTATATTCTATTGCTAAAAGCAAGAATAGAGGATAAGCTACTGTGGATTGGTTAGGTTTGCCTTGTCGGCATACACTTGGAATGATTCCAATTCAAATTCATCATACCCACTATTTTTATGTTTCTTTTTTAAATAAACAAACCCACTAATTTAAATCCGAACTAAAATTTAACTTACACGTGTAGTTTTAAATATATTAGAGGGCAATAAATTATTTAATAATTACTTTATAGAACAAATTAAGTAATATAATTTATACACAACAGGACTATTTAAACATATTAAGTCACCCCGATTATAAACCTACAGGAAAAAAAAGAGTGGAGACAAAGAGAAGGAACTAGAAAGAAGAAGAGAGATGCTTAAGCACTTATATATTGATTTGTCGTCTTAATTTAGAAGAAGAGGCACTTACCTTTATTTATATGCAAAAGTAAACATCAAAGAAGAAAAGAGAGTTGACATAGCAATACCTATTCCACCTAACCTAATCAAAGAAAAGTAAAGTAAGGTGAAGAAGGAATTAAAACATAGCACAAAGTACATAAGGGAAAAGACTAAGCAGTTATCAGTTGTTCAAGTATGGGCAGAAGACAAACAGGCTTTATTAGTCTCCCTCAAACGCTATCACTATAAGGAGAGGAAGAGTTTGTTACGCATAACCAACAAGGTTGTGGTGACAGAGGCTTTATGGGACAGTCGGCAATGTAATCACTTGTGTGTTCATCATATCTGAGATCAAGTTGTTTGGTGAGCACTTGATCCCTTAGGTCAATTTCGATATGCTTGGTACATGCATGGAAAATAGGGTTTCGAGTAAGTGTCGTGGCAAAGACGTTGTCACATCATATTTTTGGAGTCGCGTGAAGAGGAACTCTAAGATCTTTGTGAAGAGAATGCAGCCAAACAAGCTTACATGAGCGCATGAGAGAGTGTTTTGTATTTAGGTTTGGTGCTTGATCTCGCAACTATCGTCTGTTTCTTTGAAGTCCACCACACAAGAGAGGAGTCAAGATAGAAACAATATGCACTTAGAGACTTCTGGTCATCTAGTGAGGAAGGTCAATCGATATCCATGAATCTGGTTATAGTGAATCAATCGCTGATCTATTAGCATCGATTGGGTGAAGTTCCATGAAAGTAAGATGATAACTCTAAATAATAGAGTTATTTAAATCTTATTTCTAACGCATTCTCACATTTCATATAAGAAATAAAAACATTATGGATAAAATTGTCGTTAGAAATTAAGATTTTTACGTAAGTTTTGCACGGAGAGTCCACCGAGCTTTAAGATCAAAACTTAGGCTTAATTGATCCTTTATGTGTAAAAGTCCTTTATGTGTAGAAGTATAGACGCTGGGAACAATTGCATGTCTAGAACCCAAATCTTGGTAATGCGATACTTTATGTGCAGGATTTGAGAATGCTTCGCCTCGTATAAAAGGTCAGAAAGCAAGAATCAACGCTTTAAGAAGATGTAGATTAGGAAAATCTATCGACAAATCACGGAAATATAGGAAGATCTTTTATCTTGCCGCAAAAGATTGTGACAAACTCGAGAATCTTCCGAGGATCAATAATTGAGCCCAAGAAAGAAAGATACCTATAAATATGTGAAGGATCGATGAGTAACGTGTGCTGGTTTTGGTAGGGTTTCACCAACGATGGATTGCGAGGTTGTCGAGTGGTATCGTTTGAACCCTCGGCCATGTTGTGTTGTCTGTAGAACCCTAGCAAGCTAGTATCAAGGTATTCGTCAAAGTTCAGAAATCACAAGTGACAGCGACATCAGTTCTTCAGCAGCCCATTTTATCTGTTTTCTTTATCACTCTTATAGTTTAGGATTTTCCTTCTTTTCTCACTTTGAATTCTTAGGAGTATGTTGTAGCGCAATTTCTTGAAGTATGTTGTGTAAGAAGCTTTTTTGTTTATCTCTTTATCCTTCTACATTCCCATGCATATTTACATTCTTAATTATGACGCCTGATGAGCTATAGTAAAAAAATGAATAGTGATTAATGTAGTGATAAAGGAGGATGAGTTGATATTTACGAAAGTTGCTTTAATTAGCTAGGATTGAATGACAACCCATCCATGACTTGCTTTTCATTCGCCTTGGGAGAGAGGATGCTAAAGGAATAGCCCAACCGTAATCTAGTAAGGAAGCTTGTAAGAACCCATAATTTTAAACTACGTTTTCCGACGTCATGCTGACTAAAAAAGAGTTACAAGTGTGCAATTTTAAACTTTCAAATTCAAATTAAAAATAGCCACCCCTATTGAATTTATTTCAAAATAATAAATAAATAACAAGCCCTTGGCCAATGTATTTCAAAAACAAAATTAATTAAATAAACTAGTAAATACAGGTACAGACATCCATGCCCAAGTGTTACAAAACGTTTAACAGAATTTAACAGGAGACTAAACCTTAGCATGACAACGTGTAACTAACATTAACAACTAAATGAACAATTTAGACAAAGCTAATGCAGCAAGCTCCACCCATGATATCTTCAGCACCTCCCAGTTAACCGTCTCGGTGGTGACTCTGATTTCCTGTAAAAAGAAAATAACCACAGAAAGGGTGAGTATAAATGAATATTCAGTAAGAACTCCTCAACATGGATACAATGCAAAAAGTAGAACTTAACATGCTAGCAATACATATCTGCTCTCGTCTCAACAGAGCTTACTAACTGACCATGAATTTCATTACATGTGTTTCTCAATCAATCAACTTACTCTCAGCTCATCTCAGCTTTTACTTGGTCATGAGGTTCGTTGCATGATTCACTTGTGACGCCCTCAAGACATGCACCTAACTTTAGCAATAAAACTGGTTATGAAGTACGTTACACAACTCTCTTGTGAGGCCCTTAAGACACTCACCTAAACATTGGAATACGACAGGTCATGAAGTTCGTTACACGACTCTCTAGCTCGATCATTCCAAACAACTCAACCACTACTGGTGTACTAGTGAGCCATCTACCTGACACTCGGCACATGTACGCATACACCTCATGCTGCTGTAAACCAGACAGGTGTAGGCCTACACAAGCCAACATGGTCCAGGTCCACATGACTATCTCGACAAAGAAAGGTGTCCACTGAGTCACGGTCTTGGAGGCCCTCGCTAGCGACCAAGTCAACCTGTTCACACCTATCGCCCCAACTTAAAACCCTCTCATAGCAAGCGTACACTATGATCAAGGCCCGCCTATAGGGCTACAAACTAGGCAACGTGTTATAACACATCCCCAGCTATTGGGCGCGAGATTAAAATCCTCAACGACACCGAACCAATGAGACAACGGTAAGTCGTGTCTCTACAGCCTCTAGATGATGACAACTAAGAATTCTAAATACAAGTGCTTACCGGCTAAGTCCTAACAGATCACCAAACATGCTCAATTATTCCCACACAGTCATCCTAGCATGATACTACTCAACACAAGATCAGGACTAGCTATATTTTGAACACACGTCATCACCATCTCACACAAATACCAAGAGAAACACGAAACAACAACAGGAAATACAAACATGCTAAGACCCCATAATCCTAACATGTTTGCAGGAGAAATAAATAGACAAGCAAAGCAAATATAAAGAGTGGCACCCCAGGACCCCATAATCCCGAAGCACAAAGCATACAAAATAGTCAAATAGATACACCTAATACACATACAACCACAACAATTCTGAACCAAAAAATCCAGAACCAACAAGTCCATATCTGTCAACAATACACATATAGTAGCACGACAAGTTTCGTCCTGTGCAGGGTCCATACAACCCGAGTAGAGAATCCTTACCTGAAAACAGTTACAGAACAAACAAACAAAATGCTCCTAAAGCTGCAGCCAAAAATCAACCAACAAGCTAGTTGGACCTACAAATTAACATCCAAAAACATCAGCCACTAAAATCCAACTATGCTTAGTAGCAATATCGAACTTCAAACCAACGATATCGACTTCGAAAACTTACCCAAAAATCAGAACGGCTGTCCAAACACTTGGCGAAACACAAAACCACGGAACCTTCTATGCACGCTTAACAAACAACCCAAATAAAAATCCCTAGTCAATACAACCAAAACCCACATCGAATTATAGTAGAAAAAATACCGAGTCTGAAATCTTAACCAAAACTAAACAATCGACTCGAACACGACACGAAATGGGGACCTGCACCAGCGAGGCAAGGTTGGGCGTCAATGGCGGTGTGTTGCATGCGTCTAGGGAGAGGATGAGTCGCAGCTGGGCTCCAACTGCGGCTGCTGGCGTGAAGATCTGGGCGAAGATGGCATCGAAACGTGGACTTGGGCGACGGCCGTGACGAGCAGCTGGACGGCGGTGTAGGCGCAGCTGAGACGGTGGTATGGACACGCGCGCGAGGAGGGGAGGTTTACTGTGTAAGGGCGCCGCGGTCTGTGTCGGGCAGATTGAATTCCGGTGAGCGGTGGTCGGCACAGGCGGTGGCGGCAGGGCTTGAAGAGATGGGTGACTAGGTTTTGTGTGGAGAAGAAGAAAGAAGAAGATGAAAAAAGTAAATCGGTTTTTTCTTTTTTGCTATTCCATTTCTTTTTCCTTTTATTTTTTTCTTAATGAATTTCCTTTTTTTTAACTTAAATCTCTTTTCTTTTCTATTTTATTTCCTATAAAATAACTTATTGGGCCTTTTCCAAATTCTAATTCCCATTTTTTCCTCTTTCACTTTAATAAACACCAAAATTCAATGTTTCTTTTACAAAACCAAGTTCACCTATTCTCACAAATGCCCTAAGGATTTCTGAAATTGCAAACCTCCCAATAAGAATCAATATTTACCAAAAATGGTCCTTAGAGGTAAGATTACAAAAATGCCCCTAAAGCCATAACTCATCAATATTTACATTGAAAATCCCAAAAAGAAATAACTATACCTAGAGGGTTTCTCTGAAATTTTGGGCCATTACAACATTCCCTCCTTTTATGACTTTTGTCCTCAAAAGTCCTAAGACTGAAACAACTCTGGATAATGAAAACGTCTGCCGTCTTTGTGCTCTCAAGCCAATATCTGCACTAGCTACTCTTCAAAGGTCAAATCAGGGTTTAACTGCAATGGCTCAAAGTCTACTATATGTGACGGGCCTGCTATGAACTATCTCAACATCGAAACACGAAGCACGTTGTGCACCTCTAACAATGATGGCGGTAAAGCTAACAACAGGCCACTGCCCCGATCTTCTCTAGGATCTTCAAGGGCCCAGCAAACTGGGGACTCAATTTCCCCTCCTTATTGAACCTTAAGGTACCTCTTAAAAGGCTACCTCCAAGAACACATGCTGACCAACCTCAAACTTTAAAGCTCTGAGCGGAACATCTACATAACTCTTCTGTAGACTCTGAGCTGTCAACATACGAGTCTTGATTTCTTGAATTGCCTCACTGTTAATCTCCAATAACTGTGGACCCAACAATTGTCTATCTCCAATCTCATCCCAACAAATGGGAGAGCTGCAACGCTACCATACTAAGCCCCAAACGGGTCACTTAAATAGTCGATTGGTAACTATTGTTGTGAGCAAACTCCATGAGATACAGATATTGATCCCAACTACCTGAAAAATCTAGAATGCAAGCATGAAGCATACCCTCAAGTATCTGATTTACTCTCTTGGTCTGACCATCTGACTGAGGGTGGAAGGCTATACTGAAACTGCACTCGGTTCCCAACTCCTTTTGGAGAGCTCTCCAAAAAGCAAGCTGTGAACCTAGGATCTCTATCCGAAACAATCTTTACTAGTACCCCATGGTACCTCACTATCTGGTCAAGGAACAACTGTGCCCATTTCTCCACAGAGTAAGTGATCCTCCCCGGGACAAAATATGCACTCTTCGTCAATCTATCCACTTTCACTCAGATCATAGTATAACCTCTCGGGGTGCTTGGCAAGCTAATATAAAATCCATCAAAATCTCTTCCCATTTCCACTATGATACACTCAAAGGCTGTAACATACCGACTGGCCTCTACTTGCCTGCTGAAAGGTGAAGCACTTGCTAACAAACTCAGCTACTTCTCTTTTCATGTTGCTCCACCAAAACGACTATTTCAAGTCATGATACATCTTGGTACCTCCTGGATGCCAAGCAAACGGGGGAATTATAAGCTTCAGACAAAAACTCAACTCTTAATCCAGAGCTTGCTGGCACACAAAGGCGCCCTCTAAAAAATAAACTTCCATCTGAAGGAACTTTAAAATTTGGATCACCATCTGTCTGTACCTGGGCCACAATTCTGACTAACTTTGGGTCGCTCGACTGATCCTCAACAATTCTTCGTCTGATGGATGACTGAATTGTCAACTGCGCTATCCTAGGGGTAGCCTGGTCTACTGTCAACACAATACCGGCTCGCTGCACATCTCTAACCAACAAGGGTCGTTTAATCCACATCGCTGCCGAGGGCAATGTCTTTCTGCTAAGCGCATCTGCCACAACGTTGGCCTTGTCAGGGTGGTACAAGATCTCACAATCGTAATCCTTAACCAATTCTAACCACCTTCTATATCCCATATTTAATTATTTATGTGTGAAGAAATACTTGAGACTCTTGTGATCCATAAAAGTCTAAATTTTCTCTTCATACAGGCAATGCCCCTAGATCTTCAATGCACGAAATCTTGTTGCTAACTCTAAAACGTGCATTGGGTAAATCAGCTCATAAGGCTTCAACTGTCGAGAAGCATAAGCAATCACCGTCCCATTTTTCAATGAGACACACCTTGTCCATTTACAAGATGCCTCACTGAACTGTAAAACTTGATGTTCCATCCTAAATAGCCAAACTGGCACTGCAACCCAAGCTCCTTTCAACCTTGCAAAACTTTTCTTACATGCGTCGTTCCAGATGAACTCGCAACCTTTCGGTGTCAACAGGGTTACAGGCATCACTAACTTGGAAAGAATTGGTAACGAATCGTCTATAACACCTGGCAAAACCTAAAAAGCTGTGAAACTCTACGACTGATGTCGACTCTACCCAAGAACTCACTGCTTCAACCTTTGCAAGATCCACTAAACACCATCTCGAGAAAACCACATGGCCTAGGAAGGCCAAGTGCTCTAGCCAAAACTCACACTTGGAGAACTTAGCAACAACTTGTTCTCCCTCCAAACTTGTCAACACTAACCTTAGATGGTTGACGTGATCCACCATATCCATAAACTCTGCTGGAGCATTAGTTCATCCCAAGAACATTACTACGAGCTCCAATGGACCATACCTTGTCCTAAATGTTGTCTTCGGGACATCCAAATCCCTGATCCTCAACTAGTGGTAAGAGGTACCTATTCTTTACTGTAACTTTGTTCAGCCCTCTATAGTCGATGGAAAGGTGCATCGATCCATCATTCTTCCTACAAACATACAGGTGTTCTCTAAGGACGGCACCAGGAAGAATGAAACCTCTAACCAACAACTCTTTCAGCTGAACCTTCAACTCTTCAGGGAAACGTCCATGAATTTCTGAACTACTAGTACTTAATCCACAGACAGTGTTGGAAAAATCATCAGCTATCAACTTTGCTAAATAACCCAATGCTCCTCGAGCTATCAATCAACTGTCTTCCTCTTGTGAAATTAACTGTGGTCAACATCCACTCTTGACACCTCGAAACTTGAAGCGTTTCTTCTCGGGCGGACTAAACGCAACTTCTTTCTGACTGCAATCAATTACAACGTTGTTATCAGCTACCACCTCATACCAAGAATCACATCAAAACCACTCATAGACAGTACTATGAGGGTAGCATCCAAAAGCTCACTAGACACAACGATCCGACCATCCTTCACCTTCTTAGAGGCAAACATACTAACTCCAAACTGAGTTGTAACACATAGCTCAGACCCCAAGGGTTCCAGCTCTAACCAGGATTATCTCACAAGGGCACCGATATAAATGAACGGGTCGAGTCTAACTCAAACAACACTAAAAGTACAATGGTCTGTACTACAAAAAGCTATTTGCAATTGCTGCATTAGTCTTGTCTACCTCTTAATGAATAGCAACAACCACACAGCTCCATTGATGGGCCTGACCTGCTCCTTCTTCTGTACATGCTCTAACCATGTGTTCCTCCTTATCACGATAGTAACAAGCTCTCGAAGGAGCCATACGAACACCAAGGTGGTACTTACCACATCTCTTGCACCGCTGGAGACCCAATTGTCACCTCTAATCTTGACCTTGTTTTTGCTTTGAACAAAAACACCGAATCCTTAGTGTAGAGGACCTAGGGGCCCCAAACATCCTCTTTCGAAATTTCCTGCCATAACTGCTCATGTAATCACCACGTTTCCAACTACAGACTCAGCTACCTGCTGGACAAACTGTGCTAATTGCACCTGAAACTCCACTGGCTGCCTGGCGAACATCTCATAAAAAATGCAAATAACTTTGCTTCATAAGCATGTTTTAATAAGAGGATGCACCTCTACTGGCTGCTCGTCGGTTGCAATACTGGAAATAGGGTTCTTTACATTTGCTGGTGCCATTACACCTCCTCCGACAACCATTATCTCAATAGATAAGCTCCAAGTGATTCAACTTTCTACTACTTCTAGGGTCTGCACCCAAGGTCCACAATACGCATAGGACTAACCAAACAAGCAATCAATAATAAACATGTAAGCTAGATGTTATGTGCATTAACCGAAACCCTTATTTAAATTTAACATACCCGACGATTGCTGGAATGCTGAAGATCATGGGGGAAAACAACAACCTACTAAGTAGGCCAGTCTATAGAATCTATGACTCTATGCTCTAATACCCAATGTAAGAACCGTAATTTTAACTATGTTTTCCCACGCCATGCTAACTCAAAAACAGTTACAAGTGTGCAATTTTAAACATTCAAATTTAAATTAAAAATAATTACCCCTGTTGAAATTATTTAAAAATAATAAGTAAATAACAAGCCATTGGTCAAGGTATTTCAAAAACAAAATTAATTAAATAAATTAGTAAATACAGGTAAAAGCATCCATGCCCAAGTGTTACAAAACGTTTAACAGAATTTAATAGGAGACTAAACCTTAGCATGACCACAGGTAACTAAGATTAACAACAAAATGAATAGTCTAAACAGAGCTAATGCAGCAAGCTCCACCCATGAATTCTTCAGCACCTCCCAACTAACCGTCTCGGTGGTGCCTCTGATTTCCCGTGGAAAAAAAATAACCACAGAAATGGTGAGAATAAATGAATACTCAGTAAGAACTCCCTAACAAAGGTACAATGCATAAAGTAGAACTCAACATGCTAGCAATACATACCTACTCTCGTCTCAACATAGTTTACTAACTGACCATGAATTTCGTTACATGTCTTTCTTAATTAATTAACCTACTCTCAACTCATTTCAGCTTTTACTTAGTCATGAGGTTCGTTGCATAACACATTTGTCAAGCCCTCAAGACACTCACCTAACTTTAGTAATAAAACTGGTTATAAAGTATGTTACACAACTCTCTTGTGAGGCCTTTAAGACACTCACCTAAACATAGGAATACAATAGGTCATGAAGTTCGTTACACGACCCTCTAGCTTGATCAATCCAAACAACTCAACCACTACTGGTGTTTGACGACACCGATTCAAGTGAGCCATCTACCTGACACTCGGCACGTGTACGCATACATCGCATGCTACTGTTAACCAGTCAAGTGTAGGCCTACACAAGCCAACATGGTCCAGGTCCACATGCTTATCTTGACAAGGAAACGTGTCCACTAAGTCACGGTTCTAGAGGCCCTTGCCAGCGATCCTAGTTAGTCTGTTCACACTTATCACCCTAAGCTAAAACCCTCCCATAGTAGACATACACTATGATCAGGGCCTGCCTATAGAGCTACAAACTAGGCATCACCGGGGTATCGTGTTATAACACATCCCCGACTATCGGGTGCGAGATTAAAATCCTCAATGACACCGACCTAATGAGACAACGGTACATCGTGTCTCTACAACCTCTAGATGATGAGAACTAAGAATTCTAAATACAAGTGCTTACTAGCTCAGTCCTAACAGATCACCAAACATGCTCGATTATTCCCACACAGTCATCCTAATAGGATACTACTCAATACAAGATCTGGACTAGCTATATTCTGAACACACGTCATCACCATCTCACACAAACACCAAGAGAAACACGAAACAACAACAGGAAATACCAACATGCTAAGACCCCATAATCCTAGCATGTTTGCAGGAGAAATAAATATACAAGCAAAGCAAATATAAAGAGTGGCACCCCAGGACCCCATAATCCCCAAGCACAAAGCATATAAAATAGTCAAATAGATACACCTAATACACATACAACCACAACTATTCAGAACTAACAAATCCAGAACTAAAAAGTCTATATCTGTCAACAATACACATATAACAGCACAACAAGTTTCGCCTTGTGCAGGGTCCACACAACCCGAGTAGAGAATCCTTACCTGAAAATAGTTATAGAACAAACAAAAAAATGCTCTTAGAGCTGCAGCAAAAAACAACCAACAAGCTAGTTCGACCTACAAATTAACATCCAAAAACATCAGCCACTAAAATCTAACGATGCTTAGTAGCAATATCGTCTTCAAACCAACGATATCAACTTCGAAAACTTTCCTAAAAATCAAAACGAACACGGCTGTCCACTTGGCGAAACACAAAACCACGGAACCTTCTATGCACGTTTAACAAACAACCCAAACAGGAATCCATAGTCAATATAACCAAAACCCACATCGATTTATAGTAGAAAAAGTACTGAGTCTGAAATCCTTACCAAAACTTACTAATTGACTCAAACACAACATGAAACGGGGAGGCGTGGCTGGGCTATAACGAACCAACCCACCGCTAGCCAAGATATTGTCCTTTTTGGCCCACTGGCCTCACAGGTTTGTTTCTCCTCCAATGGAGGGAAAACGCGTCTTGCTAGGGAACTGTAAGGACCCGACCCAAAAATGGTCTTAAATCTGGTCCTTACTCAGCATGCATGAAGTAAAAACCATTTAAGACAAACATACAAATCGAGTACTTGCATAATTCAAAA
>JBBMKA010000021.1:18516604-18539253 GCA_037833695.1 Sechiopsis laciniata | reverse complement strand
AAAAAGATATACTACTATAAAAAAGAAAAATAAAAAATTATATACTATTAATTAAGACCAATTCATAAGTTATTATTTTAAACAATCCCAATTAATTTTATTAAAAAAAACATCATATATATATTAAAAAATTTTAAGGAAAATTTATAGTCAATATTCATAAATTTTTTTAATAAAAATATAAGATTTAGATAAACGGGCACGCAGGTTTAAGTAACCACCGTTTATAATAAACGGTGGTACAAACACGAGTTGAGTTATTATAACCAACCCGACCGTTTACATAAACGGTACCCCAAACATACCCTTAAGAGATTCGCACATGCTTATTTGTATGAGTAAATTGGACAACTCTAAATAGACACAAATTTTAAAAGTTGAATGAAGAAAATAATTAAGAAATCTAAAGAGTGAGTTTCTCAATAAAAGTCATTGATTTCTACTATTTCAAGCATGTCTTCATTCTTCAAAAGTTGACAAAATAGCACATCGTATATCACCCGGTTTGTCGTGTGGGTTAGATTTTTCAATAATTTGAAAGTGGAAATATTTTAATATGCAATTGAATTTTGCTTAGGTGGAATGTGTGAGTTGTTATTATTGTTATTATTATTATTATTATTATATGCACATAATTGCTTCTAGAAGGCTTTCATATTCCAATTTCCAGGTAACTTCCTAGCTGTTCAAAAAGTAAATGATTCATTGCACGTGAAACGTTTGTTGGGTACCCACATGGTTTGAATTTTCAACTTTGTCACTTTTTTCCTTTCCTTTTTGTTTTACTGAAATTTGAAGCCTACTTCAATTTATCATAGCTTTTTATTTTTTATTTTTTTATTTTGATAAGAATATGCTTCCAGTCTTCATCATTCAACTTTGATTTATTTAATCCCTATGATCTCATTTTTTATATTAATATTATCATAAATAATATTATCGTTCATATGCTTGGTTAGATTTTCTTAAGTATACTTACAAGATGTTTAGCAGCCAAAAGAACATAATTCAATTAAGATCGTGAATTGGAATATTCCATTCCCATATATTATTAATTAAAATAATGTTTTAACAAAAAAAAATTAGAGAATTGCAAAGAGTTAATGTTTACTACTTTTAAGTGATGTATGAATAATGAAATAGTGAGAGAACCACCAACAAGAGACAAACTTAATTGATATGTGGTAAATTTAATAACTACAAGATTACGAGCTTGAATCTACACAAAAAAATATATTATTGAATTAAAAACAAATATATAAGCGGAAGAACTTGAATTGGATAATTCAATTCACGATCAAAGCTATTGAAGAAAGATCGAAAGAGTCGACAATGTATTGATTTCATTGTTTGATAGTAATCAAATTCATCACCATGGTCATAAATTTAATTTTAAAAATCGATATTTGACTCTCATTTAGCACCTTCTATACAGAATTTGTGGTACTCTCTCAATTTATAACTTATGATCGAATGGAAATTGGTTGTCTTTTTTTTTTTTTTTTTGAAAGAGGATTGGTTTTGTTTTATGAGTTCATTGTTCATTACATAATTAAAATAAACATCATTAATAAAATATTGCGATTTTATCAAGTAATCATCTACCCCCTACATCAATAAGATTAGTATAAGTCCGTATCTATTACCAAAAAAACATGAACTCGAATATTATCTCTCTGTCGTTTAACTAAAAAAAAAAAAAAAAACTACCCTTACTCATGCATTTTAGTCAAAATACCAACCACATACATTTAAAATAAATAAATAAATACAAATTGAAATGTAACTAGAATTTTGCAAAATTCTCTCCAAAAGAAAAAAAAAAAAAAACTATGAATTTTGCAAAGTTTAAAAACTAAATATACAGTAAGGATAATGTTTATGATATGATCGAAGTTTATATATATTAAAAAAAAAAAAACTGCATTGGTTTATGTACTTTATTGAAGTAATAGCTTAGTCCCTAATCTTTACATAATAAATTTAGTTTTTTTAAAAAAAGTATAATTGTTGAAGTCTCTGAATTCAATGAAAAATCTCATTGAAGTGTAAATAAAAAATCTCAATAGAAGTGCAAAAGTTAAGAACTCAAATCCTTGTTAACATAAATCCCATTTTGTTAATCATTTAATTTTTAATTTTTAATTTTTAAAATTTAAGTTTATTTCTATTTAAATTTTTTACAATGTGCTCCATCGTTCTTTTAATATATCCTCCTTTTTATAAAAAAGTATCTGAATATTAACCAAATTTTAAAAACAACATTTTCAAAGCTACTTTTTTTTTTTTCCAAATTTTGATTTTATTTCTTAAAATATAGATAAGATGTAAATATCAAAATAAGAAAAAACTTATAGTAAGATAATTGTTTTAGATTTAAATTTTAAAAACGAAAAATAAAATAATTATGAAACAGAAACTTAATAATTTAACCATTGAAAAACTAATATGAAGAACATAACTCAACTGATAAAAGAGGTTATAGGGGACTTCAAAGAAACCAAAATTGAATAACCAAAGCACTAAATGCTAAAATTCAAATGTTAAAAAATGTGCTGTAAATAAAATGACAAGGACCAAACACATTCTAACAAGTGTTTGTTGAACTCCAAAAAGAAGAATATCTTGGGTGCAAGTGATTTTCAATCCATTTTCCAATTTAAATGTCTGCTTCAACTAATTTCAATAATCATTTTGAATAAGTTGCAAGAGTGGAAAGCAAGGATACCAACTTCCAAAATTTCTAATTTTGGGTCAAAATATTTGATAATCACGCAACTCCTAATTTTCAGACTTATTTTAGTTACAACTCCATTTTCACCTTTTTTTTTTTTTTTTAATGATTCAATTTGTCATTCACAACATCCTTTGCTAGTTTTTCAACCTTCCATCTTAGTTAACAAACACAACAAAAACTTTTCTATTGTCATTAGCAAATTTCTTAACCACAAAATAAACTTTAAAGGAAGTAAACACTTTGTTCATCTCAGGTAAACCAGATTCACAAACAGATTCTTGCGATTCCTAATAGATGCATTAAAAATTGAGATAATTAGGGGTAGTACTTGGCCATTGGTGTAAGACTAAATCAAGATCAAACCTGGTCGCCTTAAGATTAGTCCCCAACTTTCTTGGAAATGGCAATGACATTGAAGTTCAGGGAGTCGGGATTTTTCGAGATCATGCCCTTTATGACTTGAGCTGCATCCTGTGATTTCATCAAATGCACAGAGAATAGCATGAGCAAGTGTGTGTAACATTCAATGGTGTATGATTTGTTGATGAAAGTAATTGGGCCAAAATATTCAAGATGGAAGGTTGACAAACATGCAAAGGTCATTTAGACAGAACAACA
Source organism: Sechiopsis laciniata (assembly GCA_037833695.1). Taxonomy (NCBI): domain Eukaryota; kingdom Viridiplantae; phylum Streptophyta; class Magnoliopsida; order Cucurbitales; family Cucurbitaceae; genus Sechiopsis; species Sechiopsis laciniata. The sequence goes on along the minus strand of JBBMKA010000021.1, from coordinate 18,535,898 downwards.
AAAGTGTTTCTTTTTTTTTTTTTGCTTTCACACTTTACACTTCTTCTAGGGACTCTAGAACTCACCCAAGGACACAGATGTACAACATATAAAACAGATCATGTTCAAGTAAGAACATAATACTCCTCTATAAAATATATATATATATATATATATAAATAAATAAATATAAAAAAAGGTCGTACTCTTCTAAAGGCTAAAGAAATCTGAATGAAACGATTTTTCAGAAAATTGTTTACCTCTAATAGACTGCTGGGTGATGATGCACCATGTGATATTGGTCCTGACTTTCTTCCATCAAGCTCATAAAGTTTTCCTACATGAAGAAAGGCAGGGATTAAGATATTTTAAACTAGATCATTCCATAAAAATCTAATCACCCAAATTCATTATAGACATGACCAAAATAAGCATTTTTTTCCTTGGAGAGAGAGAGGGGGAGAGAGTTCTAAATATGTTCATACCATCCACACAGGTGAAGCAGATAAAGTGAGTATCAACATTGTCTGAAGCCTGCCAGTAATGAACGGAAGGAAAGGTAAGACAAAAAAAAAAAAATGCAGGAACTTGAATGATTAAAAAAAAAGAAAAAAAAAAAAAGTAGAAGTTGAGAACAGAGTTAAGAGGAAAGAGTGAGAAATAAGGTATATACACCAACCAACAAAAGCATTCATATAAAGAGAGATAGAGAACATTTGTTCTAGTGAGTTAATTTTATCAGGTATCTGCTAGATGACCCCCATCACTCAACTTAACCAATAACCAGTACATATATTTTAATGTTTTAAATCTTCATTCTGTAAATTAAAAGATATGCAGTGAAAGGACTGAATGGTTCACGCCTTGATCCACAATTAAGACTAGCTTTATAAAAATTATGCATCAACATTTCTTTAAAAATCTCTCCACATTCTTACCTCATTTTTTAAAACTTTGTTCAAAGCATCAAACCTTGTGTCCCTCCCTTTTACAACCAACCCCCATGTTGTTGGGTCTTCAACTTTTAAAACCATGTCCATTTTCAATGATCGTCTACAATTTTAATAATTAAATTCTCTGTTTCCCCACTAAGTTAAATATGTAATTCATTCCCCCATAAAGGCAGAAATAACTTTTTTTTTTTAGGAAACGAAAAACATTGAAAATAGTTTAATGAAATTTTTTATTGGTGGAGGATAGCTGTCAAAGCTTTCTCAGGAAAAAGAAAATCAAATGTGGACGGTTCACTCCTACATGCTGAATGCAGCCTCAAGGAGGTATATATATATATGTATGTATATATTCTTAGTATTCTTTAAATTTAAGCAAGAAAACTTCTTATTGTCCAACATAATTCAGTTAATTTGAAAAGAGCCTTACAGCCGTATCACCACCAGTTGCTGCTACTGAATGTGCGACTTCCATTTCTCTGTCTTTCTCAAGAAATACGGCACGCTACCAAAGTGAACAACATGGGACTATTAGAAGCAAACGAAAACACCAACTGGACACAGAATGGGATGAGAAATATTATCTATTGAATTTTTTTTTTAGAGGTGGGGTGGGTAGGGGAGAGGGGAGTGGACTGGGGAGAGGAGCAGGTGTTGTAAATAGAACGAACCTCCATTGGATCCATGCTTCTCGTAGACTTGAAGAACCTATCCAAGAATGATCCCTCGGCTTGAAACAAAAAGACAATGTAGGAGTTAAAACAATGTAATACAGCTGAAAGAATGTGATAACAACAGCAAAGTGATCACTCTGGAATCACCAGAACAAACAGGCAAGAAAAATGAAGGTGATCAGTCAAAACACTGAAATTGGATACTTAAACCGTGGTAAACCCGGATGAGGTTACCAAATTAGAGATATGAATATGCAGGCCGAATAACTCTTAGTTTCACTTCTTTTCTTATTTGTGCTCAACTTTGTTTTCAATGATTAGACTTCTCCCCTTGTTAACTAACCAACTCTCTATTCTACAAGAGCATATATAAGACAACATATACAATACAAAGGCCTCCGAAGGGAGAGGATCTTAATGTTACATTACCTGAACCATCTGGGTAATTGTTTATATTCACTACAATTGAGAAAAATATTTCACCACATTAAACTGGCTAGTATCACTCAGTACTTACAGAGCTTAATGTCTGAAGTAATGTTCCCTATGGCATGAAGAAGTCCAATAGTTCCACAGGCATTGCCAACAGTTTGTTTCATGAAGTATACTTGATCGCCGTGATCCTAGAGTCATATAAGAAAGAAAGTAGTAAATACCACTTGCGGATGTAAACTCATTTAACATGAACATATATATATATATATAACATGCAACAAAAGTGGACTGTCGAGTCCGACTACCATTTTGTTTCTGTGAATATGAATGATGAGTATCATTTTTCATTTTCTAGCATTTCTCGCCACTCTTATAAACATTTTTCACAATTTGCTAATGAAAAATATAAAGCAAGTTATGATGACAGACAGCTTGCTGATGGAAAACAAGTTAGTACAAACAAGTTACAAATATTTTTCACAATTTTCATTTTCTATGATGCATGGACATGGACACAGAGACGAGACACCGACACTGACTTAAACTAGGACACGATTACATTGAAGATACGTTTTTTTTAGTATATATGTAAATTTAGCATAAATTCATAATACTAAATGTACTCTACTAAAAAAATATAAAATATCAAGTTAATTAATAATAGGCGTCGGTTGGGCGTGAACGGCAATGGAAAACAAGTATTTCAGTTTGAAGATGAAGATAGATTTTTCCATGAAGAGGAAAAGGCAATTGGTATTTTTTCATGATACAAGGGGGAGGCAGCTGTTTTTTAGGTTTCGCTTGCCTTTTGCCTTTTCAAAAAAAATTTTATTTAGTTAATTAAAACATTAATTATTTTGGGTTTAGCCTTTAACATTTGAATTCAAAGACCAGGAACATCCTAATTTACTGAGACGGAGGGGAAAAGGCAGTCTCAAAGATCTAACCTAGCTGTATGATATTATACAAAGAGAACTGAAATACACTCACAAACTTGTCACTCCACTCGTACTTACCTTCTTTGCATCTGCATCTTGTAGCCGTCTCTCTTCTTCACTCTGAAAATATCAAAACATTTTTTCAATGGAAAGGTCAATATCATTAACAATTAACATCATTAAAACTGAACTTTATCTCCAAACAAACCTTTTGAGTTATGGGATAAAGAAACAACACCGCCAGTACAGGCTTAGGCACCATGCCCAAGAGTGCTTCATCCAAGCCATAAACATCAGTGCACTCTGCTTCGTCTTCTGGAAGACCAAGACCCCAAAGGAACTATGCAATAACAAAACAGAAATCTGTCAAACATTGGGCATAAGATGGAAATTCTTGGGACAAAAATAAAGATTTCAGACAAAAATTGAAAGTTTGGTGGCTATTAGACACCTAAGTTCAGAGAAGTACTAAACAGTAAACACAAAAATGAAAGTTGAAGAACTTAACTCATAATTCACCCTTATTATTGTGAGTACTAATATTTCTGATTAAGGAGGGTAGCAAAACTAGATTTCCAGGCAAGGTAAATAAAATGATCACTACAAAGGTTAATGTCAATCCAGTAACAAGGGACAGCATCCTCCTTATAAAGATGAATTACGAAATGGACCTAAACTAAAACATTTAACAGGCGAATGGATTATACAGTACGCATAAAAACATCTCCAAGACCTATTTAGTAAAACACACAGCACACCCCAGTTAGTAAAATGGGCTATTTGAAATGAACAAAGAAGTCCCAATTAGTCAAAAATCATAAATTGAAAGCAATTATCCACATTCCTTTTTCACTTCAATCACAGTCCGCTTTAAATTATACCCGCTGAGACAAAGCAGCAATCCGCAATGTTCCAGTTCCAGAAAGAAAGCAGCAAAGGCAGTAAAAATAAGTATAAAAGAAAAAGATCAGTAAGCTTCTACACAACTCCACAACAAAGAAACAGAAAAGAAGAAACCGACACAGAAAACCGTATCGATACACACCCAGAATACACACAACAAAGAAACTATATCCCTTCCGGGGAAAACTTCCTAATCAAGATAGAAAATCGCACTCTTCTTCCATTCCAACCCTCCTTAATCTCTTTCAATTAACCAGAGAAGCCGAATCAGAGCAAAACGATCATACCTGGTTCATAACATCAGGATTAGCTTCAAGAGGAAGCCACCGCTTAGCTGAAGGGCTTTCATCAATCGTAGCCATTGTCGTCTTCTGAGCTTCTAGTACACAACGATTACAGAAATGGAATGGTAACAGCTTCTTCAATGCTCGTTTAGGGCTTCAGATCGGAATCATCAAACTTCGAAATGACGCAACCTTCGGCCGATTCGGTCTATATATATAGGTTTTGGAGTATCTGTTCTTCTTTTATGGGCCTGGAAAAGAGCCCACTAAGAGATGGTATAAGGCCCCGGTCCAAATCGCTAATTGTAAGCCCGTGAGCCCAAGATAGGGTTTAGATTTATTTTTATTTTTATTATTTTTTTTAAACTATGGGTTTAGATTTCAAATGTTTTTTTATTCTTGAGTTATACATGATGTCACTACAGCCATGCTCTCGTTCATTTTGTATAATGAATTTAAAATCAGTTTAACTTATAAAAAATACTTTTAAATTATGGTTGTGTCAAAAATAATTTTAAACTTGAAAGCGTTAAAAATATATATATACACGTACTTTAAAAAAATGTTTAAAAATTCTTTCGTTGTTATTGGATAAAAATGATTATGTTTCAGAAATACATATGGTCTTAAAAATTGTTAAAAAAATCATTCTTGCAATTAAATTTTAGATTAAAATGTTAAAATTTTGTTTTAGTTATATACTCTTAATTACTAGTTCATACATCATACCACTAAAACTAAATATATTTTTACAACCACTAAAAACTTTACTCTTGTTGACACAAATTATAACAATCGCTAAGATAACATTAAACTTGAAAATTTAACACTTAGTTACATTGGTTTGGTCAATTTCAACTTGCACCACCAATCAGGCCACCAGCAAAAAAATAAATAAAAAGAACAATTCTAAATTTCAGGGCAGAAAAGGAGATGACAATGTTCAACAATTACACTCAAATGCTTATTATTATAAATTTATAACATCACTAACAAATAAACAAGGCTGAACTGGTACAGTTTCTGAACCTCTCATTTCATTTCAGGTTACTAAGTAAGCTACATGCAAAGCTTGCATTTATTCTTGTGTTTTAGGAAGTTGAATGAAGATGAGAGGCAGCCACATTGAATTGAGCTAACAACATTTGGTTTGCCAACCTATTCTCCTCTATACTTTGGCTGCCGCTTCTCGGCAAATGCGGCCAATCCTTCCAAGCGGTCTTTTGTATTCAGGAGTTCTTTGTAACACTCATCTTCTACTTCCATAGCTGATTCCAGGTCTACCTCGAGCCCCTTTTCGATTGCTAACTTCGCCATCTTTATTGCGAGTGGACCCTGTTAATGCAATACTCAACAATTACTTGGATATTGGATTCTAGGCAGTAGGAACACTCTTAAAGTTGAGGAAAAAATATTGCTCTATTTGAAATTTAGAGAAATGGTTCATTTCGACGTCTGAGCTACAGAAAGTAACATTAAAACGCTTGAAATTATAAAAAAGTGTTCAAATTGGTCCAAGTATCACATTTTCCAGAATAACTTAATCTTCTTATCAGCGCCTAAATTCTCAATGAGAACGGGGCTAAAACTATCGTGGTGAGGTGTGGGTGACAATGAAGAACACAATAATAATAATAATAATAATAATAATATAAACTGTCCATTCAAATTGATATGTAAAATAAATAAATAAAAACTCTGCAGCAACTAAGGTCATCCCTAGAGGGAGGAGAGTAAAATTCTTTTAATTCTTTTCATTGATCAATGACAGAACAATGGACGCATATACATTACAAGAGAAGACTAATTCCAGGATTAGTTATAGTAATTCAACCAAGAGAGCAATTTAGGTCATGCCTATCTTTTCAATTGGGCCACACTTTCTTGTTTTTTAATAAAGAAAAATAAAATATGGTCCAAAGTAGGCCAACATATATGGGTATAAAAAGATATGTCATGCCAATGCATGACCTAAACTTTTCTCTTCAACAAAATGAAATGACTGTTTCGGGTATAAGAATAGAACTTCTAAGAAATCAAAATTTAGAATGTAGGAATGAGTTCAGGAGCCTCAATATGAAATAGGTGTTGAATTGTGGGTTCTTTCTACAACACTTTTCATTTTAAGGATGGAACATAAGGTGCACAATATGATTCATTAAATCTCCACAAGGTCTGAATCTAAGAACAAGATACAACTTTGATCCAAAAACCGTCAGATGGTCATCCTAGAATTAGTGGATCCATATCAATTAGATCATACTTTTTTTTTTATCAAATATTAATTAGAAGACTAAATTAAATAACACATACAAATGTCGGCATGATAGCAAGAAGGATAATTATAAAAATGTTCTACTTACCTTCTGATTTATCTCTTGGGCAATTTCCAGTGCCTTGACATAAGCTTCACCAGCAGGGACGCAGTAATTGACAAGGCCTAAACTATGAAATTTTATTTTCTTCTCCTTAACTCAATAAAACACTGAAATGAAGGTAAAAACAACCGGCGATCATACCTATAGACATAGCATCTCTGCCATTGACCATGCGACCAGTAAATATAAGTTCCTTTGCTATTGATCTCCCAACAAGCCTAGGAAGCCTTGCAGTCCCACCTGCCCTGCGAAAAACGTTTTTAGGTGTAATCTGTTGGTGCATACTAAAGAACGTTCATGTTAATACCAATAGAGAACTGGAAGAGTTTGATTCTACAAATATTATTGAGAAAAGAATAACATTCAGCTTCCATCATCAACCTTATAATATTTAAACTCAGGTGATAAATCTATCAAACTTCAATTTGCAAGCAGGCTTCTTCCTACGATTCTCAAGTGAGCTATCAAACTTTATTTGTGACCATATATAAAGAAGGATTCACTACATACCCAGGAATTATAGCCAGTCCGGTTTCTGGCAAACTGAGTTTGGCATCTTCCCCTGGATCATGGTTTAGCAATTTGAACTACATTAACTAGCCCATCCAATACAGCAAGAGTTCTGGTAATTGTATTTACTCAACAAAAAATAATTGAACAAATTAATCACCACATATCCGAAGATCACATGCAAGAGCCATTTCAAGTCCACCACCCAATGCTGCTCCTTCAATAACTGAAATAGTAGGAATACGAAGTGCCTGAATAAGATAATTTAGATTACGTCAGCTGACAAATACTTCAAATGACCTGAAAAACCAAAGTAAATATATTTCAAAGAAGAAGAAAGTAGAAACTAGATTCGTAATGAAGAAATAAAATTATTGCATCCCTGGTACTGACAAATTATTAAGTTAATCCGCCAAAAAAATAGAACTTCCTAACCATGTGAACATATGGTAAACTTCACCACTCATACACGTAAATAAAACTAAAAACTGAAAACTAAAATAAAAAAAAAAAAAAAAAAAATCCGTTTCTAAGTTCTTTGAAAAGATCGAGTACTTTCCCGAGCTCAAGAGGTTAGACTGCATATTTAATTGTGGAATCATTACGAATCAAATCTCAATTGGATGAGGATTTGTAGGAGTGATTAGAATGAGTGGTTAGAATGAAAAGTTATTTTGAGTGATTAAAAATTGAGATTTGTGCAATAGCTTATTTGGATGAAGTTTTTTTTGTGGAGTTACAGACAATAGCTCGTTTAGATGAAGATTTTGGTGAAAGAGTTGCATGGAAAAACTCGTTTGAATGGATATTTTGGATGAAGTGTTGTTGAGTGGTTTGAAATGAGTGATTATTTTGAGTGGTTAAAAATAAGTGATTGTTTTGAGTGATTATAATAGCTCGTTTGGATGGAGTTTTTTAAAGAGTGATTGTAATAACTTATTTGTAATAGCTCGTTGAAAATCGCATAACAAACACCCCAAGAAAATCAGCCACAAAAGATCATGATCTGAATAGCTATGATAGTTAATGTGCATCTCAACTAAAACATTATACATCTGACAAGACATCTTTGTTCAAGCCAACAAGAGAAGTAGCCCAGCAGTATCAATATGTAACCAATGACTAAGAGGTCATGGATACGAATCCCCTACCCCCAATTATTCTAGAACTCAAAAAAAGATATCTTTGTTCAAATATTACACTATTTATAAAATTTTCTTCTTACTCAGCACATGTCGTTCCTAGGTGTATTGATTCCAATAAATCATGGAATTTAAAAGAAAGTAGGTAGGTAATAAGGTTTTACCTCTAAAAATGAGAAAGCAGACCGCAGCGAGGAGACATAGGATTGAACTTCTGATGTTGTCATCTTCTTACGTTCCTGCACTTTAAAAGAACGCATCGAGGAAAAGAAGTTAAAGACCATAACATACTGATGGATCCAAATTGTTAGTTTCAGAGATGGTACCAAATTTCTCCAGTAAAAACCAGCTCGAAAAATAAGAATACCTTCAAATCAGCACCTGCACAGAACACCTTTGGAACAGAGCTACAAATCACCATAACATTGGCAGATGGATCACAATCAACAGATTCAAAGGCTTGACGCAATCCCCTTAGCATATCCTTGCTAATGGCATTTTTTGCCACGGGCCTATCTAAGTGAATCTCAACAATTCCTGTCATCGAAAACCCCAAATTTATTCCACCGACACATGACACAAGCAACCCAAGAACTCTAAAATCTTGGCAAGAAATAGTCATAAATTGATTATTGAAAAAAAAAATGACATAGCATCACCATGTGGAAGGGTATACGGAAGTTTAAGCCATTTTAAGCCAAGAAAAATCAAACTTATTTCAGCGGTGATAGCATGTATCCTCGAACAAGAAGTCACATGTTCGAATCTTAACCCCAAATATTGTGCTGAACTCAAAAAAAAAAAAAAAAAAAAAGGAAAATAGTTTATTCGGGAGTCTGCAGACCATCAAATCTTCAAGAAAGTAGCAATTGAAACAAGAATAGCCAATCATTAAACCAAAAGTAAAATCATGCCCTAAAGTCAGTAACGAGCAGAAAGTTGATCCGCACTGAGTAGACTCACCTCCCAAACAGAAATGCAAGCGAATATCACTTGATCACCAAACCATAAACTAGAAAATTTTGGAATCAATCGAGACATTACAACAAAAGCCTTAAACATCAGCAATTGAAACAACTCAAGCATATAAACATTCAGGGCAAAATATTAATGAATATCGCACAACAAACTGAAAAAGGATTCTCGTATCCATAGCCCAGAAATTACCAGAATCGGAATCTGAAAGTCGGCGAAGCCGGACCGAATCATAAGAAACTGAGTCCAAAATAAGGGTTCTGCAATGATGATACTGCCATGGATGTGAGAAAACTTGGAATCCATCGGAAAATTTGGAGCTCGGCAATGGATGAGCAAGATGTTTGGCCGGAATCGGGAGATTCTGAGATGAAAAATGGAGTTTGATGAGCTTTCTGCTCAGAACTCTGATGGCTCCCATTCGTTGTACAGAGACGATGGCGAAGCAGACGATGACCGAATGGATTATTAGAACAAATGATTTTTGAATTTTAGTATTGGAATATAAAACCATTTTGGATTTGTATTTGTATTTGTTCAATTAATTTGAAATATCTCGTTAGTTCAATTCATTGGGTAGAGATTGGAACCAATGACACAGTCACACAGATGTGGTTGAGTTATTCTTTTTAATTGATTGTTTTTCTTCCAAATTTGAGATAAGATTGATACAGACTTTATCTTCTTCTTTCTTAATTTAAACTTTTTTTTTTCTTTTTTATTCAACAACATTTAAATTAATGTCATTGAAAATTGATCAAAATGATGGGAGATTCAATGACATTTGTACTATAATTAAAAGATTATGTTGGAGGTACTCGGCATTAAATGTGAAACAATTACTATCAGGTAAGTATTTCCAACATGATATCAATTACGAATTTAAATTTCTTATTCGATGTTGTAATTAGAAAAATAAATATATCAAAATTGTAAATGTAAGAACTTTTTAATTTTAAATTTTAAATTACAAAATAACATGTTAGTATTTTGATTAAAATTTGTTCTCCTTTTTTTTTTTTTTTTGATCAATTTAAATATAAAAATCATCTTTCCTTTAATCATAGAATGATTGCATGGAAAAACTTTTTGAGTTCTTATATTTAACCTTTTATATACAAAAATATAAATAGTAGATAATAAAACTTTTTATCTATTTTCTCTTATATTTTCATAAAGCTTATTCTATTCGTTCTTTTGTCCATTGTGATCTCTTATTTTCAAAATGTCTACGTAGGCCCCTTGTATTTTTCAAAAGAACAATTATTGAAAAAAAAAATCACAATTCCGACAGAACATTGAGTTTATGCTAGAATTTATGTTAAAACAATCCATTAAAATCGAAATCAAAATAAATTTACCAACAAAATGTGCCATAACTAAAATTATTCATATTTTAATGTTCCCACTCAACTAAAAAAAAAGTAAATATTGAAACCAAAATGAACATAAAGATAACCCAAAATAACAATGCAACTAAAGATCAAAAAGATAAAAAATGAAACTAATGAACATAGCTCAATCAACATCTTATATATCTGAAAGTTAGAGATTTGATTCCCCTCACCACACATTGTGAAAAAAAATGAAGAATGAATTTACAAAGGTTTTAGAAGTTTCTTAAATGACTACAAAATAGAAGCTACTTTTAAGAGTTTCAAGACTTGAAGAAAAGGATAGTAGTAGAACTGGAGACTGAAAAGACTTCCTCTTAAGCTACTTTTAATATGACAATTCTCCTCTGCAAAGGCCTTGATCCCTTTCTTGGAAGTATCTGTTTCTACATAAAGATTACAACAAAAACATATACACAGGAGAAGCTAACACAATGCAAACCTGATTCAGGAGAATTGGAAATTTGTAAAATGAGAGTCCTGCATGATTTGTATACCACAATCATATTGGGTATGGAAATTAGTACTAGAAAATGGAAATCTTTCCTCTTTTTAACACTGAGCCAAGGACAAGTTTTATTTCTTGTGAATCCATCGTTCAAGCCGAAGCTGCTTCAATGGCGGTCCAAGATTCGGCTTACTTTTCTGAGGACAACTCCATTTCCCAATAATCTCTACTATATCAGAGTGTTCAACATTGGTTTTGTCTGAAAGTGGCTTTCTGCTTAGACAACCAAAACCACTCCCTGTCTCTTTGTTATTGAAGTTTTCTTGCCTTTCTACTGATTTCTTGCAAGTTGCTCCACTAAACTCACGCTTGTTTGCTGTAACAAAACCATCCTCTGAAACTCTTTTTCCTTTGTTTTCTTTGGTTTTGCTTAGATCAATTGGATTTCTATTGGTTAAGACAGATGGCACATGAGTTCTAGCTAGTGAGCCATTGAGTTTTTTTTGAGAATTTTCCAGTGTGATATCTATCTTAGGGATCAAGTTTGTATGAGTTGCAGGTTTCAGGTTATCTTCATTTGAACTTCTTCCATTCTCTTGGGAAACTCTATCTCGGAAATTACATTGAAAACCTTCAGTAGTTAGGCTTGAAATTGGAACTTCTTTGGTAGGACTGATTTTGTTGGTTCCCAGACTTTTCTCTTTTGGGTTCTGCTGAGAACAGTGGGAAAAGCTTTAACTTCCTATGAACAGATGAGTTTCTCTCGAACTAATAAAGAATGGAAATAACTTGAGAAAAACACCAAGAAATGGGTCATCCAAACTCTCCAAACTTGTGACAGTGATTAAATTTTGACCAGGCATCTTTAGCTACAATAAGATAAATTATCAGTTTTACTGTATCTAAACTTGTTAAATCACTAATCAATCTAAAATCTTAATCCGATGAGTTATAGTAAATTTAATATTACACCAACACATTAATTTTTTTTCGTACTTTTGTGCTTGAAAATTAATTGAAAACTAGAATTCAATATTAAATGAGGAGAAAATACATCATAGGGTTCACCTTCATACCTCTGCTAAATCACTAATGCTTAAGTGATAGGTTATGAAAAATTCAATATTATACCAGCACTCAAATATAACCAAAGAGATATTAAGATTTTATGTTTTATGCATTTTACCCAAAGGGTCAAATTTAAGATTTTGAAGAACTTTCTAGCTCCTTACCATCTGAGCTGCCCCTTAGGGGCCATGTTCAAAAGAATGTACATGCCCAAATTTAAAAATCATTGCTTAACTTCTCATTAAGTGTTCTTTGTAGGTATTTAATGTTTATATAGCCTATAAAAAGATGACAAAAAACCTGTACCTCTCTTAGTGGCTGATTATCCTGCCTGTTGCCCCTGAAATTGCCATTGCATTTTACGAACGGGTTAAACAGTCCCCCTTCACCTCCATTTTTGGTTTTTCTAACAGTCTCCAAAGTCTCTTCTATTTGGTCGTCTAATCCGGTGCTCTCGCTTTCACAAGATCCAAATTCCTGGCTTGGATTTAATGTAGGTGATTCATATACATAACTTGAAAACCAGTTCCCAACATCAGGAGGCTCTGATAAAAGGGAAATAAAAAATATGTAACTAACCTTGCGTTGAAACATCTTGACATCTTGACTGATAGCATTTGCCGAAAAAACAAGATAGTAAAGATAGAGCATTGATTTTTTTGTTTTTTGGCTAAGTGTATTCAAGAGTGCACAAACCTGACAGAAGTGACTGTGAGCTCCAAGAATCTTGATTCTAACATGGAAATACAAAAAAAGAAATTAACGTTAGATTTTGACCATTTGGAGCTTCTATTGCAGCTGCTTACAATCCTATAATCCCAAAAGATATCAAACTCAGAGCACGAGTATTGTGGGATTATTTAATTGACTCTCTTTTAAATTTTATAGTTAAAGAACCTAATTTCTAACCAAGATTTTTTTGTGGGAGTGACCAAAGTTCTCTAGTTTAGAAAAAAGAAGGCATGCCTCGAATAGTCCAAAGTGTACTTTGTTCGAGGGAGAATCTTGAGTATATAAACAGAAGATCTTGGATGATGACAAAAAGTAAAGATATGAGGGCTATGCCTAAAATAGACAATATCATACTAATATGGAAATATGTGGAGGTTTTTTATCTCAAACAAGTGGTATCGAAGTCATTCCTCTTAACTTAACAATATGATTGGAATCGTCAGGTGCCGAACAAAGAAGGCCAGCCTTGAATGGTTTGGGTGTACTTTGGTCAAAGAAATTTTTTGGGAGATTGACCAAAGTTCCTCATGCCTCTAATAGTCGAGTGTACTTTGTTCGAAGGGAGGATTCTTGTAATGCAACCAATGTCCCACGTTACTAAGATAAGAGAAAAATCTTGGGTATATGAGTGAGGGACAAACAACATCTTATTGACAAGTCTTTTGGATAATGACCAAAAATAAAGTCACGAGAATTTATACTTAAAGTTCATAATATCATATAAGTTTAGGGTTCAATTCAGTTTTTTCTATTACAGTCTAATAATACCTTTTGTTGATAAAAATAATCCAAAAAAAAGTTAACCTAAGTAAGTCTAAGCATTTACTCGGAGATATCACAACTAAATTCAATAAGCAAGGAACTATTTTAAATTTGATTGAGCGAAGAAGTTGAATAAAAGGAGAACAGTTCTAATATACCATGCCTAAAGGCTGCCTTCGGTGATGATCGACCAATGAAGTACATTTCATAGGAATCCAAGTTCGCGAAAGCTTGTCAGCAGCTGCTTCTTCGTCAATCTTTGAAACAACCCCAAATTCCCCAAAAAATTTCCCAACTGATCCACTTTCCTCACTTACTATCTGCAAATCTTCCTCGAATCCTCTTTTTCTCGAAATTGGATCACCAAAATTTTCAATTGAATCAAGATTAGGGGATTCATATACATAGCTCGAGAACCAGTTCCGAATATCAGGCGGCTCTGATGACAAATAACAAACAAATAAAGTGAGTCCAACTACGACCTAAATCAAAATACATAAAAATACTCAAAATCCTACTGAAAATCACAATCTCCCTATGCCATCATTTACTTTACTACATTATCTCAACATTCTTTTTGAAAACCGGAAAATCAGGGCTTCGCTCCCCTATACCCAGACATCGCTGGCCGTCCCTACGCTGTTGCACTGGGATATATCATAGTTATTCTAATTTAAGTGATTCCCAACGGCATTGAATCAGGGATCCTTAGCCTCAACCACTCGGCTGTCCCTCGGGGACAACATTCAAACAGATATTAAGTGAGTGAATCAGGGAGAAGCGCACAAACCAGAAGATGGCGAATCCAAAGACGAAGAATGCAGAACCTACAACCACTCCAAAAAAAAAAAAAGGATTACGAATCAAATTTCGAGGCTAAGATTATTAAGCAATTCATTAGAACTAGGTTATCAAATAACACATAATTTAACAGCAAAAGACGCTTCAAATTGCTTAAATTTTCTCAGAAACCAAACGGAAAATTGAAATCCATTACAACAGCATGTGTATGTACAAGAAAATGAATACCTGAGAATCAGAGAGGCTCGAACTCTCCATACTCCGATTATAATCTAAAGATTCAAAATTCAACCAACAATAGATTTCTCGAAAATAAAATCTCCGAGTTCTTCGAATTTGATTGGTTTTGATTTGAAACTCGCGGGATCAGTTCGCGCCATTTTCTTTTTCTGTTTTCGAAGCTTTTCAAAGGCGCGTGATCTTTTTTTATTATTGGTTTTGATTTTGTGGTGTAAATAAATCGTATTATTTTTATTTTTATTTTCATGGGTCACCAATAATTCTTAGTTTTTTTTTTATTGGCTATATAAATTTGTGTATTGGTTAAAGTGTTTGCTAAATATACTTAATAATCTATAAATTTGTGTATTCGTCAGGGAAAAAATATCAAAGTAATATAACTTAACTAACATATATATCAAATGTGATTTCAAAAAAAAAAAAAAAACATATATACCAAAGGTAAAAAATTATGCGAAAATAGATAAGTTTACACGATAGATGACTTGATAATCAATAAGTTATAAATTCGAATCTTTATCTCATATATTATTTAATAAAAAAAAGTATAAAACGTGTGAATAAATACAAATAAAAATAAAAAAATCATTCCATTTGATTCCATCCATTTTTTTTATATTTAAAAAAAAGGATTGAATAAGATAAATGATTTTAAACTTGACAATATTTTAAAATTTGTGAACAAAAGCAATAATTCAACAACCTAAATGTATATTCAATGATTAAGTTGTTATAGATTCAAATCTTCTATTCTAATTATGATTAAAAAACGTTTCTAAACAAATTGTTCTCATAAATGAACATAAACTCATTATATTAACTTGAGATATTTCTATTTAGTCAGTTAATATGTATTTTAATCTTCATGCAGCATCGAAATTTGATCACCATGAATACTTACTGTACTTCCATAATTTTCTCTGAGTAGATGATGAAAAACAGAGTATAAATTATAATTTTTAGGTTTGAGTTTGAATTTCAATGTGTATTTAATCTCTAAACTTCCAAAATTGTAAAATCACTCTCTTATGCCCTTTTTTTTAATAATAATTTTGATTTTTTATTCATATCAAATGAGTTCATCTTCTCTTTAAAAAAACATATCTAATCTCTAACTGTTTTTTTTTTTTTTTTTTTAAACAAGAATTTAAAAATTACTTTTTAAACCATAGTTATCAAATAATACACGATTAACTATACCCTTTTGTTTTGGAGAGATTAACTATACTTCTTTTAGGCTAGTGTTAATTATGAATTATTAATAGTAGTTGAAAAGTGACCATTAACAAGAATTTTTCATTAGGGTATGCTCATATCTACTACAGTTCATATGAGTTAAATTTATTTATTTTTAATTAGAATTTTAGCCCTCAACTTTTATCTGTGAATGAACGTCTAAATCCTAAACTCAATTTTATTTTATTTCTAATATATGTCTAATAAATCTATTAAATATAAAATTAAAACTTGTAGACTTTAAAAAAACATTAAAACATTATACACAGTTTGAAAGTTTTGAAACTTAGTATGATACTTTTTTACATTTATAATTAATTACACTTATTAACATTCATATGCCTAACTAACGCAAATCTGTAAATTTATGAACTGAATGTGTAATTAAACTTGATCTGTTCAAGACTCCACATTATTTCCTCTTATATAATATATGACCGATCATTCCATTAAGAAAAAAAAGTAAGAGAAGAAGAGTTCAAAATTACTAAAAGTGGCAAGAATTTAGAAGAAATATGGAAGGTTTTTTCTTCCTTAAATAGAGGTTAGGAAAGAAAGGTACTCATCATATGAATAATGAATGTAAAATGAACTGCAGCCTATGAATGGTTAGTTAATGAACACGAGCAAGAATATTAGCTGCTACTCGTTGTAGTCGTCATCTCTTTTGCCGCTTTTCGTCGCATCCAAACTCTCTTCTTTGAATCCTTCAAGAGTTAAATTACAGTTGTTCATGGTAGATGCATCAAGAAGACCATGATTCCAGAGCTTGATCATGAATAGCCTCCAACACCTGCCAAATTTAAGTGAGATGAGCATTATACATTGTTGAGTCCAAGTGATTCAGAAACAAGTCGTTTTAAGCCAAAGAATGCCGAATGTGAAAACGCGAATTGAAATGGATTCGTTCAGTGACTATTCTAATCACTAGTAGGACGGACCGGATACTCATACAAAGAGAAAAAACTCCAGAGAAAAAAACAATGCAAACACTCAAGGGAAGAACCCATATGCTACCACTCAAGGGTAGGTCCCATCAATATGGGTAGAAAAAAGTTCAGCCAACGCACCACGTTATTAAACTTTGTGTTGAATTATGTTAAACCAGCAATCAACCCAAAAGCTTAAGCTGATGAGTTGGGGTAAATTTAATTATATCAACCAAGATTCCCCCTCATTTGTGGGCTTTGAAATTTAAGAAATGTCCTACAAGTAGAATTCAATTATAATTGGGGATGAAATGACTCGGCAGGGATTCGAACTCAGAACTTCCTGCTCTGATACCATGTTGAATTATGTTAAACCACCAATCAACCCAAAAATCTAAGCTTTCAGATGTGGGATGAAATGAGGTCTCCACTCTTTCCGATGTGGGATCCTTAACATGCCCCCTCAAGATGGTGTCTCTTTTTGGCTACCAATTTTGAATCGGATTTCAATTTTCATTCTTATTGGACCGATACCCATTTGGGCTTTATGGGCTTTGATACCATGTTGAATTATGTCAATCAACCCACAAGTTTAAGCTGATGAATTAGGGTTAATTTAATTATATCAACCAACACTTTGTCATCTAACGAAGTAAAAAATCAATTATATCAAAGGCAGTGCATAAATTAACAACACAACTAATAATGACCAAGCATCAGCATAGGTTCAATCTATGGTAGTCACCTACCTAGAAATTAATTTTTTTACGGGTTTTCTTGACAACCAAATTTTGTAGGGTCAGATAGTTTGTCACGTGAGAATAGTCGAGGTGCGAGCAAGTTGGGTCGGACACTCACGGATATAAACAAAATACAAGCCTACATCAAAATCAGCCATAGAAATATGCTAAAATTTGTAAGAGCATTACCAAAAGAGAGCCGAAGATGAGACAAGCTCTTTCCCGTGAAGCTTTGAGAATGCTTCACACGCCCAAGGAACGTGACCATCAGCTAACACCCTGGGGTACACAGCAAATGTTATAATCTTTTTTTCTTCATATATATATATATATTTATAGGAATTGTGAGAGCGCCAGGTAAGGTATTATTTATGGTGCAGCTTCGTTCAGTACCATGTTAAAGTGGAATTAAACAATATATAGATAATAAGTTGATGAAAAAAATTGATAAGAAAAATAACGTTGGGAAGGAACCTTTGCTTTCTAACAAAGGAGTTCCATAGATGCATAAGCCGCTTTTCATCTTTGGTGACATCAACGAAATCATCTAGCATCTGAAAACTAATAGCACAAGGTTGGTATTTGAAGAACAAATTTCAGAAAAAACGAATTTAACAGGTACATAAGATTGTAATCACATACCATACCATATATTCCATATTGCTAGTACTTCAAATTCTTATGAAAAAATATTCCCAGCAGGAACAAATCAAATACTAGTTCAAAGAAAATCATACCCTTCGGTCTTCAAAATCTGCAATGTCATCATCTACTTCGTCCTCGCTATCTTTGTCCGATAATACTTTATCTAGTGCCATAGGCTTCAATATCAAAACAGAAGATAGAGATGAGAACAGCATATTTCATTCCAGCCAAAAAGGACTGAAAATAACATGGTAGCGTGAAGGGATAAGAACTGAAGCAAATTAGATGTAGGTGTAGCTAAGAAGATTCTAGCTACACTTCAAATGTTAAAGGAGGGTGATTTATGTACGGTACGTCGGTACCCACTATATTAGTGTTGGTTATTTAATAATTATTCTCAAATTATTTGTTTTCATATTTATTGGATTAGTATCTTGTATTTATAATATTATTGATTTGTAAAGGATATTATCCTAGTGTATTATTTGTTTCCTTATTTGTAAAGTAAGGGTTTCTCTATTTAAGAAACACCTATTATCAATGAATAATATAGACAAATATTCCTCTCTTTGTATTTTGCACATGGTATCATAGCAAAACAAAGAAAAAGAGAAATAAAAATATTTTTCAAAACCTTAAAACAGCATGTTGTCAATCCCGCCGCCGCCGCACCTGTCTACCTCCACTATCGCCGACGAACATCGGTCTGCACTTATCCAGTGACAGAACCCGCCGGCTGCCACAACCCAGTTGTTTCCGCTGCTGTCTGTTGAAAAAAAATCTATTCCTAAGCGATTTTTTAACTCGCGCGCTTGCTGTCCATCGGTGACTGTTTTTTTCCACGGGAGAACTCGTGCGCCTGCTGTCCATTCAACCTACGATCATTCGCCGTCACTTGAGTGACCTTGTCGCTGTCGCTGTCGCAGCTCCAGGAAACCTCGTCGCTGCTTGCTTCTCAAGTTTGGGTTATTTTTTCAAGTTTTTTGGTCAATTGATTGGGTTTTTCAACTACTGAGTTTTTTTTCTGCTATAGTTTACTATTTTTTAACTGCTATTTTTTTAGTTATCTAGCCTTAAAATCTTGTTTTTTGCTGAAGAATAATGTCTGAAGACAAGATATCAGTTGCTAGA
>JBBMKA010000021.1:18493801-18509428 GCA_037833695.1 Sechiopsis laciniata | reverse complement strand
TTCAGATGAAAGCGCTACTTGGATCTCATGATGCATGGGAAGTGGTCGAAGAAGGTTTCGTAGAACTAGAGAATACCACAAGTTATACGGTGGCTCAAACCAAAGCGTTGAAAGAGACACAATCGAAGGATAAAACGATATTGTATATACTGTTCTGAGCAGTGGATGAATCGTGCTTTGAGAAGATTGCGAGTGCAACTACTTCAAAAGAAGCGTGGGACACTTTAGATACAGTGTTCAAAGGAGCCGACCGAGTGAATCAAGTGCGTCTCCAGACTCTTCGCGGCGAGTTGGAGAGCATAAAGATAAAGGAGTCAGAAAGCGTATCTGACTACATCACGCGTGTGCAGACGGTGGTAAATCAACTCAATCGCAATGGCGAAAAGCTAACGGATGCGTGAGTTGTTGAAAGATTTTGAGATCATTGACGGATAATTTTGAAAATGTGGTGTGCGCAATAGAGGAGTCAAAGGATCTTGCGACGCTCACTGCTGACGAGCTTGCTTCTTGAGTCACACGAGCAACGCAAGAACAAGAAGAAAGAGGAAACGCTAGAGCAAGCGCTTCAAACCAAGGCATTGATCAAAGATGAAAAGGTACTCTATTCTAAACAATTTCAGAGTAGAGGTCGCGGACGTGGAGGTCGTGGATATGGTCGTAGTAGTCAAAGCGACAATTATGATGCGGAGAAGGGACATACGAGTCAAGCGAATTGGCGCAGAAGAGGACGCGGTCCAGAAAGAGGCGGTAGATCGAATCAGTCAATTATTGAATGCTACAAGTGTCACAAGTATGATCACTATGCGAGTGATTTCTATTTCGAAAAATGCTACAATTGCGGTGAAGAAGGGCATTTTGCGAGAGATTGTCGTGCAGATAAAAGGACTGAAGAAACAAGCAACTTAGCAGTAGAAAACAATGCGAATGATGGTGTACTTTTGATAGCACATAAAGAAGGAAGCGAAAACGATGAAACTGTGTAGTATCTCAACTCAGGGGCAAGCAACCATATGTGCGGACACAGGCATCTGTTCAAAGAGATGCGAAAAATTGAAGATGGTCATGTTTCTTTTCGCGATGCGTCAAAAGTAAAGGTAAAAGGCAAAGGTACAATTTCTTTTGAGCAGAAGGATGGCTTGACATGGTCAATCTAAGATGTTTATTATGTACCAGATCTCAAAACAAATATTTTGAGTTTAGGCAACGCACAGAGAAGGGTTATTCTGTATTTTTGAAAAACCGGTTGTTTCATTTTAGAGGCAAGAAAGAGCGTTTAATCGCTTGAGTAGATATGGGAAGAAATCGCATGTATAAATTGAATTTGAGAAGCGTATGAGAAAAGTGTTTGCGAGTAAATGAAGAAAGCGAATGGGACAGGAACAATTCGATGGAAGTCAGCGTTGAAGTTGGAGAATTACCAGTCATTGCATCAACGAGTATGCCAAGAGAGCCTGAATCAACTGAAGAAGAAGAAGAAGAAGAAGAACTGCAACAACCCAGAATGCGGAGTTTGCAAGAATTGTACGATGCGACAAATGAGGTGCATCTTGTATGTCTTTTAGCAGATGCAGAAAGTATTAGCTTTGAGGAAGCAGTGCGAGATGAGAAGTGGCGAACCGCAATAGATGGGAGATCAATGCGATTGAGCGCAATGATACATGGAAGCTGACAGAATTGTCGAATGCAAGTCATACGATTGGTGTGAATGGGAATTTAAGAAAAAGATGAATGCGCAAGGGAAGATAGAGAGGGACAAAGCACGCCTGTTGCAAAGGGAAACAAGCAGAAGTCAGGAATTGACTATGATGAAGTTTTTGCTCCCGTTGCGAGAACGGATCTCGCATTAAGTGTTGGCATTGTTAGTCAGTTCATGGAGAAGCCAGTTTATTCACATTGGAAGGCGTTGAAGCGAGCAAGGATCAAGTTGCAAATATTTTTAAAGTCGTCGAAAGTATTGTTCGAGAAATTCAAGAAGATGATTGGCATGGCGGATGACAAGAGCATATAAGTTTATGGAAGAGTTTTGTTGGAATAAACTTAAATGTATTTTTAGAATATGGAATAATTAATTTAGGAATTAGTGGGTAGACAATTAAGGAATTAATGGATTATCAATTTAGGAGAGTAATTAAGGAATTAGTAGATTTTATTGTTTTAGCAATTAATGGGAAATACTTATGGAAAGAACTTGGAGACCAAGTTTGTAATAGGCTATAAATAGAGAGTTCATTCATTGTGAATTGTAGAGACAATCTAGCGCAAAAGAGAGTGAAGGGAGTTATAGAGAAAGTTTAATTGAGAAATAAAGGAAAGTGCTTTAGAGAAATTGTTGTGTGTATTGTCTCTCCAATCTTGAAACGAAAAGCTTGCACGATTGTTATTTATGTTTATTATTTTTGTTTTTCGAATTTAGATCTTACACTATTGTAGCGCTTTTTTAGTATATATATTCCACTAATCCATGGAAACTCCTCCTTGGAGTTTGTAAACTCTCTTCTTACTTTGAGAAGTTTGTTTCTTGTGTAAAAAAATGCCAACTCTGAGAGATATCAAGGAATATATTTTATTAAGGTTTCTGTGAAAATTTTAAAACCTAGAGCTTGGGGTGCGATTTTAAAGAGCACCCTAAGTCTTCAACCAACAAGATTGATCCAGGCCATCAACCAAATAAATTCCCTTAGCATCATGAATGAAAAAGGACAATCGTAATAACATATGAATAAAAGGAAAAAAGGCATATTTTCTAAGACATTGATTTCTGTAGAAACTTTCACATGAATTTCAACCCAAGAGCTTTTTGAAAAACAAAAATGGTCAAGAAACAAAAACCTTAACTTTACATTTAAGGGATATCATAGAGTTTGAATGCCTACCTTAAAGCTTGCACATAGCATCAAACAAAATGGACACGAAAAGTCTTCAGTCACTGCATGATTAGAGAACGAAATTGGGGTCAAAACTATAAGTTCAAAAGGAAAGATAGAGGTCTTGTAAAACATGTTAAGACTTATAATTAGATATTCAGTGGTTCAAGGTCCAAAAACAATGCAAACAACTTGGAATAACAATGAGTAATATATGATTTATCCAATCCCAATACATCCTCATCTATGCCCTCAGTCTAGATGGATTTGGGAAAATAGAAGTGTGTGAAGGTTTTGTGGTGAGCCGTGACCAAATACATGTTTCTATATTTAGTTTACAGATGATACGTTGTTGTTTTGTAAGTATGCTAATGATATGTTTGATATTTTACCTCTGCACTTTTTGAATGGAGCTCTGGTCTGGTCTGAAGGTGAAATGGAGTCAGCACTTTTTTTATTTTGTTTTCTTTGCTCTCTCTTACTCCTTGTTGTCTTCTTTGCTTAGTTCTTGTCATTTTGTTTGTTTTCCTTTTTTTCACTTCTCTTAGGAGTTTGTATACTTTAAACTCTATTTCCTTTTCATTACATCAATTAAAAAATGTTTCTTGTTTAAAATATGTTTTTTAACCAAAAAAAATACACCTATAAAAAACGCCATTAATGGCAATATAATTGACTAATTTTTGCATGGAACAATAGATCAACAAATTTATGATGAACTTTTCAGCACATCAAAACCATGAAACATGACATGCCTATGAAGTTCATAGCAATTGTAATATGCAAGCAAATAGCACTATAAAAGGCATTTAAAAGGAAACATTCAATGTTTCACTGGAAAGAATGGCAGGGAGAGAGACCTTCAGTTTTTCGTACTATGTTGTTGTAGTCCCTGTAGTTGAAAATTACAACTCCAGTGCTCACCCTGTAGATAAGGCAATTATTATTTATCACGCACCCATTGGATGTAAGTGAAACCACGTTGACTACATAATACCAGACAAGATGCGGGCACAAGAGAACCATTTCATTCTCAGTTAATTTAGCTTGAAAATAGATCTGCAGCTCTCATTTGTAAGCCTAGTACAAAACATAAGCCAATGGTGTATTGTGAAAACCACTTCGATGTCTTCACTCCGATGATAGTTCTTAAATTGTTAACAAGAGCAATAGCTCCAAATAATTTTATACAATCAAATTCTTTTTTTTTCTAAAATACAAAATTGCTTTTTTTTTAGTTCAACAACAATTTGGAAGGGGGATACAAACTCATCACCTCTTGGTTCATGGGTACATACTTATGCCGCTAAGCTATTACTTTTATTGATTACATAGAAAATTGTTTCAAAACATGACTTCCAAATAGTGACCAAGTCATTTCATAGATTCCACCAGAGTAAATAACATAATTCAATATAAAATGAGACGAAGTCCATATTTAATATCTTATGAATTATTTATATAAGCGGACTCAAATTATTTATATAAACATGACTTACTAGCCATTATTTATATAAGCGGACTCAAATTAAAACAAATATCTTTGTCACAAATTCAGAGGTCTCCTATAGCTAATGAATAAGGGCTAGTAAGTACCTATTCATGAACTAAACGACTTAAAAAGATGTCAGCCATCTGCCAGAGGTCACTAATTTCATTCAACATGAAAATGAAAATCTAACCTCTGCTTTCGCTTAGCTTGTAACTTGTAATGCAAACAACGTCGAAGAAAAGAAGGCTGCAACGGAGGAATTAATTGCATCAGAACTTACAATATTGAGTTAATGTTGCAAATGAGTCCGTAATATTATGTTTTGGAAAAAATAAACTTTGACATACATTGTGAACTAAAGCTTCATGATTTAAACATGTGAATATTTTTACTTCCAAAAGCTTTCAATTCATTATGTTAAAAAAAAAAACTACATTTCAATTCATTGCTAATAGCTGATGAAGATTTTGTCCACAAAAAAGCATAAAGGAAGCTTATCCTCAAGTAAATAGAGTTAGGAGTAAAAAGTGATTTGACCCAAGGAGATGCATCATATTACATTGTGAAGTGAACGAAGATGAAGAATGTTGTATAGTTCAACTGGCTTGCAATATATTAGGAGACTATCTGCAGCCGTAGTTGCCTCTTCTAAGGAATGAGCGTGGAAGTTATCATGGCACATCTTGAACTTTGTAAGAGATTAATTAAGGATTTTGAGAAAAGCTACCGATCTCTGTTCCAATCGCAATAAGCAAGTGTTAAACATCAGATCAACTAAAGTTTTCTAAATAGATTAAATATTCAAATATCAAATAATACTGATCTCACAATGGCTGTTATATATAAACATACATATGGGAAACAAACTTAAACGCAAGAATGATATACCTGATGCCTACAAAACAAAAAACAAAAGTAACAGAAACCTTGCTCGATTAGAACAAATTGAAGAAAGAGTGAAAGACAAAGACGATAATCGTTGAAATCTTTATGGGAAGTATTCCAAGAAGAAGACACAAAAACAAAGTTTTGTCCCAAATAGCATCCAAAATTCTTTACTCAGCTACAAAAACTCTTCTATTTCTTTTTTACCACACCCCACCCCATTACACAACTCTCTTTTTTATCCAATAATAGGAAACACATCAATTTCATTGATATGATGAAATGTACAAAAGGAGCACAAGCCACAGAATAACAAGAAGACCTTATAATTGGCTTGAATGGAAGAAATATAAATAATAACAAAAAATCTAGGAAGGCTAGACCAACTAAGAGAAAGCTAAGAGTCCCAAATTTTCTTTAAAGATCTTTCATCATCCTGAAAAATCTTAAGATTTCATTCCAGCCAAAAGCACTCAAAGTTGCCTAGTATGGTGTTACACTAAAGGATTCTAGCCTTCTTTTTTCAATCGAAAGCAAAGTAAGAAGAGAGGCAGCTTTCTTGGGAAGCTAAGAAAAGCTCCATCAAAGTCAAAAAAACAAAACTAAAAGATCGCCCACTATAAAAAGGACATAGGAGAACGTTTTTTTTTATAGAAAACATATAACATTTTCATTGAAAATTGAAATTGTCACATCACATAGAAACATATCAAAACATCGGAAAAAAGAAAAGAAACAAAGGTCGTTTAGAGGGCAGTTACCAAGGAGACAAAACTTAAATTACCAGCCTATACACATCAAAGACATAATGAACTCTCAATAGAGAGGAAGAAACAACGGACATGTGTTGGCAAAGCTTGCGTGTTGAGGACCTGGAGAAATACCATAAGAACTGCTCTTTAAAATCGAAAGATGGGTAATGGAGATAGAGAAAGGATTCGTATGCTGCTGCCGGAAATGTCGTTGAGCCAGTGATAATACTTGTTGGTGATTGCCATTACCAGAAGATGAACCAAAAAAGAGTTGGAAAACCCAATATGCCATAGAGCTGATGAAGAAAACAGCAAGCGTACATTGCGTTTGACAACGATTATCCATATCATTGTTTCCAAAAAAGTCAGAGATGGAGTTGGATGGCAAGTTATGGCTGGAGAAAGATCATTCGGAATCAGGATTCGGCCACTCTCAACTTCGACATTCCCCTACATCCTGTACGACTTGACCATGTTACCTACTTGCTTTTAAGCGCTTCTAATAATGAAGACTGTCCCCACATGCCAACAAAAGTCCTTTCAGCATGTTTTGTCCTTAGTCCTTACTCACATGCTTCATAGGAAAAGTTTCAGGAGGTTGCCCAACCTAAAACTGCTCCAAGTTAAGCACGCTTAACTTTGGAGTTCATACAATTGAGTCATTGAAAACGAAGGTGTGTCTTATTGGTATAGGTAGTAACTATCAATTCTTTTAAGCATTTCTTACTCGTGACTAGCATTTCCTCAAGTTCTCTCTCGTTCGAATGTGGTCACTATTCATTCATGTACCCCTCCTAAACTTCGGCTTTACATAAAAATCCAGATGCCCACTTTGAGGATACTATGTATCAATAAGTGGTAGTGTCAAATTTTCTTAAGTTCAGTTGCTCTAATATACCATTGATAACCAAACTTTCGTACAGCTGCAAATCTTCAATCACATTATTGAATAGCTGCATGCTTCTTGTTTGTCTTCCACATTTGACTTGTAACCATACTATAGTTTCATTACATTTGCCAACTCATCACCACCTATCGACTATTTCAGTACTGCTTCTCAAAATTCGCCCACATCTCAATACTCAATAGTCAAATGGACTATAGATGTTGAATAATCCACATATCCAGCTTATCTCTCAATTGTGACTTTGAAGAGAGATAGAATGTGCACTCACCTCTACCACTTCAATCTCCCCCTAATCCCACCAGCTAGACCTGTCTGCTTCCTTATTTTTCAGCATTATCTTCCCTTCATGGATATTCTCACAACTTTTGTCATCATATATGATAGAAAACAGATTCTTCAACTCCCTTGCTCCACGACTACTTTTGCAAAGATACTATGTATTTACTTAGGATAATGTTATCAATTTCCGGGGTTTTGGCGGTATATTCATCTCCTAGACTACAAAAAATAAACCCAAAAGTCGCTTCCCGTCAATGACATTTCCACGCGAAGTTCTTTTACAAGGCGCTGTTGAATTGGACCAGGTCTAAAGGTCAGCGTTTCAAAGGAATCAAAATAGATACAACGGGTAGATCAGTACTAACAACATTGACCCAGTTGATCCGCAGCTTATATACAATAAATCAGCGTTCTGTGGCAAGCTTATAAAGAGGGATCAAAATAAAATAATGATCCACTTACTGGCCCCACAACAAGGAGGAGAGCGATCTTAAAGATGACTGCAAGGATCATAATCCCGATTTTAGTAGAAGCGTTTAGGCAACACATACTTTCTCGTTTTCATTTTTCTTTTTTTGAAACCGGAAAATCGAAACTTCACTCCACTATAACCATGATAATGCCCGTCCTTAGGTCAGGCACCAGTAAACATCAAAGGAATTGAATTGAGATGTTAATAAATTAATGTTGAGTCTCTCAAACCCCAAGCTTTCGACCAGCGCATTTTGGGGACTAGGCAACACATACTAAAATGGGTAATTATTCAAAATTAGTAAATGACAACGAGATTTCATCACACTTCTACACAGATTGAGACTAGTTTATGCCCAAAAAAATGATAACATTTACCAAAGAATTCCAAAGCAAAATACAAAAGATGAATAAAATTATATCCCGACATGAGAATCAAACAGAAAAGGCGATAAAATCAGGCAAGTTGATTAACCTTACCGGAAACAATGAAAATGGCGGACGAACTCATCGGAATTCCGGAAAACGATTGGATTTCAGAACTGCAGAGTCGTTGAACAGTAAAATATAAATCGGTTGTTTTGTCGAAATAATAAAAAATGGGAGATCGAAAAACGGCTCTCCCCTCCAAAATTGATGTTCTTCCCGTAGCTGATCGACACCGCGTAGCCAAATACAAACTTAAGCCTAAATTACGGAAATTGAGCTTCTTTTCATAAAAGATAAAACGGGAAAATTACTTTGTTTTTTTTTAGAGAAGTGAAAATTACTTTGTTTAAATGTTTGAAAAATTAACATTTTTATTTATGTTTGATATTTTAATAAGAGTAAAACTTACTAGTAAATATGGTGATAATACTTACTTACTAGTTGGTAAGTATGGTATTCATATTTATTAACACATAAATCATATATTTGAGGAAAGAGAAAGAGAAATATTTTTAAAAATGTTAAATCAATCTTTTTTATCAAATATTTCTTTTTTCTTAATAGAAAAATATGTGGTTTATGTGTTGGTCAACAAGTGAGTAAATTTTGCTATTTTAATAATGTTTATTGTAGTTAAATGAATTTGAAGTTTAATTTCAATTTTGTTCCTATATTTTAAAATGGAATAATTTTACTTGAATATTTTGATAATGTTTACTTTTAATTTTTGTATATTTTTAGTTTATTTTTATATCAATTTTTTTTAAAAAATAATAATTTTACATCAAAATTAAACTAATCAAATTAATATATTAGTATTTAAAATTAATTTAATCATTATTTTGGTTTATTATATATTATATAACTATTATTTTTGTTATCTTAATGACAAAATCAAATATTATTAAAATTTAAGGATAAATTGGTCAATTTAAAAATATATAGATAAAAAAATTACACCTCAAAGATTAAAAATTATATTTGTCCATTGATTTTCTAAAGGAAAAATAAAATATATTTTTCTATTGATTTTATTGAGTTTTCTATATATATATATAAGAGATCTCTTTCATTTAGTACGATTTTTTTTCATTTTAATATGATTTCATAAATAGGTTAAATGATCATCAATGTTAAAAAACAATCTAACAAAAAGTTAACATGAAATACCATTCTTAAACTTTATTCAAAGTTGGGGATGATTGGATTTAGAGTTAGAAGTTGAGAGAGGGAATGAGAGGAAAAATTGTCAATCTCGTGTTTATTTTGAGTACATCACAATTTCTCCCGACCCATTATCAAATATATATAATAAACATTACATCAATCTTTATCTCTTTTTCCATCGCAACACGGTACAAGTATTTTATCTATTTAAATCACTGACTTTCTCTTCACTTCATCTTCTCTCCAATCTTTTACTCCCCAAACTCCAAAATCCAATCACTCAAGAATTTAAAATTTTCAAATTATGGAAACAAATGTCAAAGTGAGAAAAGAAAAATAAGGTTACTGGGTATTCGTTGAAATTGGGGTTTGATATTTCAAACTCTTCAACGTTCTGCTTCAATCTTCAGCGTCTGCGATAATCTACAACAAAAGCTCTTAACCGAGTTCTGAAAATGATATTATTCACTTTACCATTTAAACCATGACAAATGATCATCAAGCTTAGAAACTCCAGGGCCTGCGCCAAATTTTCCCCATTTTTGTTCCCCCATTTTGTTCCAAACAAATCCCATATCCACAACTTTCATGTCAATTCAAATGAAGAATTGTCTCCCAATTCTCGTTCCAACCACTCACCACGAAGAACCCATTTGGTTTCCCTCAATAACATAGCCCCAAAAGTTCATGTTCAAGCCACTTCTGACGTTGTTTCGATGAATAAATCAATCACCAACTTTGTGAGAGCTGGGGATTTAGAATCTGCCCATGAGGTGTTTGACAAAATGGCTATTAGAACCACGGTTACTTGGAATTCGATGCTGTCGGGATATGCAAAAGCTGCTGGGAAATTGAAGGAAGCCCGCGAAGTGTTTGATAAAATTCCTGAACCAGACTCTGTATCTTATAACATTATGTTGGCTTGTTATTTGAGAAGCTGTGGTGTTGAGGCTGCTTTGGCTTTCTTTAACTGGATGCCTGTCAAGGATATTGCCTCTTGGAATACGTTGATATCTGGGTTTGTCCATAATGGGAAGATGCAAGAAGCGTTCAACTTGTTTTCGGTAATGCCGGAGAAGAACGGCATCTCGTGGAGTGCTATGATTTCTGGATATGTGGAACATGGAAATTTGGAGGCAGCTGAAGAGTTGTATGAGAATGCTTTGATAAAGAGTGTGGTTGTGGAGACTGCAATGCTTACTGGCTATATGAAGTTTGGGAAGGTGGAGTTAGCTGAAAGGATATTTCATAGGATGGATGTGAGGAATTTGGTCACTTGGAACTCTATGATTGCAGGTTATGTGGAGAATTGTCGCGCTGAGGATGGTTTGAAGCTCTTCAAGGCAATGATTGAATCTCGGGTGAGGCCGAATCCTTCGAGTATGAGCAGCGTTCTTCTTGGTTGTAGCAACTTGTCTGCTTTGCCAATGGGAAGGCAAGTACATCAAATGGTGAGTAAATCTCCACTATCCAAAGATACAACTGCCTGTACTTCATTGATTAGCATGTACTGCAAGTGTGGAGATCTGGATAGTGCTTGGAAGTTGTTCGTCGAGATGCCAATAAAGGATGTGATTACTTGGAATGCCATGATTTCTGGGTATGCTCAACATGGTGCAGGTCTAAAAGCCCTTCATTTGTTCGACAAGATGAGAAATGGTGCAATGAAACCAGATTGGATCACATACGTTGCTGTACTATTGGCCTGTAACCACGCCGGATTCGTTGATCTCGGGGTTCAATATTTCAACTCTATGAAGGAGTTTGGAATCGAAGCAAAACCAGACCACTACACATGCGTAATCGACCTTCTCGGTCGAGCTGGTAGGCTAGACAAAGCTGTAAGTTTGATCAATGAGATGCCATTCAAGCCTCATGCTGCAATCTTTGGAACCCTCTTGGGCGCCTGTAGAATCCACAAAAACTTGGATCTAGCAGAATTTGCAGCCAAGAACTTGTTAGACCTTGATCCCATGAGTGCTACCGGATACGTCCAGCTTGCGAATATCTACGCAGCGACGAACAAATGGGATCAAGTGGCTAAAGTGAGGAAGATGATGAAAGAACACAACGTAGTTAAAATTCCTGGTTACAGTTGGATTGAGATAAAGAGGGTAACTCATGAGTTCAGATCAGGTGACAGAATTCATCCAGAACTTACCTCCATACACAACAAACTAAATGAGTTAGATGGGAAAATGAAGCTGGCAGGGTATGTTCCAGATCTTGAATATGCACTGCATGATGTAGAAGAAGAGCACAAAGAGAAGCTACTGCTGTGGCACAGTGAGAAACTTGCAATTGCTTTCGGATTGATAAAAACGGCGCGTGGGACTCCGATTCGGGTTTTTAAAAACTTGCGAGTCTGTGGGGATTGTCACAGAGCTATCAAATTCATATCAGCCATTGAGAAAAGGGAGATTATTGTGAGAGACACTACAAGGTTTCATCATTTTAGAAATGGATTCTGTTCGTGTGGTGATTACTGGTAAGCTGCTTCTACTTCTTTCATTCATTCATTCATTCATTCATTCATTATAAACATTGCACTCTGATGATGATGATGTTATAGGGGCCGACCAAATTATAATCTTGATGTTGTTTATGAAAATGAGCCAGATCTTTGGTTGCTTTGTGTCTCATAGGCTTCTTTTTGGATAAGAAACAATTTCATTGATGCATGAAATTACAATATAGGATATATATATATATTATTAGAGATCAAACAAGCGATCTCCAATAATTAAGTTGAAGTCTCATAGGCTTCAATTGCAAATATTCACATGGATTTTTTTTTTACTTAGCTGAGTTTGTTAATTAGTTCTTAGTTTCATATTATTGATAGAAATTTATTAGTGATAGAAGACTTATATAATTGATATACTTTTATCTATGAGTGATACTGATATTTTTCTACCATTGATTATTTCCAGTAATAGAAGTATGGATTTCATTCCCAACTCAAGTTTGACAAACTTCTATCACTAAACTGGTGTATATTAGTGATGGCCTACTATAATTGATAGACCACTTGATTTTTATCTCTTAATGGACTTCAATTAAAACTTTTAATTTCTTTTATAATTAGGTTCAAATTAAAGAGTATTATATGCTTTATTTGAGCTCGAGTTCCATATTAAGGTACAGCTAATTTAGATTTAGATTTTTTTTGGATTGTAAGTTCAAGTCCACATCCTTCATTTCTGTAGAACTCGGAAAAATAAATAAATAAATAAATTTAAATAAAAAAAACAAATAATAACTTCAACATTTTGATTAAAAATTTCTCACATTATTTATGAATGATGATGTAAATGATGTCATGTATGCTTTCTTAGACATTAGTCATCACATCATATTCCACATTATTCTAACAAAAAGTAGCAACATCAAAACTATTTGGAATTAGTTTACAACAAACCACTCACTCAAATTCGTGTAGTGGAAGCAAAAAAGATTGGAGAATTTTTCCCTTGTGCTCGCTAAATATTTTTTTAAGTAGTTTTTTTTTTAAAATCTATTTTTCTTATTTTACTATGCTATGACTAACTCTTAAACATATATGCATTATCGATTAATTAATTAGTATAGTTTCAAATTTTGTTTATTTGAGTCGAATTAGCATCAACTCTTGTTGTTCAGTTAAGGCTCAATTTGGCCAAAATTTTGGTGGATGATTTTAATTTTTATGAATGAAAAATGAGAATAAATATTGATGACATTTAAATCCTATAGGCTAAATATATACCTTGGTGTTAACTTTCTCTTTTAAGTACAATATGTGGGTTGAAGATTCAAACTTGTTGGTAATTTTTTTTTTATTAGATTAAAAAAAAAATCACTAAACTATGGAGTTTCGGTAAAAAATTAAATTAAAAAATACATCCGAACTTTGAAACAAAAAATTAAAAGTATCTTCACATTTAATTTTAGATGAATATTTGTTTGAACAATATGTTCTTCAACTTAAAAAAATTTTAAAAAAACTTTGAACATGATCATTTTCTTCAATTTTGTAGATTTTTATTTGAAAATTTATCCTCAACATCACATTCTACCCTGGTATTTTATTTATAATACAATTTCTAAAATAACTTATCTATAACACATTAATTTCTATCGGGGATAGAACTCAACTAGTAATAGATTGATTCTATGATTTATTGAATTCTATCAGTGATTAAATTCTATTAATGATAGAACTCAATTTGGATTTCTTGCTACAAATAAATTAGTTTTGATTTTGTGCTATAAAATATTTTACCTTTTTTATTATACATGCAAAATTTCCTTTTATTTCACTATAATAATCATATTATTTATTTTTGCAATAATGTAGTAACAATTTCGCCCATCAATGAGTTCAAAAATTTTAATTTTTCAAAGATGGAAAAAGAACTTAATTTTTTGTTTCATACTTAATTGTTGTTTGAATGAATTTAAAAATCTAAATAGGTAGGTTTAAAAATGAATTTGGTAAAATTGGGTACTTAAACACATTTAAAATATTTAATTATCTAATTTTCATTCATTCTTTTTTTTAGTACAAATTAGAGAAATGGAGACCACAAACCCTGCAAATAGGATACTACTACTCCCAAATAAATGAGAAAGCAACTAATGTTGAACTGAATTTTCACCAGATAGTGTTGAACTGAATTTCTACCAAATAATAAAACCATCAGACTACTGTCTTTTTCGATTAAATTTCATTCATTCTCGATAACCTACCTACTAGTTCTAAATTTAAAATAAGGTTGTTTATCCTTGCATAAGAATTAACATTAAAGTTTAGAATTTAAGGAAAGTAACACATAATAGTATAACTAGTTAAAATTAACGGGACAACTTTTTCAAAAGATCCATGCCATATAAAATACTATTTGATGTTTAAAAATATTTTTGAACAATAACAATGGTTTATATATATATATATATATATATATATACATGCTAAAAGAAAATCTAAACGTATTTCATAGTAAGCATAGTTACATTTCAAATAACGGAAATACATTTTATTAGTTTCTAAAGGGTCATTTATCTAAAAAGGAAAGCTAACATGACATCATTCAATTAAGTAAATGCACTAATAATTGGATTAAAAAAAATCTTTCATCATTTTTTAGTTGAATTTAGAATTATGTTCTTAGTGGCAACTTTATTTTTTTATTTATTTTTTTTTTTTGGAATCAGCAGCAACCTTCTAAATTGTTGAACTAAAAAATTAGTTCTCACAGTACCTAATTTGACCCCAACCAAAGTGAATAAATGAATAGTTTCCCATCAGCATTACAGAACACAACATTAAAATTAGCTAGATCTTGATGAATCACCAAGAGGCATGAAGGAATGGAAAAGATAAAAGGGCAAATATTGCTATTAACCAATAATGTTTTTCTAATTTGTACAGATGGGTGTTTTTTCTTTTTCTTTTTTTGGGTTATGCGAATCAAATACATTGAAAAGAATGAGAATTTAAAGGAAGTGCTGAGCACAAAGTAATATAAGGTGGAGAGAAGAAAAAGAAACAAAGCTTTAGAAGAAAAGCTAATCCAAAGAGTTTTTACATGTGAATGATATGACCATACCATACAGGTACAGTGCTAATCTTAAGAGAATCTCACCTTTTTTTGTTTTGCCATTTTAAGATGAGCAGCAACCAGACTTTTGGTTCACAGGCTGCCCTCGAATTTGCACGGTTGGCGACCTCGCATTGGTCATTGGTTGAGTTGCCATCCTGAAGTTAATTGCGTTTCACAGGTCAAATACCAGAACATACAAGATTTCCAACTAATTTACTTCAATCAGAAAATTAATAGAGGTGACCAGGCACTTGGCTCGGGTATACATTGGTTAGGTTGAATGATCGGGTTGAGTTAATTTTTATTTTATTTTATAAATTATATATATTCTAAATACATCAGGCTCAACGTTTTCTTTTCTTTTCTTTAGTAAGTGATGTAAAAGATCCCTGTCAATGTGACAGAAGCCTTTGGATTCTTTGTTATGTTTTAATGATTTGATCTTATATATGTATAATCTAATCATCAATTCCATTTGCACTAAAATGAGGCAAAAATTGGTAAACCAGCAAACCGAGCCAGACCAAAATTCGATTCTCATAAATATTGATTGACCCAATCTAGTCTAAAGAAAAAGTCTAACCCAACCCAACTCGACTTTTAGGGTTGGGTTGGGTAGTCTAGCAGCTCGGGTTACTAACCATTTTGTAACTCCTATATGTGACAAGCTAATAACCAATCAGATACTCATTTGTATGCATCTGATAGAATCTACCAACTTTATTGAATAATCTCTAGAGAGAATCTCCCTTAGAGCCAGAGTACAAAAGATAACAACTTTTTCAATGCCTAATAA
>JBBMKA010000021.1:18475541-18493701 GCA_037833695.1 Sechiopsis laciniata | reverse complement strand
TAAATACTAAATATTAAATAATTAATTCTTCTTGCTCCGCCTTGAATACACCTTCATAGGTCTCGGGATCGTATCAGCATCCTAATAATGGTTCATTTCAGGTTCGAGATAGGTTTCGTAATTCTCTAACTACACCCTCACCAGATAATTGAATAATATTTCATAGTTTTCACACCTCAACTAATTCATCGTACAAGCTCCCTAAAATAATAACATAAAATGCTAAGAAATTTATAGGTTGATTGATAATTTAGAGTAATTCAAGAGTTCAAAATCAACTTTTCTTAAAGTTTGAATTACCAAATCTTAAGTTTGAGTCATCTATGTTTGATATGTAGTTTTGTAGTTTCATGATTTGAAAAGGGATGCAAGTTTGTTAGATGTAGATGGTATAAATCCATCCCATGAACCACACATTTTGGTAACATCCTAGATGTTTTAAATCCTCTTTCTACCAAGGCCAAAAGCAAACTCACCTATTCTTGATTTCAGTAGCCATGGCCATGAAAGCCTGTTCAACGTTCGTGGCACTTTTAGCACTTGTTTCCAAAAAGGGGATTCCAATTTCTTCCGCAAATGCCTAAAAAAGAAAACATAAAATTTTACTCCACTAAGCAAGTAAGCTTTTTTCAGGGCCACAAAAGATAATTACTTCACAAGTAAATAGTGAATCTAAAAAAAATATGATACCTTTGCAGTCTCAGACGACACAACTTTGTTTTCTGTCAGGTCAGACTTATTCCCCACAAGAAGCTTGTTCACGTTTTCACTTGCATATCGATCAATTTCATTCAACCATTGCTTAACATTATTGAAACTATCTTGATCTGTGACATCATAAACAACCTGCCGAGAGTTCACAAGATTCAGAATAACAACTTACCATGCATGACTAACCCGACCGAAGAACAATTTAATAAACATGGGGGGTTTTGGGGAGTGTGTGGCTCTTACAATAATTCCGTGAGCACCACGGTAGTAGCTACTGGTTATCGTTCTAAAACGTTCTTGGCCAGCAGTATCCCACTGCACATTGTAAGCAAAAGTTTGTTATGTCGTCTTAACAACAATATAAGAACAGTAACAGTTCTAAATATGCATAATTTGGCGGACGGAATTCATTCAGCAGTAAAAGTTCAGAATAGATTTTTCTCAAGACCAGAAACAAATATAACAAATGTTGATAGAAAAATAGGTGTAATGGAATGACATTCTAAAGGTTTCAGTATGTGTTTTAGTTGTGACAGTAATATTTTGTTGGATTTTATCACCAGTATCATCAGTATAAGTTTGCTCTCACAGAGACTTGATAGACTATAACAACTTTTTTTTTTATAATGAACCACTTTTATTGGGAAAGAATGAAAGAACAATACAAATTGGCAACAAAAAAAAAAAACAGCAGGACCTACAAAAAGGGGCTCAGTCTAGTAAAACTAGTGGTAAGCTATAATTAAATAAATCAACGGTTTCTTTTCAGGACAAAGGATTTTTTCAAGGTTTTGACAGTTGTATATTTATCATACTCTATAGACTTGTTCCTAGGGTAGAAATTCAAGTGATTTCCAAAGTGAGACAGAATTTTTAGTACAACTTAATCTTTTTCTTTGCTGGAGCAGATTCAAATTCACGGAAAGGATGGTGGAAATGGCAAATTTTAGATGAAAAAAGAAGACAAAAACTGAACGTGCGTGGGAATGGAGAAACTTCACTTAATTTTAGAGGCGTTCAAGGAAAAGGCTATTGTGCACTTTAAAATGTAACTCTATTTTCTGTCCCAGCATTTCATTTTTTTATACAAGTATGACGGGAACAACTAGCGACTTTTACTTATTGGAACAAGAAAAAGGTTATCAAACCTTTTAAGAACTAATTTAATTTTACATAACTGGAAACAACATGTTGCATCCAAACAAACTTTCCAGAGTGGTAAGTCTCATACCACTCTATCAAAAGGTTAGCTAGTTGCTTATTTCCATATAAATTTATGAAAAAGTCAAATGGCGTTAACGTACTGTTAACTTAAAGCATATGGGAATGCTTATGAAATTACAAGAAAACTACACATGCTTATGAGATTACTTAAAGGGAATTTTATTTGATATATAAAGTCAACACTGCATATCAGCCACATTTATTGGAAGGCATGTGATTAAGACCTCTAATCCTATACTGAAATGCTCATTTATTATAGTTAACGCAAAAATTTAGACCAAAAAAATGATACCTACGTAAGAAGACAACTAGGAGATTTAAACCTTACAATTTGGAGCTTAATAGTTTTTCCATCCAGATCCACTGTGCGGATTTTCTAAAAGAATAGAAACACAACATGGATTAGAACAATTAATTTCTTCAAATCAATAGACAGAAATACCAGAAGAGTGGGAAATCAAAACTTACAAAGTCAACCCCAATGGTGCTAATGTAGCTATCCAAATATGAATCATCCTGTTTGGCAAGAAAATATAAATAAGTTAAAAGTAAAAATTCAACCCTACACAACATATCCATTTTGCAACATAATCTACACACAAAACTGCACACAGAACACTACATCACACATAAGATGGTTAATCTCAGTTCAACTTGTCTGTAACACAACAACACAAAGTTCACACCAAAGCCAATGTGACGGAAGTTGGAAACTTGGAATGGTGGATCATTATGAGGCATTGAACTAAAATATTAACTGTAAATTATAAACAAAACAGGTGTAGAATCGCTGAGCACTTACTGCAAACCTCAGAAGGAGACACGATTTTCCAACACCGGAGTCTCCGATAAGCAAGAGCTTAAACAAATAATCACTGCATGAAAGCGATAAGTATTTCTTAGGTCTTAAGATAAAAATTAAGAGCGATAGTAAATAATGTTATTCAAATATTATACGGCATTGCGTAAATCATAAGAGATGTATATTAAGAATATATTGATTGAAAATTTGAAACAAGAGCGATTATAGTAAATAATGTTATTCAAATATTATACGGCATTGCATAAATCATAAGAGATGTATATTAAGAATATATTGATTGAAAATTTGAAACAAGAGCGATGATGGTGATGCCGACTAGATATTTAAATGCATAATTTCTTCATCAAATAGAACATTGATAAGAACTAGTACATTTCGTGTATACTACAAGCATTCATCTTCTACCGTCTATCCCTGTCTGTGGAAACTCGGCCAAAACTATAACTTCTTTTATGTTCTAACAAATTTTTCACTGGTTTCCATCGATAAGAACGAAAGAGCGTAAACTGAAAGACATAATTCCATACCAGCTAAACAAATTGTGACCGCTGGTTATATAGAAAGTACCAGAGATACAAAACACAACGAAACTTTTGACTTAACTTGAATCATTTCAGAAAAATTTACAAAACAAGACACCAAACTAACCAATTCCAAAAACAACTACCACTTTTTTTTAATGAAAATTCGTTCGACGACGACGAGGTATTGCGTTAAGGATCACAAACTCGTTGTTCATTATCAAACGTTGTAAACAAAAAACAGCCGCTATCTTGCACCCGAAAACGAAGTTGATCGATCGATCTGATTCCAAATCACAAAAATCTAAACCGACAAATCAACCAAGAGCACCACGAACCATTGATACTCAGACTTTTTTTAGTTCAACGGCAATTGAATCACCGATATTCATACTTACCGGACTATAGACAATAAAATTAAGAAGGTGAAATTCAATACTCCAAAAAAAAAACAGAAATCTCACAACCTTCTCAAACACGTATCAGATCTAGGCCAATTCCACATACACAAAAAAGCGCACAAATTCCAAAAACTAAATCGAAATCGAACAATTCTAAAACAAACAATATCATCAAAATGAACGAATTCGAGCTTACTATTCAGGCGTCATAGCGATGAGCGGTGGAGATAGATGAAATCAGAGAGATTTCCGCACGGTGCTGGAGAGACGTCAATATCGCCGGCAGTTAGGATCGGAACGCGGAGAAGTTCGTCGGAGCCGTCGGATTTGTTGAACGAAAGTGAAAGGAAAACAAGGAGAAGAATGGTTTTGGATTTGCCTTTCTGAAGAACCAAGAAACTTTACGGGCAATGAAATTGAAAATAAAAGTTCCGTATTGACGTATCGTAGCCTTTTGAATGTTGCCACGTGTTGTGTGTTAAATTACGATTGTGGACACGTTCAAGTTAAATTGGCAATTTTTTTTTAATAGTTTAATTAGCAATTTAATGATAAGGTTAGCTTTTTTCTTATGCCATTAATGATAAGTTAGCTAAAGTCTAGAATATTGTATTTTTACTCAACTTCCTTCTTTAAATATAACCGTTTGAGAAGTCTGTTTTTTTTTTTTTTTTTTTTTGAGTACATCGTTTGAAAAGTCTGTTCATTACGAATGTGCAAACTTTTTCTAAATTTTGCATTTATGTCTAAGATTTAATTAATTCTGATAAAGATAGATAATCCTTCTTATTGTATATCCAATCTAACGACCTTATGGGCTTTTGATGAAAAAGTTAGTTTGATAAATTATTTTGAATAGTTAAAAATTGAGAATTGAAGTCAAAAATTCGTTTGAATGTGGTTTTTTTTGTAGATAAAATGGAGTAAAAATTTTGTTTGCATGTATATTTAAAATGAGTAGTTATTTTGAGTAGTTAAAAAAATTATTAAAAATGAGTTATTTTGATTGATTATAAATTAATGATGAAAAATGAGTGGTTAAAAATAAATAGTTATTTTTAATAATAAAAATGGAGAGTTATTTTGAGTAGTTACAAAAACTTATTTGGATGTAGTTTTTCAAATAATAGTTAATAAATTCTCAATCTAAATCCTTCTTAAATATGGCAAACAAATACTCTCTTGAAGTTGTAAAATTTATGGAAGGTCAATTATTTTTTTTGAGATTAAATTGGGGAGGAGACTACAAACCCGTATTGAAGTGAATTACAAAAACTAAAAGTCAACACGTTACTAGCTCTTTGAGTATACATGCCATTATGCTTGTTTTTTTTTTTACCAAAATGCCATTATGCTTGTTGACAATTTATTTTAAGTGGATTATTTGAATATTTAATAAATAGGAAAGACAATTGTTATGAAATATTGAATCACCTCAATCGATATAAATGATTGAGTTCAATCAATTTTTCTTTGATATTCGTGAGTATTTGGGCCAACGGTACGACTCGGCTATTCTCAAACACATTCCACGACTCAACAACATTTAAATGCAAATAAAACACATGAAATCAATAGTAACGTTAAATTCAACTAGTGGCACTAGCCTGCTTATTTAAGCGGCATAAATGATTTCAATCAATGACATTCATGATAAATACAACAAATATGGATTAGTTCGATGATTGATTTTATTCAATGTCATTTAATTGTTGTAACCAATGTTACTAGTTGATTTTAATAACTGACATTGATAACAAATATGAGATTAGTGCAACTGATTGTGCATCGATTGACTTCAATCAATAATACTAATTACAAATTTAAAAAAAATTTGAGATTAGTTTAATTAAGCGCATACGAGTTGACTTCAATAAGTGTCGTCAGTTGGTTTCAATAGGTGTCATCGATTGTTTCCATCAATGTC
The DNA here is from genome assembly GCA_037833695.1 of Sechiopsis laciniata. Classification (NCBI taxonomy): domain Eukaryota; kingdom Viridiplantae; phylum Streptophyta; class Magnoliopsida; order Cucurbitales; family Cucurbitaceae; genus Sechiopsis; species Sechiopsis laciniata. The sequence continues at coordinate 18,488,094 of JBBMKA010000021.1, read as the reverse complement.
ATTGATTTGTTTCCATCGATGTGATCGATTTGCATCAATTTGAGTGTTATTGGTTGAAATCATTAAATATAATGATGTTTATAGTTATACTATGACAATTATTATTTTTGATTGTCACTCCTAACTTTTCTTTTATAATATATTATAAGTTTAATCCACACGAGCCAAAGAAAAGTTAGAGTTTAATTTCATGATTTAAAAAACTAGAGTTTAGCCTCTATGGGTCAAAGTTTATAATGGAGTCCTTATAATTTAAAGAAAGTTCGAACTTTAGCCTCTATAATTTGAAAAATTAAAATTTAGTCACACGACTTAATAAAACACAAAAAGTAGTTATAGTCATTTTTAATTATTAATGAATTAAGTATTTGAAAGTTAATTATTCACGTATTAATGTTCAATGTTTAGCTAACGCCCCAAGGGAAAGGCAATTTGATTCAAAAGTTGTGCAGCTTAAGTTGAGTGATTTATTTACCAAACAAAAATAAATGAATGACGGGCTTTAACCTATTTAATTCGTCGATGATGACCATGAATGTAGTTTAGGTTTTATAAAACTATAAGAATTAAATTTTACTTTTTAAATTCACAAGACTAAATTTCAACTTTCTTCCCACTATTGGATTAACTCTAACTGTTTTAGTTTTTGGAGTGGGGTAATCCGAGCGTGCTCGCTTAGTTGTGGCGGTTTGATTGGTTCTTTATATATATATATATATGATCTTCTCAAAATAAAAATAAAAAATAAAAACACTTTTAACTGTCCTCGACTAAATTTATAATTTATCATTTTTCTTTTATATTTTTACATTTGTAATTTTTTCCTTCATTTATTTTTCCTTAATTTTTTTTATTTAAATGTGAAAGCGTTGGTGGCTTTCTCTCCATTCCGGGGCTGCGACTTTGAAAGTGTCCGTTATCGCTGATCCGTTTCCATTCTCAGTAAATTCACCGGCCATCGGAAACCTAAGAAGATGAAAAGATCATCGAGCGCTTCAGGAGTCTCCGGCAAGCCAATATCCAGTTATTCATCGGCGTCGACGTCGCGATCCGCCGTCTTCAGATCTTCCAGTGTGAGTTCCGGCTTGGACTCATCAGACCCGTTCCTGCCCATGAGCAATCCCTGGTCTCGCGCGGCGGAGAAAGAACGCCGCCGTCTTCATCTCGCCAAGATCCTCATCCACTTCATCCCCGTCGTCATCCTCTTATGCGCTGCCGTTCTCTGGCTCTTCTCCGCTCCAGGTACTGAAATTACTCGAGTCGTAGATGCTCGTAGATCGAAATCGAGTATTTTAATATTGCACACTGAAAATAATTAAAAATTCGAATATTTTCTCAAAGTTATTGCTGCCAGACTTGTAATACATCGAGTGCTTGAAATCGTTTGGAGTCTGGTTTATTGACATTGTTGTCGTCCTTTTCGTCATGTATCCGCTTGTCGTTTTGGTATCGGAGATGATTACTGTTGAATAGAAGGAACGAAGATTGGCGGGGAAGCTATTGTGAATTGTGATGACTTATAGAAAACGGATGGACTTGGAATTAGATACAGGAGAATATAATTAGGGTTATCTCTGTAAATTACAGATTAGTCATCCTAGCATAGCACTTATGAAGTTTGGAGTTGAAATCAATAGCATATGTTTTCTCTATGTAGCTAAGAATTTTTGAAATGATGGTGGTGTGTGTAGATAAACTTTGGAAGAGGAGATTTCATGTGGATGCATTGCACTCTATATCATATTGTTTGACTTTTGAACAGTTTGATTTTTTGTTCTCAGTAACTTGTAATTTAGGACTTCAATACTTGTTACCTCTTAAACTTAAATGTTCGGATATCCTATGATGCAATGCAAGGAAAAAGATACAAAATGGAGAATTCCTTGGCTTGCAATTGGCTTCTTGTCTGATTTTCAAGTTTAAGGCTAAATGCTGAAGGTTGTGTGAAGATTGGATCTGTAAACTGTTTCGTTTCTTCCATCTATTTTGCGGGTTTCGAAGCTCGCTCTATGCATTCTTTGATAGCAGTCAATGGTCTTCTTGTGAACTTTGGTAAAATATGCCTAATGCCTTTCTTTCTCATAGATTGGATGTTTTGTTAGTGTAAAATCTTTATGTTCTACTACTTGTTGTAACCTCAGTGAATGTATGCGTTAGCGGTGCTGAGGAGGAGGGAAACCTACATAGATTTTGTCTACTTTCTTCTTTCTTTTTGTCGGTCGTTTTTTCCTCTACATCTTTGATGTAGCTCATCATTGGATCTTGCTATGTATTGGCTCCCTATTTTTCTTGCGTAGGCTCCTTTTGGTTGTATGTCTCTGGTCGTTGTTAGTCTTAGAGAGGTTTATTGAATTATCCTCAGGCAAAGCTCGCTCTTAGACAATGCTATTTGTTCGAATTGTCATGAATGATCTAGAAAGGGTAATTAGGAAAAGTACTTAGTGGGTGGTTATTTTGATTGGAATGGTACTATTTGTGGTTATAAATATTGTAGTGAGGGGAAGGAGAAGGTAGACATTATTTTGGCATTAATTATGAGGACTTATTGGGAGAGAATCGGTGCTATATTAATCACCATATAGCATTGTTCGTCTCATTACTATCTTGTAATTCTTTTTGTTATTTCCATTAATTGAATTCTGCTGCTGTCTTGAAGTTTTTATTACTGTTTGCGTATCAATTTCCATTCTATCCTTGTGTTTGCATTGAATTGAGAATCTATTGAAGAAGGTATTGGATACCTCACATGGTTATCCTTCCAACAAGAGCTTTTATTCTAAAGCACATGTGTTATCCTTCCATCGAGATCCTTCTTAGGCATTGTTCTCATGGGAGGTTGGGAATTGACGAAATCCCAATTTTGGGCGAGTATCCTTCGTTGTTTTTCCAACTGCTTAGTTCTACGACCTCTAGTTTTCCAGCATCTCCATCTTTTTTCACTGAGTTTTTCTTCAAGTCCCACCTGCATTTTTATTTTCGCGTGGTATTTTTTCTAGGGTAATCTCTGTTTGTTGGAACCTCTCTCATCCCCCTATTAGAGCTTGATCGACGATTGACCTTGTCAAATCCTCAAATCCTGACCCTTTGTTCCTTTTGGTTATTTACACTATCATCTTCGAGACTCACCTGTGACATTAATTTGTAGACACCTCTTGTGTCTTCACTCTTTCGATGTCTCCTAGTGTCTTGGCCTGGGGACGGACGTGGTTACATGTGGTATAGTGGATGAAACTCCAATTTCTCGATTTTCCAAAAAAATACACTATTACCTTCGGGTTCTATCGTTGTATGATTGACCACCCGATCTATTTTTCTTATCTACTGCCTCTTGAGCTCCGGTTATAATATACGTTGATATGTGTTGTATTTTTCCCTTGCAACATCTATTGAGTGTGTATTTCTCTGGAATTTTTTTTCTTCTTAGCACCACTGAGCCGTGCCATTCTCTCATCAATAGGTGAGTTGTTTTCTCCTCCTTGCAACACTTACTAAAGGTGAAATTATTCGGGCCTCAGTCTTGTTTACATGGGCATCTCTCATCTTTTTCAAGCATTTAGCTTTGATTACATACTCTGTTAGAACATCTCCTAAGAATCTTAAAGAACTACTCTATGTATGAGCTCTATCTTAGGACCCCTTACCGGTGAAGACACAATTTAATGTTAGATTTATCTACGCTTTGTCCATCTTCTCACAATAATACGACTACAATCCTACGAGAGCCAACGTTATTTTAGAGTTGAATTACACATCATCATCACCACCAAAGTTCACATATGGGCGATTATCCTTTACGGCTATCTTTGGCGATTCTAGCACCAACTCCATAGGATTTGAATAGGGTGCAACTCTTATTCTTTAGTGTAATAGCTTGTATTTGCGGTTTATCCAGTGTTTTTGCCCCTATTTTTGTTTGCTCGTGTAGTTGCATCTCCTTTTCCCATTTCTCTTCTTCGTCTTCTTTTTCTTCCTTATCTATATTCTTTGTAGCACTTTCTTACATTAATGAAATGATTTGTTTCCTAAAAAATTTATTTAAGGGGATATCAGGTTTGTATCGACCTCACTCTTCTTTATCAAATAACTGAATATTTCATTAGCTTCAATCCAACTGCTGTCTTTCTTTTGTTTCTCGTACTGCAGCTTCATCTTTTGTAAATGTAAATCTAACCCTCCATCACTCATCTAGTACAGCAGTTCAAGACTTAGTTACTTATAAATGCTTAAAAAGTTTTAGAACTGGAGTAGGACTACCTGAGGTTGCATCATTCTGTTTTCCTTCTTAGCTAGCATGCCTAGTTATTAACGTCTTCCTTGTATGAGATGTTCGTAGGGTTTAGACAAGTCTTTAAGGTATAGCCTATACATGGTAAGAACTAAGAAGGCAGTTGAAGAGAGCACTCGTTTTCTTCTCTGACTTGAATGGTGGTTCTATTAAAAGGAAAATAAGTGGGATGGGAATGCCAATATGTTACATGGATGTGTTCATGAACAGTTGAAAAACCTTGCATATGGGTATTCAATATGAAGTTTCAAATTCATTAGCAGAGTTTATTAGTTTCAGGATTGGTTATGGTCTGTGAATCTGTCATCTGTGTATGACAATAAATATGGATAGAGTTGTTTCTTCCGAGATCTTACTGGAATGGTCAGTTTCTCAAATAGATGTATGTGATCTTGTTGGATGGTGTAATGAACAAGAGGACAATAAAGCTATGTTAGTCTAACAAATAAATACATTTCACTTTAGGTTCGAGACTTACCTGTGACATTAATTTGTAGACACTTCCCATGTCTTCATTCCTTCGATGTCTTCTGGTGCTTGGCCTAGGGACGGGTGTGGTTATCCCGGGTATAGTGGAGCGAAGCTCCAATTTCTCAGTTAAAAAAAAAAAACATTTCACTTAATAAAATGATGAAATATGATATACATTATGTTATGTTTAGTAAGTATATGCAGGCCTAAGATGACATTGAAATACAGTCTGTAGTAGCGGACTTTCTTTTGAATATTAGGCTTACATTGCTTCAATTATTTGTTAGGATGCCACCTAACAAAAACAAAGATCTGAAATATATTGAAAATAGAAACAACAATTACAAGATAAACCCAAGTACAAGGTACCAGGATGAAAGGAACCTCCCTTTGAGTATAAATACTAACCCAAGACCCCAAACTACTAAACAATTTGATACCTTCTCTCTATCCCTCACATTCTATTTATAATAAGATACTTTACTAACTTCTTGGTCAATTACCTTTATGCCTTTACTATTACCTGTTAATACTGACGTACCCTTTAGTTGGTATCTTACATTACCTATCCCTTCAACGACACATTGTCTTCAAGGTGTGCTTACAAGACACAAACCAAAAAAGATGTGACCATCAAACAACATCTCCTTCAGAATATCGAGCACACAAGAAGTCTTCCATAGAGTGCCAAATCAAATTATTCATCAGGTGGTCACCAATGCAGTCAAAGACACCTTCTGTATTTAGAAAATTTATCATCGGTAATGGACTCCTCTTCTTTACTCTGCTTTTTTTTTTTAGCGTTTTCAATAGATGTTGGTTCATGATACTATCCCCTACATTTTAAGGAGCTCGCTCAACGATCTTCGAAGGGTAAAGAAACTCATCATTCCTTTAGAAGTAGATAAGGAATGGTCAATCCTATTAGGAGTAGGATAAGAAATGACCAATCCTATTAGGAGTAGGATAAGAATATTTAACTATAAGTAAGAGAGCATAGGAATGTAAGGATACATTGAGAAGTATTGAGATAGTGAGTATCTAGGGCTTGAGAGTGATTTCAAGATAGGGAGGGTCCAAGTACCTTGAACACTTGAGTTATTTTGTATTTTTATTATCTTTATATTATAATATATATATTTCGTTCCTATCAATTTGGTATTAGAACATTTCGATCCATGGATTAGAGTTCGTATATTGACGCGATGATCAAGAAATTAAGTTACGAAAGTTTATCAAATTAGTGACAAAGAAAGTAGTACATGCATTTAGGAAATCTTGGGATGAGATGAAGAAAGAGAGGGAAGCAATATGGAATTCGACATTCCAACCTCTACAAGATATTTTGGCAAGAAGAAACGGAAAATGAGAGGAATATTTGGCCGAAAACAAAAGACAAGAAGCATTGGAGAAAGAGGAGGAGAAGAAATTGAATCAAGAATTTGAAGATATTTACCTTTCAAAGATTATAGTCTTCCTACTCTTTTATCTCATTGGAAAGGTTTTATGTAAAAATTTATGGATAATATTCTCCTTGTAACTTTTCATCTCATCAATGAAAGTATTTGTTTTCTATCCAAAAAAAAAAATAATCAAGAATTCATTTGCTTGGCTAAGAAAGATGAGGAAAATTAAAAAATATGCAGAAGAAATGTTATGGTGGAAGGATCCTTGATTGAGGATAATTTCAAGAGAGACAAAGAGGAAAAAGAGGTAAGGCAAGAAATCGTTGGGATCGAATATGAGGATAGCAAGGTAGTAATAGTGGCAACGTCCATGAAATAGAATGAGGTGAGGAAGTTAAGCCAAGAAATCATCATGCTGGAAAAAAAAGATAGAAAGGGGTCGAAAATCATATTGAAACATTGTTTTACAAGGAAAAATAATTCATCTTTAGAGAAAAAGGGTTTGATCAAGACAAGAAACGTTGTCGAAGGTAGGAATTTGGTAACTAAAGATGTCGATGACTGAAAAGAAAAGTAAGAAATAACAATGGAGAGCTTTGTCCGAAAAGATGAAACACATTAAGAAAATGCAGAAACTAAAGTTTTGAGGTTATCACGGAAGACCCAAATTGAGGAGAAAGAAAAAAAAAAGCAAGAGAAGGTAAGGAGAAAAGTTAGCACAAAATTACTTGGTTGGAAAATAAAATTTGTTCAACTTAGGTCTGCGCGCTGCACGCCACTATTGTCCGCTAGCTACTGCCACCTCCAGTCACTGAAAATATTTTATTGTTTCTTTTTATTTTTGTTATTATTTTATAATAAACACCTTGAAGACAATGTGTATTTTGGGGGCTGGGTAACGATAAAACTCCTTTAGGAGTAAGATAAGGAATGACCAATCTATTAGGAGTAGGATAAGACCCCTTTAGCTACTCCTCCCATCACCGGTTAGTTTTGAGATAGATGCATATACTATCTATATCCTCTTCTCTTACCATAAACACATTTGTCTCGGTTCGAGGCTTTCTTATTCGGAAATTGTACTTCTGCTTCCTGTTCCTCTTTTGTTAAGTTCTCCTTTTTGCTAGCCATCTTATGGCTTTCCTCGGCCATAGCTTCACCTGCCTTCGGTAATGTCCTCGATTTTCTAGATTTATCTACTTCCCTAAATTGTTTGATTTTAATCCTTTTTCTAGATGAACTTCTTATGGTTCTTTTTTCCTCAGGTTCATCAGATAACTTCACTTTCTTGTTGTTCGAACAATTACTCATCAGTCTGTAGTTCCATTCTCGTTTTCTTGTCATTTTCTTTATCTGCTTCCTTCTCTTTATCCTCAACTTCCTTCACCGACCATTTTGGAAGTTCTTCATTGTACCATCCATCTTAATATGTAACGATCCATTTGAAAGCCCCACAATCTTAATTTGCGTCACTTCCCACAAATCCTTCTTCTTCATAGTATTTTCTTCAAATTTCCCAAGTTCGAACATGATCAGAGGGACATCACTTAACAGTGACAAAGTTCTGAATATGATGAAAATAGAAACAACGATTACAAGCAAATCTTAGCTAAAGGCACTTGGAACCTCCCCTTGAATATACTAACCCAAGATCCAAAATCACTAAACAATTCGATGCCCTCTCTCAATCTCTCTCATTCTATGTATAACAAGATAATCTACCGAACTCCTTGACCAATTACCCTTATGCCCTTACTATTACCTACTAATACGAATATACCCTTTAGTCGATACCTTACATTACTTCAGTGAAAATCGACATCTCATCGTGTCTGTTATCCCCATATAGTTGTTAAGACTCTAAGAGCTTTGTTTACTTGATACTTGTATGGTTATGTCAATGATTATAAAACTGATGTGTGCTTGTGTACGATGAGAGAGAACAGATGATTGATTTTGAGCTTCTATTCTTTGATCGAGGAAATTGGTTAACTTTCATGACGTCTTCTTCCTCCTTACTTTTAATCTCTCTCTTACTGGGCTAGTTTGGATTGTTTGTCCTTCAAACTCAGCATCTTTTTTAGCTCAAAGGCAACCTAGAGATTAAATTCGATCAGTTTTTGCATCCAGTAATTATTTTGCTCACTGAAGTATTTGAATGTTCCTTATTTTAATTATCAAGCAGAGGTCTTCTGTGGATTTATGACCCACAGACAAACTGCTGAAATTATGTTCTTGTTTTGAGTTGCACGGGGAATTACTGTATTGCACGTGATTATGGGAGGAATGATTCCCGGTGGTCCAAACACGGGGAATCATCCTCATTTCCATTCTCCTCCTTATTCTTGGTGACCCAAACACTCTCTAACTAAATTTACATTGAAGTTATTGAACTGAAGTGGTCTCTGATTTGACGTTAAGTTCCCTGTTCTTCAGATTAATAAACAGAACCTTTTCAACTTCCTCTTTCTCAATTGAACTCTTGAAGAAATTGTATTTTACCATTTGATTCGTTAGGAAGTGGCCTCCCCATTTGGGGGGCCACTGCCAAAAGAATCAAACATAAACCAGAAAACGAAGTTTTTCAGTTTGTTCATTGCATACATTTCTTGTAATAATTTTTATATCAACCCGTTTAATTGTCCCATCAACTGATATGACTTGTTCATTTTATGATGGCCAAATGTCACTTCTTTTCGTTGTGCTGTCTGGAATGGTTTAATATTGTTACGAATGTGATGGGGTAGGCCATAGTCTGTAGAAAGCCCACCTATCGCAGGTGATTTGAATCTTCGACCTCAAAGGAAGTACATACATGATACACGATACACGATACATGCTACCTACCATTGAGTTGTGCTCACTTCGACTATCGTTCTGTTGATATTTTTGTGCCTTTGAAGTTGAAATGGATAGTTTTACTGTTACAATGAAGTAATTATGAATTCAAGTTTTGGTGCTTTTGGCAGGTTCACATTTGTAATGACAAAATTTCCGTGATGGAGCTTACAAATCTAGGGCAATTGAGTACCGGAGGAATCCAATGAAGACGGCTAGATAAAGTGTCCCTACAATATTATGGCCTTCACAGGAAGGTTGTCTTGCAGGTGCGGCGGTTGTAGTTATAGATAATGCATTTCTGTTCTCTTTACTGTTTTTTTCCCATATTTACTATGACTCAACTAATAATGCCATGCATAGAATAATCTAATTAATTAATATTTTCATATCGAATTTTCTTTTGAGATGTTGGGATAACTCTTTTGAGTGATTCTTTATCCAATGAAGTAGCACTTGTTAAGTGTTAAAAAAAAGAGAGCTCTTTTTGACCTGTGGCTAAAATTTGAAAAATAATGGTAAAGCCGCTTTAACCACTCAGTATTTATTCCATTCTAGTTCCTAGACTTTAAAATTTTAAATGTCTAAAATTTTGTTCTTTTAACTTTTAAAAAATATTTGTATTCATAGTTATATAGAATCGTATTATTATTCATTGATACAATATTACTTATTAATATTACTTATTAATATCGTATTATTACTATTTATAACTATGATGACTAATTTTTTGTCACCATATTTGTAATTATTTTCTAAATTTGACTAATTTTGTAAGTTTTCCATTTTTTTACAATAAATTTTGGAAATATTTTGTTTGTTCAATAATTTAAGGGTGGAGGATTTGATCCTTCGAGTTATTGGTTGATGGTACATAGTTTATGCTAGTTAAGTTTATGCCCAGCCATTTTGAAAACAAGTAGAAATTATTCTTATTATTTTACCAATTTTAACAAAAGAATAAAGTGTAATGAGTTCTATCCATTAGTTGGATCAAACCCACTTATAAATCAATGTGTAATTATGCCAAGTAAAAGCCTTGATTTGTAAAATATAATACATATGTAGTTAGAACTGTTGATGATTCTCCAGAACCTGAAAGCTTTTCATGATTGCTTAATGATGGATAAGATGCAACAGTTAGCCAAATTCTCTTGTTGTACTTAGTTGGGTGAAATTCTTTATTTTAAAACAATCTTCATTCAACAAATTTATATTGCTTCATACCATTATCATATGCTCTTCTAAAAGTGGGGGGAATGTGAAGATAAAAGGATTCTTAATTTGTTAGTGCTCTTTTTGAAGGTTGGGATTCAATGCCTTTATGCTTCCCATCTTTTAAAATATTGAGTATCCAATCCTCTTTCCTCATGGATTGGTGCTTTCCAGAAAAAAGTATGTAATAGAATGTTTTACTTAAACATTCATGTCAACTAAATGGAGTCAGGATGCCTACAAATTAATCTAGAAAAATTAGTCTATTTACATAATGTTATTAGATTATTTTATTAAATTTCCATGGTTTCCACTCAATTTTGATAGTTTTAAAATTTCGGTTTCTTTTTTCCTTTTCGTTTTTTTTCTTTCTTTCTCTCTTTTGCTTTTCTTTATTGTTTTCTATTTAAATCTCCATTGTTTCCCCTCCATTTTGGTGGAGTTTAAATATATATATTAACTAATTAGATATTTATTGTTTACCATTAATTATTAAAGGAAAAAATATTCTCATCTTTTTCATTTTTTTGTGTATGATTGATTGACTAATAAGCAACCCGTTCATTTTTAAATGTGAGTATGCTCCAAATGTCTAAACTTAAATATTCATTGATACAAGCATATACATTAAAAACATTTGTAGTAAATGAGTGATAGTTGAATATTCACTTAGTTTATTAGATAATTTATAAATTAGGCTAATTTAATTTATGTCCTCATATAAGCCGACATCATTTAAGGTGTGAAATGGTTAGAATGATAATATTGTATAGAACAATATTAATAAGATTTAGTATTATTGTTTTTTTTTATTAAAAAAAAATCTTTGATGTTAAAAAATGCTTTGATAAACCCTTTATAATGGTTTATATATTATATTATATTATATGTATTAAATTTAATTTCAACTAAAAATAAGAAATAAGAAGAAATTATCAAATACATCGTCTTTTTCATCTTTTTAAGAAATAAAAATTAAAATAATTATCAAACATGTTTTTACTTTTTTAAAAACATGAAACTATAAATGTGAACATCATGCATCCTGAATTTTGAATTTGAATAAGTCTCTCAATGTCCTAAACTTTCCATTTTGTTTTGAATAAGTTTTTTAACTTTCAACATATAATTTTGTTTTGGTGGTTACAAGTATGTTAGTATGATGTTAGTTGTTTCATCTTCATTTTTTAAAATCAAAATTTAACTTTTGTAGTGTTGAAATGTAGCTTATTTATGTTGAGTTCGTTCATTCCTACATGTAATAAACATTGCTCACATAGTGTTCTTGATTGTTTGAAATCTTCTTGATTTTAAGCTTTTCTAATTCTTGTCGATCTCAGTCTAAGTTGTGAATGGTTATCAAAGAAGATTTTAGGTTTCTAGTTTTCCTTATGGTTGCCCATCTTTTAGATGGGATGAGTTTTTATTATTATTAATGAATGATTTATATTGTTAAAGAAAAAAAATCAAATCCACTTTAGAATTCAAAATAAATTACTGATTTAAACTACTTTTTAAAAATTCATCAAGTTAACAGACTTAAAATTCAATTTTATTTTTTTAAAAATATTTTTTTAGAAAATATTGGCATTGTAAATTTTTATTGTTATATTATTATTATTTTTTAGATCTCAAAAATAATTTATTAGATACAATTGATAGTTAAAAACAAAATTTTAAAGTTCAAAACTTGACCTCAATCGTTAGATTCTTATTAGTTTGAACCAAAATTTTATGAGTATAACCCCATTTGTTAAACTAAAAAAAACTTGGGATTTACCCTAATTGTTAGATTTTCAATAATTTGTTAATATCCATACATATATATATATACATACATATATGTATACATACATATATATTTGTGTGATGTTGGATTTTGGTGTTTGTTTTGATTAAATGCCCCATGTGAACATCATTTTCCCACTCTTATTTTGCTACAAATTTAGCCCCACCATCACCTCATCTACCTGTACCGCCTACAATTTTATTAGATAATAATTTGTATTTTTTTTCCTTTCAAAATTAATGTTATAAATTATAATATAATCAATAAGTCTGTAAATTTGTATCACCTATCTTCAAATATTATTGGATTAAAAAAATTATGCTTTAACAAATTTTATCATTCTAATAAATTTTTTTTTTTAATTTCTAGTCGTTTTTTAAAAACAAAAACACTATTTTTAGGCCCGTTTGAAAATCACTTGACTTTTTATTTTTAGTTTTTGAAATTTAAACCTATTTTTACTCAAATTTTCTACAATGTGTTCCTACTTTGCTAGAATGTATTCATATTTTCTTCAAAAAGTATATGAATACTAATTAAATTTCAAAA
>JBBMKA010000021.1:18457807-18475441 GCA_037833695.1 Sechiopsis laciniata | reverse complement strand
ATGTATATATCCAAATAAGAAAAAATATAGAATAAAGTAATTGTTATAGGCTTAAATTTCAAAAACAAAAAACAAAATAGTTATCAAACGGAAACTTAGTTTCTAAATTTCAAAAAGTTGCCTTTGATTTTGAAAACATACCTAAAAAATAAATCAATTACAGATGAAAGTAGTATTCATTAACTTTCATTTTGAAAATTAAAATTAAAAAATCAAATGATTATGAAATTGATCTATATTAGTATTACTGTAATTATCAATAAAATCATGTAAATAATAAAGAGCATAAAAGAAGAGATTATGTTGACCACCTACTCGTATTATTAGAACATCAAACGATTGTCTCATAAAAATAGTTAAAATTTGTGCAAACTAGCTTAAATTCACAAAACACACAAATTGTTCATGATTTTATACATTGATGTATGAGAGAATTTAAAATTGTATTTGATACTTGTATTTAACAACTATTAAAAGTATACAAACTTTGAACATTATTTGAAGACACTTACATTGTAGGCATGTAGTTGAATAAATCTTTCAATATGCTTTTACCCTTAGCTCAAAAGAGATTCAAGTGGACAAAATTCCCACAAGTAAAGGGAATTTGGCTTCCACACATTGCTTACCTCAAACAGCTGTCACTTTAACTTTTTCTTCCCCACCATAAATCACCCATCCATCTCACATTACTCTTTTTTTTTTCTTCTTTTTTTTTTTTAAATTTTATTTATTTAGTGAAAGTTATTACAAATCACCGATAAAAAACAAATCAAATTATTGTAACATCTCAAAATAATTACTCATTCTTAATAATTTAAAATAATTCTTCATTTCAGAATTTTTCATTTTTAATTATTTGTCTTTGAGAGAGCTCGATGGTTGAGGTTACAGATTTCAAGGCATGCTTTCTTAAAACATCTATAGTTCGAGACCATTAGAGATCGCTAAAACTAGAATGCCCTCCAAACTATTTCGATACCAATTTAGGGACGGACCAGTGGTGTCCGAGTATAGAGAAGCAAAGCTTTGAGTTCCCAATTTTTTAAAGAAGTACTCACTTTTGCAACTTTTATACAAAAAATCACATCTTAACGAGCTATTAGTTAGAACTCCTTTAAAAAAATTCATATCCATACAAAAACTAATTCACGTTCATACAAATTATTACTATAAATTCAATTTCTAATAAAAGTAATTTCTCATGCAATTACTTATCTTTTCCCGTAACTCTTCTCTATTTACACTTAAACCCTACAAACTAATTATTATTATATATATATTTATTAAAAAAAATTGATCGCGATAAATGACATGTATTTTCAATCTTATTTTTTTTAAAACCTATGTTTGTCTTTTAAAGCCTTTTTCTTAGACTATTCTTTTAAAATATTAATTATTTTTTGCCCTCTTGCATTAATTGTTGGGCTGCATTCTTCTTAGTAATTGGTTGGAGAATGGAGAATTATGAATATCTTTTCCACCATGTCCTACTAATTTACTTCTCTTTTTGTTTGCATTATTTCCCTTAATTCTCAAATTATTGCAGCTCTCTTTTTTATGGAGAAATTATTTGGGTTAGTTTCAAATTATGTCATCTAGACATTTATACCTTCTCTTCAACTTAGGACTTTCAATTTAGGTAATATAACACTTAGACATTTTATTTCAATTTAATTTCTAAATTTTTAAAGGTTTAATTTAAATTCACCTATTAACAAATTTTGAAATTGCTAATCTAATAAGGCTTTCACTAATTTTTCTTTTAAAAGAATTATTTTAATTATCTATAAATGATTACTAACTCATATATAAAATGACATTTCTAATATTTCTCTCAAATACACGAGAGTTAAATACCAATACTTGAAATCGAACTCATGATCTTAATGTTGAACTCGATTATCACCAAATAAAACTATCCATACATTGTCCTTTTCGTTAGATAATTAAATGTTATATTGCCCAAATTAAATGTTAGATAATTAGATTAATCAAACTAATGATTATTGAACATAAAAGGTTAAATCGAGTAAAAATAAAAATAGGAAAGCAGGAGAAGAACACAAGGGTCTGTCTTATTCAGATGAGAAAAATGAAAAATGCTAAGAAATAAACTGTCACATATCCCACAAATCACTCAAGGCGCTCTCAAGAATCATTCAGGAAAAAGAAAAAGAAGAGAGATTTAGGAAAAGCTGAAAATCAAAGAAAAAAGAAAAGAAAAAGAATACACAAATAAATGAGTATTTGAAGCTCATAATAATCTACACCAGATTAATTAAAAAGCTGTTAATTTAAAGCAAGACCACCGCCAGGCCACCCAACGCCGCCGCAACAGCCGCCTTGTACCCGGCGTGCTGGATGGAAAATCCGGCATTCGGCGGCGGCGGACCCGGAGGCGTCGCTGCCGGCGGCGGAGGCATGGTGGGTGGTGTTCCGTCTGCTGGGCTTGGGCCTGGAGGCGATGGTTGGCTGTCGGGAATTGGGCCTGGGCCCATTGGTGGCATGGACGGCGGAGAAGAGGGAGGAACCGCCGTGGACGGAGGCGTGGCTGCCGTCGGTGGAATCGCCGGGGGTAGGGTAGGCGGCGGGACTGGCGTTGGGGGAATGGCCGGAGGTAGGCTCGTCGGCGGCGGGGCTGCCGTTGGAGGGGTGGCCGGTGGTAGGGCGGTCGGCGGCGGGGTTGACGGCGGCGGTGCGGCGGTGGACACGGGAGCAGGGGAGGGAGCTTGAGCAATGGCGGAGGAGAAAAGAGAAAGAAGAGAGAGAAAGAGCACGAGCATGGCACGTGCGGCGGCCATAGCTCGAAGAAAGATGTAAAGATTGAAGCGAGGGAGAAGATGGGAAGAAGAAGATATATATAAAGGAAACAAAGAAGAGAGAAGTTTTGAAGGGGATAATATTACTTATAAGTGCATGGACTTTTCCATGCTACCTCTCTTCTAAGCTTCCACCTCCACAAAAAATTAACATTTTTTTTAAAAAACAATTATAAAATTAAAATTAGACATTTCAAAATTTATTAACAAAAATGAAATCAATCTTAAAATATAATAATCAAAATAATATTTTAACTATAAAAATAGATGAGTAATGTGTTAGTTTGGTTGATTGATTGTAATTCAATTTAATTCTACCATCACGAGTTTGATATAGAAAATTGAATATTTAGCTTTTTCCTTTGCTTGAGAGTTATCTCCCTCTCAATTTAACATATATATATACCATTAAATTCATTTAAGTTATTTGAAAAATTAGAAATATGTTGTATTAATATTATTAAAATAATATTTGAAAGTGACTAATTTTAAGTATTTTTTAAAGTAAAAATTAAAATAAGAAAATTTAGGCCCGTTTGATAACCATTTAATTTTTTGTTTTTGGTTTTTAAAATTTAAATTTATTTTTGCTCAAATTATTTATAATGTACTTCATCTTTCCTATAATTCGTCTTTTTTTTCTTAAAAAAGTAGATGAATGTTAACTAAATTTCAAAAACAAAAACAAGCTTTTAAAATTTTTTTTTTCTTCTAAACTTTATTTGGTTTCTACAAATATAGATAAGAGGTAGATATTCAAGTAAGAAAAATATATGATAAAATAGTTGTAGTATGTTTGAATTTAAAAAAACCAAAAATTAAAAATAAAATAATTATCAAACGAAGCTTTAGAAATCAAAATCAAATAAATTTTGAACAAAACATACCACATACACAATGTTAAACACCACACACATAATAGTACTACATGATCACAAAGAATTTTGCGAGCAGTCAAATAATACATAATGACAATACACTATTAGTACGAACTATACTACATGAACTGAGATTGTTTATTCAAGGAGGCTTTGATAAAATTATGCGAATCCAATAATATTTAAAGTTTATTAATTAAGAAAAATTCTAGAGTGAAATCAAAGAAATTTAGACAACATGTAATCCTATAAGAAAATTTAAAGGATCTAGGAAATGGTTCTATTTTGTTTGAATTTTTGTTCAAGAAAATTGTAGGTGGATGTTTGACAACGTTACAAAAATGAGTATATCAATGCAATAAAGTCATTGAAAATTATTTGATGGTACATTTATGGTCAAACTATAGGTTAAATACCCTTACAAAAATATTGGTTAACTAGTTTTATATATGATTTTAATTTCAATCAATTTGATGAATAGGAGTGTAAGTATATGGCTAAATTTGTATTATTTTATGTTTGGTAATATATTTATATATCAATTTAATGTATACTTAATTTAGATGTAAAAAGTCTAATATCAACACAATAATTTAAAACAATAGACATTCTTTTTTTGTTTGAGTACAATGGGGCAATAGCAATAGACCCCTAGTTCATTTTAAGTTGAAACTTTCTTTAGTTCACTTTTTTTTTTCCATTATTTATTAAATACGACATGAAAAAAGTGAAAAAAGAAAGAAAGAAAAGAAATGTGTTAATATTTTTGAAAATTTACCTAGCACCACATTCCAACTCTTGTATTATATTTATAGCATAATTTTTAAAATAATTTATTTACAGTACATAATTTTCTATCAGTGACTATTGATAGAATGAGTGCGATAGAACTCAACTAGTGATAGAACTATATCACTGATTGAATTTTATGAGTGACAGAGCTTAATTTAATTTGGATTTTGTGCTACAAATAAATTAATTTTGGTTTTGTGTTATAGGTGGAAATATTTTACCTTTTTTATTATACATGCAAAATCTCCTTATTTTTTTGGCCTTTATTATTATTGTTTTTTTTTAATTCCTATTACAGTTTTGAATTCATCAAATTGATTTCCTTAAATAAATTGGAAAAAAAAAAACAACAACAACAAAAACAATAAATATACAAATTAGTAATCCTATTGGCCTAAAGAAATTTACTCCTCACTTGTTATCCATTATTTAAGATTTATACATATATATGCATAAGAAAGAAGAATAAAAACAATGATAATTGATTGTCCTTGGCTTGAAAGCATCTACTGATTTATGTTAAAATGTCAATTTTACTGATACATTTTAGGTCTCATTCCACATGAGCATTTAAATTTAGTCTTTTTATATTCCATAAATCTAATAAAATTTATAGAGAAAAAACCAGCTTTACGATTTTATTTTAAGATTAAAGACAAAAATTAAATTAATTTTTTGAAAATGTTAAGATTAAAACACAATTACAATTCAAAATATAAAGGGCCTGAATGGCATTTAGATTTCATTGGATAATAATTTGGTTAAATAAAAAATAAGTCTCTAATTCTTTATTTTGTTATTTATCCTTTACTTATATGTTTCTAAAAATCAAAATCAATTTTGATAATTAAAAAAAGGTTAAAAAAAGTAGTTTTATTTTTAGAATTTAGTCAAATTAATATATACCAAATTTTCAAAAACAAAAAACATAATACATAATACAAATAATTATCAATTAAAAATTTTAAAATGAAAATGAAAATGCATGCATATATAGTCCACAAATGTCCTAGCTAGACTACTTTTTAAAAAGAATACCTTTAAAGTAGTTCTTTTGTGTAAAAATTCTAAACTTAATGCCTTCCACTTGTAACAGCACTCTCTTCTCAAATAAAGAGAGAAAAAAGATATATCCCTTTGAACTAAAAAAAGGATAAATATCCTTTTGTGAGGAGAGAAAGAGAACAATTTGGACACAAATGCAAAAAATCATTCATTTGTGGAATAGGACAATTCCACAACTTTTCTTAGGAAAAAAAGAAAAAGAAATTATGGGGTTTGCAATAAGGATGAAAACCACTCAACAAAACTTTATATTTTATACATAAATGTATAATGTTTATATTGAGCACTAAAAATGGTGACTTCAACCTTAAAATCATTGTAAAGAAGCTAAATTCATTTCCTTCTTTGCATATTGTCCTCTTAGATTTAAATTGCTTATTTATAAAAGTCATACCAATTCAATGATTTTTGGTTGATATTTTTCTTTTCAAATGTTTGTGTAATTTAATTATTCATAGTCATTGCCTTAATTGGAGGCAAGACTCAAAAAATTCATTCAATTTTGATAATTTTAATTTGTTTAGTTACAATGATATTTAAGATTAAAATATTCAAATTTACTATTTATTGGTCGAGAATTCATGCATTATTATCTTAACTATACTAGTTTTGGCCATTATCATTCTTTTTAGTTTGTTTTGGTTCAGTTATATATGCTCGCTAAAATATGTTGGTACAATAATTGAATTAATATTCTAAGAACTCGATTTCAATTCTAGTTTTCCTCTTAAATTGAGTTATCATCAATAAATTTAATAAAACGAAAATCAAAATGTTTATACATATGTCCCTATCCGGATCATCCATATTATATTGTTTAAAGTATAGAAGAAAATTCAAATTTTTATTAAGTATAACTATAATCTATTATTTTCTTTTGAATAGAAAATTCAAACTTTTTAATGGTAGTGAAAGTCTTACAAAAATATTGAAAAGTAAAAAACTAAAATTTGTGGTGTTCTGTTTATATGCCTTTGCCCTTTTGCCATTGACTTTTTGTAAGCTCAAGTCATCAGTGGACCACATATACACAGGACCAAAAGAAAAACTTTGATAAATAGCACAACCACACCACATGGAATAATCTAGAAAAAAAGAAAAAAAAACCTATTTTTTTCTTTTAAAAAAAAATAATAATAAACCCAATTTTCTTTAAAAGTTTTTTTTCAACACTATTTTTAATCCTCTACGTGCATGTTCACCAATTGTGCTTTTTTTTTTCCTTCTTCTTATTGTCCAAAAACTTAATAGTCATTTTTTTTTACATACATTTGGATGTCTAGTTTAAATTCTCATGACTAACTTTTATAAATAAAACGATGAATATTGGTTTAATAGTAAGTCTAGTACTTAAAATTTTTAAATTATAAGGTCCTAAATTCTAAATTCATGTCTAATCATTTATTGAATTTTTTTAATTTTGTATCTAATAAAATTTTAATTTTTATATATAACAGGTCTCTATTGATTTAATCTAAAAAAAGACATTTAAATTTTTTTTAATAAAAATAGGTTATATTAGAACCATATCCTTTCAATTTTGTACCTAGAAAGTTTAGGGAATTAAAAAAATGTTTCAATTATGTTCTATTAGAGACGCAAATAAAATATTTAAGAATTTAGTTGGCACAAAATTAACAAAATGTATTAGACGTCTTTTAGAGTCAAAGATTTTTGGACATAAATAATAAACATAAATCTTAAAATTTATGGACTAAACTTTAAATAAAGTAAAATAAAAATAAAAAATAAAAATAAAAATAACAATCATTCAGAATAAGATTCGAAACTACAACCGAGCGACCATCTTTGTTGATCTATTGCATTTGTTCACTTCACGGATATCACTTGTTATCTGTGTGAATTAAAGCCTACGTGTTAGATAAATTCTTGTTTCAGTTACCATTTTAATTAAGCAAACCTTTTTCTTTTTTTTCTTTTTTTTTTTTTTGTAATTAGCAAACACGTAATTTAAAATAATGTAATAATTAGTTTTTTCTTTTTTTCAAATAAAAAAACTAAAATCTAGGACTTACGAGTCAAACAAAAGAATTAATTAGCTTATAGCATCTTAGTTGAAGTTGTTGAATTCTACCATATATATTTGAGGTTAGAGGTTTAAACAACAACAAATTTTATTACAGACAATTTATGATATTTATATCAATCTATTATGGGCATCTTCATCTAGTCTTGGGAAAGATCTCACACAATAATTCATAATCTTTTTATCATAATTCGTATATCATGAGATTCAAGATAAGCATTTGTTCACGTTAGATTTATTATCCATAAAAGCACAATTAATTAATATCCAACATTTAAAGTAACAATTTTATTTTTCCAACTTCAATCAATAATTGGAATGTTATTTTGAACCAAAAATTAAAAACAAATTGAATATCAAACATAATTTTTATTTAATTTTTTAAAACATGAATAAATGTAGATATTAAAGTAATGAAAATTGTGTTAGATTAATAATTATAGGCTTAAATTTCAAAAACAAAAAATATAAAATCAAATAGTTAATGAAAGGAGTCCAAATTATTCATCTATAATTCTTTTTAGAAAGTATTCAATTATTAGACTTGCCATAATTTTGTACTTCTGGAAAAAGTGTGACCTCCCAATCAAGAAAGATCTAAACAGTGGCTATTAACCATTGAATCTGATGATCGGTTTTGAAGAATTTTATAGAGTATGAATTCTTAAATAAGAGTGAACTTAGATAGGGATGTTCTTTGGTCAAGTGTCGATTTTGAGAAATCGGCCTATCAATTTATTTAAGGGGAGTAACTCATATCTTTCCGATGTGGATCTTTAATATGCTCCATGAAAATGGTATATCTTTTGGGCTCACTAATTTTGAATTAAATCTTAATTTTCATTTTTTATTTGACCGAATACTCGTTTGGACGTATGAACTCTGATATCATACTGAGGTTCTATCTCAAAATCAGTTGACAGTGATGGAAGTAATTCATATATATATATATATATATATATATATATATATATATTGTTATGCCCACTTTTCCGAGGTGGGATTCTAAACAAAAATGCCATTGAAATCAATCTCTCGGTTAAATTGGTTAATTCTTTTAATTTTTTTAAATAAAAAAACATATTTATCATACAATTTTTTTAATAAAATTTTGAAAATAAATTTTAAAAGATTGGACATACCGAATCATTTTTGGAAATACATTTAAATTTAAGTTAATTCTCCAATGATTAAATAAGAAATTTAATTAATTATATAAAAATAGTAATATTAAATAAATATATTTTTTCAAATTGACTAAACCAACCGATTTAACCAAAAAAAATTTTGGTTAAATATTTTTCTAACGAAACCTATTGACATATACTTGAAAACCTATTGACATATACTTAAAAATTTTGATTAGATATATACGGGAATTTTTATGAGTTTATTTGACATTTAAATGTTATTAATCAATATGGGGATCTAGTTTCAAAAGTGAACATTCGATTCTTAACGTTTCAAGAATGCTTTATTTTAAAGATGTTTGAAAAATGGTTCACAATGCACGGTGATCATCTACCTATAAATGGATTTTTATAAGTTTTTTTCACATTTAAATATTGTGTGTTAATCAATATGACCTATAACAATAGTTGAAGTGCAGCAAGCTGGTCCAAGCAATTTTGGATATAAAAAATGAAAAAATATTTTTTCAGTCATTAAATTTGGGTTTCAATAATATTCACTTTTAATCCATAAAATACCAAAATGAAACTAAATTTCAAATTTATCAACTAAATGGTAGTTTTCTAAAAAAAACAACTGTTTGACTCACGATTTACATAAACATTAATTATGGAATGTGAAGTAGCAAAGTAAACTCGGGTGTGTAAAAGAAAGTGTATTTGTCGAAAGCTATCACATTTAGGGTGTGGTTGGGGCAAAGAGAATGATAATGATTAAGGAGATGTTTAGACCACAAAAAATAAAGGAGAGAATGGAAATGGGGATGGTTCCCCTTGTTCTGGCCACCAAGAATCATTCCCATTGTAATCACGTTTTCTAAAAATCATTTTTTTCATTCTCCTCCTAACTACTTATTATTCTCTCCAACAACTTTTTTATATATCGCATCACTATTTTTTACTCACATTATTTCTATTATTTTATTTTTCTCATAATCATTACCTTCCCTCCCAACACAAATAATCATTATCCTCATAGTCATTACTTTCACCTCAAACACCAATAATAATTACCCCATAATCATTCTCCTCTCCATTCTCCTCATTTTCATTCCCCAGTTAATCATTATCATTCCTCTTGCCTCAAACACACCCTAAGGGGGGAATGATAACGAGGAGGAGAACATGGAAAAGAATGATTATAGAGGAATGATTATTTGTATTTGGGGTGAAGTAATGATTATAGAAAGAATAATTATTTGTATTTGAGATAAATGTAATGATTATGGAAAAAATAAAATAATGAACATGATGTGAATGAAAAATAGTGATGTGATGTATGAAAAATTGTTGGAGAGAGAATAAAAAGTAGTTAACAATAGAATGAAAAAAATGATTTTTGGAAAACGTGATTATGAGGGAAATAATGTTCGGTGGCCCAAACACGGAGAATCATTCTCATTCTCATTCTCCTCCTTATTATTAGTGGCCCAAACATCCCCTTAAGATGTGTTTGGGGCAAAGGGAATGGTAATGATTACAGGGGAATGGTAATGAGGAGAAGAATAGGGAGGAGAATGATTATGAGGTAATGATTATTTGTATTTGAGGTGAATGTAATGATTATGGGAAGAATGATTATTTGTGTTTGAGATAGATGTAATGATTATGAGAAAAATAAAATAATGAATATGATGTGAATGAAAAATAGGGATATGATATATGAAAAATTGTTGGAGATAGAATAAAAAATAGTTAGGGGGAGATTGAAAAAAAATGATTTTTGAAAAAAATGATTATAGAGAGAATGATTTTAGGTGGCTCAAACAAAGAGAATCATCTTCATTCTCATTCTTTTCCTTATTCTTGGTGGCCCAAACACCCACCTAGTGGTAAGTGTAAATTTTCGTTTTTTCTATTAGGATCAGTTAAAAAAGATTTTTAAGTTAGTGGTGTACACTGTGAGTACACCACGCGGCCACTGCAATTTCTCTTTTAATAGCTAGTTTGCGATTGAAAAAAAAAAGAGAAGTTGAAACCGGTAGAAATCACGTGTATTATTTTTCGAAAATTAAACATTCTCTACCATTTCTCTTTTAATTTTGTATTCTAGATTTGATTTCTTAAATTTAATATTTTCTTAACATAAATTTAAAATTTTAAAATCTAACACTTTTTTTTAGTACATATTGGAAAAGGGGGGACAAATACCGATTCTCGCGATAGAATCTGTGGCGCTGGTGTTGAACTGGTTTACAATCAAACAATGAAACCATTGCGTCACTGACTCATTCGATAAAATTTAACACTTTTAATTTTATAATCAACGCGTATATATCTTTTTTAATGTCTGAAGCTATGTTTGGAGCAAGATTATTATTAAAAATTGTGAGTTATAATAAGCTATGTTTGAAGTGTAAATTATTATAACAGGAGTTATGGTAAATAAGTTTGAGTTGCATGTTATTAGAATATAAAAAATAAAATGATTAATTTCAAATAAAAGCCAGAGTTATATGAGATAACAATAAAAGTTATGTGAAAAATAATATGGATTTAAATCAACCCAACAATTATTATAATCGGTAGCATAAATGTTGGTTGAGTTAACTCATCAGCTTTTTTTGCATAAATGCCCCCAAACACATTCTAATAGGTTAGCAAAATTATAACCTAATAAGTTATTACTAAATATAAAATTAAGAAACTTTGGAGATAACATAATTGGTCCCACATTGAAGAGGTGAACAGTCTTAAACATCTTTATAATATATTTAGGCTACTCCTTTTACTACCCATTGATTTTGAGGTGGAAGTTAACTATTCATGTGACAAGATTAATGATGACGTGAGCTAAGTTATTAATTGAATGAAAAAATCATACCTAATTTGCCGACCATTACGAATGATATAAATTATTATTATTTTTCAAAATTATATTAACTAAATTCTAATTTGTTCTAAATTATAAAAATTAAAAATTAATTTTTAATATTATGTAGACTAAAATCCTTCATAAAGAGCAAATTAATTATTTATCCTATATATTATTTCACGTGAAACAAATTACTAAATCATTACAAATAAAATAGGAAAATTTTCATGAATAATTTAAAAAGGAAAAATTTTCTATGAATATCAAAAATTTAGAAAAAAAATTAATTATGGTAAAAACTATTTGAATAACTTTTTTTTTAATTTTTTTTTTTATTTCAATAAGTCTATAATCGTAGTGACTTCAATCAAATAAAATTGATAACTTCAATAAGTTAAATTAATTTTTTTAAAAAATTGATCAATTAATTAAAAATAATGAAAGTTAAAATATTTTATTATGGATGACATATTATTAAAAAATTATTATAATTAGAATAAAGATTAGAATTTGTTATCTGGGTAAATTTCCAAATCATTTTCCTTGTTTCACTGCCAAACCAAGCACATAAAATGGTTGATGTGATGTATCACGAGCTATGACATATTCTATATCTCAACAATTATCGTATCATGTTTAATCATTATTGAAAATAATTCAATAATTATTAAAAAAAATACAAATCCATAAATGTAGGAAGCTTAAATGCTTTTATGAATCTGAAATTTAATTGAGGAAGATGAAATTTCTCGGTTGTTTTCATAATGAAGGTTTAATTTCGTTATTTTTTAATAAAAAAAACTCTATAAATTTGTCATTTCTAAAACTAACAAAATAAATAAATGGTTGATATTAATAAATATGCATTTAGAAAAAGTAATATGCATTTATGAATTGAAGTGCCAACAAACAAATCAGTTAGATGAATTTGTCATGCCAATAAATGCTCACCTTGCAAAAGAGATATCCTAAGATTTTACTTAATGAATAATGATTTAAAATTATACATATTTCAAGATAAGATTTTAAACTACTGAGATTTTGTCGGTTGAACATCTTATTAATGCATTAAACATCATATAATCACATACAAAATTTGTTAATGAAGGTGTGCTAAATATTACTGATTTTGGATTTTGGATTTTTTTTTTTTTTTTTTCAATAGGAATATTGTTGAAAGAAAAACATTAAGATTTTTGCACTACATATCCTCACAAGTATATTTATTTAATGCATATCCCATAATTTATCTTACTTTTAACTCATTGGTTGTCCTTTTGCAAAATTATTTTTTAAAAAGAAACTATAATTATTGGATGGACAGCTCAACAAATAAAGATGAGTTGTTTTGAAAAAAAAACATTTTACAAAATTAAGTTAAAAAAAAAAGGTTTTTATATTTTGGATTTCATTCCATTTTCAAACGTTTGAACATAATAAAAACTAAAAAATTGTTTTTCCATTGATTTAGGGAAAAATATATTTTTACCCTTTAAATTTGGAATCTTATTTTAATTTAGTCCACCTGATTTAAAATTGAATGTTTGAATAATTTTACTTGAGATGTTTCAACATAAAATAATGTTGACTAAAATAATGGTTAGACTAATTTTAAATTTTAATATATTGATAAAATAATTATTTTAATTTTTACATGATTTTTTAAAAATAAATATGAAAGTAAAGTAAAAAATACCTAACGAAAAGGGAATATTATTGAAATGTCAAGACGAAAATATTAAATTTTAAAACATAAAAAATCAAATTGAAACTAAATCATTAACTTAAAGACTATAGTCATTTTTATTAAGTTATTATTTATTTTTCTAAAAAAAATATTAATCTCTATTGATTTTTCTTATAAATTATAGAGACATGTTAACAAATATGTACATTTTTATCAGTATATAACAAATTTCGATAAACTTAATTTTAAATTAATAATAAAGATTAATGTTAAAATTTCTTTAAAATTCATAGAATAATTTGGATATTTAAAACTATAAAACTTAAAATTTACACAAAAATAGTATTTCATAACAGAAACGACGACATTTTAAAAAAAAAAGTTTGGTAAAATAGTTTTTCTAAATAGAAAATATAGAAAGCTAAAATACAATTTTCTTTTTTCTAGTGCTTTTAAATATAATTTGCACGATAAATACTTTTTTGTCGTGTTAAATAAATAATTTGGTTCTTACAAAAAAAAATCGAAAATTTTAACTGGTCTTACTCCAGGCTACACTACTCGGCTTTGAATTTTTATTTCATGTAATTTTTACGGATAAACGGTAGCATTGGACCAAGGTTTAGAATTTGGACTCAATCTACGTATAATACACCGTATGTATCTCAAAATAATAATAATAATAATAATAATTGTGTGATGGTTTGTCTTCACTTACATGTTTTTGTAAAAATATTTACACAAAATTATATATATATTTCTTAAAGCGACACAATATCATTCAACATAGAATTGCTCCAAGTCAAACATATTTAACTATAAAATTTGTATGATTAAGCTACAAAAAAGTGTTTTTTTAGAAGGAAAAATTGTATTTTTTTTTAGTTCAACAACAATATTTGGAGGTTAGAAAAGATTTAAACCTACAATCTCTTAATCAAAGATACATATCAAATATGACTAAGCTAAATTCACTTTGGCGGAAGATATACATTATTAGTACAAGTAGTAACTATCAATTATTTAAATATAGTTACAATTGATTCATCAACTTTCTTAAAGTTTGACGTTCAATAACTAAAGATGACAACACGAGACACGGTTGAACAGTAATTATGAACTAATTTAATACGGCCACTAAAAATAGTAGACCAATGTAAACGTTATAGAGTAACACATGCAGCAGACTTTAGGAGAAAATTTGGCTTTACTCCCTAAATTGCAAATCTAACATTCTATGCATGATGAGAAAAAAGAAAGTAGAATTATTTCCAACTCACAAAGAATAGTGAGTGATGGTTATGGCTTCAAGTTGAGCTTTCAAAGGGGGGACACTCAAATACAAGAAAAGTAGACATGTTTTTTGGATGGATTAATGATCACATGTGCTCTAACAATAACAAACAACACCTCATAGCTTGTTACAGCTTGCTATCTTGTTGCATTCTACCTAGAAAAAATCTTCTAGCTATTTTAATTTGATAATTTCACTTTCTTTCCCTCTCAAGATTTTTTTTTTTTTTTTTAATATAAAAAAAACTATCAATTCATAGTATTTTGTTCAATGAATAATTTGTTGATTTCATATTGCAATGTGTTTGAAATTGAACCATTGAGCATTATTTGTGCACTATGACATCGATCTAACTATATAAATTATATGCAATGTCGAAGAATGGGTGGATCAACTGTTTTATTTTTTTTTTTGGGTTAAATTACAAATTTATTTTTTGTCAATTTGTAAATTTGTGTCTATTTCTTTTCTAAATTTGAGTGAGTGTTTAATAAATTATCAAATTAATTAATATTTCATAGGACCAACTTTTGTTTTGTTTTGTTTTTTTTTTTAAACCAACTTTTGTTTTCATTAAAGAAGCTAATTACGTATAATTATTTGTTATTGTAGTGAATTTGAACTTGCTATTGATGGAGAGAGAAGAAATGGTGATCAGTGGATAGCGATTGGAGAGATTACTAAAATTAAAAAAAGTTTAATATATATATATATATATATATATATATATATTTTTTTTTTTTTTTTTTTTTTTCTTCCAATGGAGGAAAGGAGATTCAAAATTCTGATATAATTGAGCTACTGTTTTTATTGACTAATTATTTTATTTCTTTAAATATAAGATATATAAACCATACATATATATTACTGATATATATATGTCAATCTAATAAACCATACATCACTTACGACAAATATAGATCAAAAGTTAAATTCATATTATACCACATTATATGTAAAATATAATACTCATATACATACAGAACCTCCTTATTAAGACAAAGGTATATATTTATTCATTTATTTTTTGAGTAGGCAAATGTATGTATATAGATACATTAATATACATAAAAATAAATAAACACAATGGTAGAAAATATCATTGCGAGGACTTTCTAGGCTTTTTTTTTTTCATCTCATTGCATTTTAAAAAATATTAACGAAATTATTATTATTATTTTTTTTTAAAGATGGAAAACAAAATTCCTACAAAGTAGGAGTTCTATTTGGAGAGAAAGCGTTTAAAATTCAAAATTTTCGAAGTGTAACAACTTTTGCCGAGAGCAAATTTTGTTGGAGAGAACGAAGTGAGACCGTATTCAACATAGTATTAGAGAAGAGGAACGTCGGGGAATGAACAATCGTATTTCACATGAGACTAGGTGCACATTTTTTTCTTTTCAAAAAAAAAAAAAAAAAGGTGTACATTTTTTGTGAAACAAGGAAGATGAAATTTTATATGAAAATGACTTTTCAATTTCCTCCCTTCAAAATATGGAGGCTGAAGGTGGCACACAACCTCCAAGACAACAATGATGGTAAATTCAACAAGTGTCAAGTATGTTAATTACATCTTTTCTCACCAAAATTTATTCCAAATCCCATTATTCTGTATTAATATCCTAAGATGTATGACAATGTACCCAATGTATCCCAAATATTTAAAGAATCTTCAAATCTTTGGATTTAAAATTGTTAAAAACAATACCCAACCTTTTTTGGTTTGATTTAAAAAAATTATTAATTAAAAACTAATTATTTTGGTTAAAGTTTTTTCTTATAATTTTTTAATAGTTTAACTAAAGATTTTAGAAAGTTGGGAAATAAGAGAATTTAATTTGAAATATTTTTTAAAAATAAAATCAAATTGAAGTACTTTGAGTGGAATACACAAGCACAAGCAGCCTTTGATGAGATCAAGAAGCAATTAACTTCTGCCGCAACTCTTGCGTTACCATGTTTTGAAGAAGTGTTTGAAGTGAAGTGTGATGCATCCGGGGTAGGAATTGGTGCAGTCCTTACTCAAAGGGGACGACCCATTGCCTATTTCAGTGAGAAATTAAACGAAACCAAACGTAGATATTCAACTTATGACAAGGAATTCTATGCATTGGTATGTGCATTGGACCATTGGCATCATTACTTGATTTCTAAGGAGTTCACTTTGCATTCAGGTCATGAGGAGTTGAAGTACATTCAAGGGCAACATAAGCTTCAACCTAGACATGCCAAATGGGTCGAGTTTCTACAAGCTTTCAACTTCACCATCAAACATAAATCTGGTAAAATGAACAAAGAAGCAGGAGAAAGGGCCAAAGACATAAAAGCTCTTCATGAGAAGGTTATTGACAAAATCAACCAAGTGAATCAGAAAGTGAAGAAAAGAGTTGATAAAAGAAGAAAAGATGCATAATTTCAACCAGACGATCTAGTGTGGTTACATTTCTGCAAAGAAAGATTTCCAACAAAGAGGCGTTCTAAGCTAAGTCCTAGATCAGATGGTCCTTTTGAAGTGCTTGAAAAGGTTAACAATAATGCATACAAGATTGATTTACCAAGTGATTATGGTGTTTCTCCTACGTTCAATATTGCCGATCTTAGTCCTGACTATGCATCAAATGATGGAGTTTCAAGTTTGAGGCCAAACTTTTCTCAAGAGGAGGAGAATGATCCAAAACACCCTAATGAAGATGATGATGTGAACAAACAACCAACACTTATTCCTGATACAAAGATCATTAATTTGGTAGCTGAAATAACATATGAGATTTTTCCCTCAATGGAGAGTGAGGCAAGTTCATCAAGCTTATCAACAAAGTTTGTTTCATTAGTCCAAGCATGTTCAGAAACTTAGCTTGCCATGTAACACAATTTCCATGCAAAACAAATCTTTTCCAAATCATTTCTTTTATTTCTTATTTAAATTTTCTATCTTTATTTATTTGACCAATTTGTAGTGGGTAGTTCAATCCAACATAGAAAGTCCTATTCTTTAGGGTGGTGGAACTACCTTCCTAAATATTATTTATTTATTTTTAGTGGTT
>JBBMKA010000021.1:18404225-18457707 GCA_037833695.1 Sechiopsis laciniata | reverse complement strand
TTCTTGAATGAATGTTGGTAAATTTAGTTTATGCTATATGTAATTTTTGGACAACATTGAATTAACTCTAAATCGGATTTCTTGTGTTGAATTTACAAGTTTAAGAACATAACAAATAAAAGGAAAGGTCTTAGGAATGTTTCAACACACATGGCAAGTGTGAAAATTGGAAGTCATTAAAGAAGAGAACACAAAAATGGGAGTGGTGTTGAGAGGATTAATAAGACAACACCAAAAATCAATGACTTTACTGACATCCTAAATGTATTATATTGGAAACCACTCAATCAATGATTTAAGTCCCCAATCCCTATTGTATTAAATCAAAGCTCTTAACAGACAAAAATAATATTAACAGTCTCATGACTTCATTTGTTGGTGGGATTATATTTTGGTGATAAAAAGTGTAATGGTTGTTGATTTGTCTTATTTTTTTAGAGATTGGTTGTTGATATATGTATGTTATGATGATAATGATGATAGTCAAGTTGGTGACCACTTAGTGTCACAACGGTAACTATGTGGATGCAAAGAGATAAATTTTAATTCTAGGAATGAATAGAAATTTTTTTCATAATTTCTTACGTGAGCCAAAATGTGGCCTGGCCACCAAAAACTCCTTAAATTAGGTGGGCTTCTATTTCGGCCCACAACATGCAGAATAAGGCTTTTTAAGCCCAAATGTGCGTAGCCCTTTTAAAGGTCCATTTAAAGCTCTCAACCAAATTCAATGAATGGGTTGGGCATTTTGACTATTCACTTGTAACTTTTTTTTCTTAACATGACTTAATATTAAGAAAAGTTTATGAGGCTAATCAAATATAAAAAATAATTATAAATATAATTATATAATGAGAATTGTTATATATATATATATATTTTATAATATTGATTTTATTAATTATTTATAATATAATATTAAAACGTATTAATGATTATGGATGCAAATACTTTATAATTTGTCTATATTGATAATTCGAAAAGAATCTAATACAAATTTTCAAATATTAATCTGCACCCATGTGATCCAATATGGATCACATTCTATTTTTCTTTATTTTATTTTTTATGATTTTGAAGTTGAAATAAAATAGAATGTTGTCATATTGGGTCGCATAAATGAACATTAATATTTAAGTCATTTCTTGGTACCAATATTTCTCTTTTTGGGTTGCACTTTTGTATAAACTTTTGTCTCATGTTACAGTTAACCCTTCACAAATTATATTTTGTTTAATTTATTGTAATGAATAGTAAATCAATGACCTAATTCTGATGCACTACCCTATCGGCAACAAAAGATTTGGTGGCTACACTACCAAAAAACTTGAACTAACACTTATTTACTTTCAATAAATGAAAATATGTTCATAACTCCATATTCGACCAAGTTCCTAAAACATAGACTTCATTTGTTCTAAGAATACAACCTTGTTACTCTCACCTAAATAAATAAAACGGGCACATACATATTGACCATGATTAGTAAATATATTCAGATTATATATTATTATTTTTTTTGGATAAATTAATAATAAATTTGGTATCTATGATGGAAAGAAAACTAGAATTTTGTCTTCATTGTTTTAAAAGATAGTATTTAATAATTTGAAAATTAAAATTAAAAAAATTGTTCATATTTTTTGTAATCGAATTAAGTATGTGAGGTAACTATTCATATGTACATATTCAATCAATCATGAATATCAAACTTCTACATATTTAATTTGCTAACGATTTTTTTAGGTTTTATCACATTGTAGAGACAAATTTAAAGACTAAATTTTAACTATTTTCAATTTACCTTTATATCTTTCTTAGCATATACATCCTACTTTCCTCTCACATACATATATTTTGTATATATCTATGTTACTCGTTGTCTATGCATGAACAATCTAAATTAAATTAAATGCCATATCAATATCATTAATGTCATCAAAGATAAAGACAACCAATCCATTCCTTACTAATATACTACCATATGTCAACACATATACAGTGGCATTTACTAAGAACTTTGGCTTCTAGCATGTATAATTATTATTAAATGACCTCGCATAAGAATTATACTATATTGCTTGATGGAAAATTAATGCTGAAGGGAGATTAATTTTTTTATTCATTTATAAAATATTATATTTACTAAGTAAACATATGTGAGTGGAGCATCTTATTTATATAATATGAATGCCAATCATTACTAGATTGTATTTCAAGTTTAACACAATCTCTATTATTGCTAAACACCTAACTTATCAAATGACACAACGACCCATGATATATATCACCTAACTTATTGATTAATAATATTTTAAAGATGTTAGGGGTAGAATCATAGTCCCTCTAGAATTGAATACAAGCTAAGTGTTGCTTCATGTGAAGGCTCAGTCAAGCTCGTGAGCTTAAGAGAAATAGTTTGAGAGCTTAGAACAAATAAAGGCACTCACTCTCTAATCCATACAATATCAGGTACGCATTTATCATTAGACGATAAAGAACATAAGAGCGAAACTTGGATACTTTTTAAGAAGAAGGAAGTATCTAGTAGAGATGTTCATTTTTCCCACGGTGTCTCGCTTCTAACGAGACGGGGAATCTTCAGTTAGGCGGGGAACGAGGCCAGGGACATTCCCCATTCCCCATCCCCATTTACAATTTTTTTTATTAAAAATTATTTTTATCTCATTTAAAAACTTTACTTTTTAGATAAAATAAATATTTTTTTCTTGATAGTTAACCATATAATTGAAACTTATAAATATTTTATAAGAAAAATTAATTATTTAAGATTATAATTCAAAAAATATTAAAAAAAGAAAAAAAAATTGAACGGGAAAAAATTCTCTGTGGGAAACCCAATTCTCGCGAATTCACCGCCAGGAATCCCCGCCTCGATCTCTGCAAAAAAAAAAAAGGTGAATTTCGCAGGGACGGGCTTCTCCGTCCCCGTGCCGTAGACATCTCTAGTATCTAGTGCATACTTTCCATCATTTATGAGAATAATAGTTTGTCATATAAATAATGCAAGTATATAAAAAATATATATATATGTATTAAAAAATGATGATTTGACTAATGAGAGAGAAGTTATATATTAAAGATGTGACATATTATTATGCTCACCAAGTTGACAAGTATTGCTCATAAATACCAAAACTCCTACTATGAAAAGTATATACAATCAACTCTAGCTCAATACCACATCACTTCAATCTATTCTAAATACCTACTTAAGCATAAGAACATGCTCCATATAGTACCCACATTGATTTAAGTTTGTGACTTGTAAAGCTCGGTTCGTCAGCTCAGCCACCTTGACCCATCAAGGTTTATGTAGACCTATGACTAGAACCTCACGTCTAACACTAAGTCAATTGTATCAGCCATAACAATAGTTCAACCGACATTAAATGTGACCAAGAGACAATGAATTTGAATTGTTTCTTTAAAAAACACACACACAAGGGCAATTGTATATCAAGCTGCACTACGTGCCTGAGTTCTCTCAGTCACTGAGCAAGGCAAGTATGTTCATGGTTGAGAGTTAATTATTTTGGTTATTCTTTTAACCTCTACTAAGAACTGGTTGCATCGAAAGCTGAGGTTTGAAACCTACGAATTGAGCTTAATAACAAAAACCTTTGTTGTCTCCCAAGTCCGAGTTTTGGAATGGGTGCGGGTTCTCCTAAGCTTAGGTATTGGAGAGCAAAACTTCGATACTCGGTTATAAAAAAAAGGTCTGGCCGTAGGAATATACTTAGAATCCTCTTCCCTGGATTTCCTTGTTTCTGGAAGTATTTCACTTTGAATCTATAATTTGTTCATACAAAAGGTAAAAGAAATTGCCAATTTCCCCAGAGAAAAGAAAGCTAACTTTTCGAGAATCAGAAAAGTAAAATTTGCCATAAAGTTTATGATACAATTCGTCTACACTCTGCTCTATATAATTAACCAAGCACTTAAAATCTTCTAATGTTTCTCTCTAAATGAATGTGTAAAATCCTCAGAAATCGATTCCAAATTGGGATTCCACCGCTTATAATTTCCACGAACACAACTAAATTGATCAGACCCACTAATTCCACCTCCGATCTCCTCCTCCTTCCTTTCCTCCGCCGCCATCGCCGCCGCCGGCAACACCTTCGAACCGTTCTTCTTAACCTTATTCTTGCAAGTCAACTCAAAATTCTCCAACTCCACCACTGAAACTTTTGACCCAATTCTTCCCACAGCCACCACCACATATATTTTACCACCCACAAGCTCATCATCAGCTCTCAAGGCAGAAATCCGGCGAATCCGCCGCAGCTCGTCCACCGGAGAGATGACGTGGCCGGGCATCTCCAGCATCACCTCGGCCGCTGTCACCGGAATCCTCACCTTTCCGATCAAACCTCCATCACTGTCAAGAAGCTTGGCTGTTTGAGTAGATTTCAAAGAGAAACAAGGGGGAAAACAACCCATTTCAAGGATTCTAAAGAAGAACAGAGAAATTTAAAATTTTGGATTTTGGGTTTGCTTTGGAATTAGTTAGAGAGAAATGTTTTTGGTTTTGGGTTTGAGGCACTGAAGTTTTTAAAATCTGAATATATAGGTTTAGAGAGAGGGAGTTCAAAGAAAGTAGTGTAAGAGACGCGGCTAAGTCCTGTAAGAGATGAGTGTAAAGAAGAAAAGAAGAAATTCAAAATTGAGATAACAGTGTGGAAAGTTGGGACCTTTTCTTTAATTTGATTTTGCTAATGTAAGTAAAGGCATCATCTTTGTTGGATCCTTGTGGCCACAGAATTAGAAAGTGGAGCTGACCTAACATTTGCTACACAATTTGAAAATGGGTTGCCACTTAATGATGACATTGACTTCCATTTGAGAATCCACCAATCATAAAATATATTAATATCTATTTGACCTTTCAATCAACACGTTTGATGTTCTAAGAAGTGGTTTTCAATTGGTGTTTTTTTTATGTTTCTTACTCGTCCCTGTTTTTGGGTGAAAAACGTTTCTGGTTTTGGGTTGAAAATTTGTGCGTTTTGGGTTGAAAATTTGTGCATTTTGGTTGAATGTTTGAAGGGAAAGTCTTACCCTTCTAACACTCGCAAACGTATTTTGGACTTCATGACATCTAAAATGCATGCTATATTATGAATGATTTAAACACTCATAGATAACTATTTGAAAAATAAAAAATCAATCTAGAGAAAATAAGTTGAATTCATTATGATTACTTAAATTAATTTGTGAGAATATCCAAGATAAACCTGCTATTTCAATCCAAGATAAACCTGCTATTTCAAATTATCATATTAAGAAATGATCAGCTTGAAATCGAAACACGAATGAATGAACAATATTGAATTTTCAATATTCCCCAATATTAGAAGTTTTCTCCTGAACTAAGAGGTTGCCTAATGGGAAGAGATGCATCGTTTCAGCTTATCAATCTAAGATATCACAAAATCAATGAAGTAAGATGAACCCAATACAAGACAAGATAGTAGAGTTCTAACCATTTCACTTCACTAACCTCTAAAATATCACAACACTAATCGGTTAAGATGAAATTGGGACATGACAAGCGAAGAAGAAATGATAAGGTTATAAACAAAACAGTTCTATTCCTAAGGAACGGCTTTATTGGTAGAGACTTAGAGGGCCTTAGGATAGACGTTGGTGTCCAAAATATGTAGTGAAGCGAAACTCAAAAAAAAAAAAAGAAAGACAAAACAGTTCAGCAGATCCTCCTGGCTTCACATTAAAAAACCAAACATTATATACTCAAAACAAACCACATAGGCTGTATTGTTTCAAGTCTTACACTTCTAGAGAAAGGAAAGTCCTGCTGGTTGAATCTAAAAGAGATATGCACACATACCAAGCTGATGGCAAGGCCAATAAACAAACTAATACACAAATTTTACAGACCAGTCATAGAGGTATCAACCACCATCCACAAGGAACCAACAGTACATGTGCGCCTAATGCACCTTCTGGCTAGTATAGAAAGGTTCATGACATTCATGAGCTGTAATGCATTGGCAAACTATCGCCTATTTGATGTACTGCGAAACCCACTTGAAGCCATCTCCATACCCCATTTTGCGAACGATGCTGCACATGAACACCTCCAATGGGCGGACGTTCGTGTCTGCTAGGTCTACCTTCCCTTTTCCAGTAGTAAAGTTGGTTAGGCCAAGGTGGTATCGTAGTTCATCCTCAGAGGCAGCATAGGGTATGTCGATCTTGTTCCCCAACACTAGAAATGGGACAGTTGCAAGCGACTCATCGGATAGGAGAGCATCGAGTTCTTTTTTGGATTCTGCGAATCTCTCCTTGTCATAGGCATCCACTAGGTATACCACTGCATCGACCTGTAACATCCAAACCATATGGTGGGCTAACAGCTAGGTTATAAAGAAAGGTTTTGAAGTTAAAGGTCCTACATGAAATGTTACCAGCAAAAAAAAAGGTAATCCCTAAATAATAGACTCCAAATGCGTATAGTGGTATGCTTTTTATTATTCTTTATTTCTTTTTTTCTTTCGTCCATGATGTATGATGGTATGCTGATAGTACCTTTAAGGTCGGCTGACAAAGAAAGAAAAAAGTTTCTATTTCTGGCTTTTAAACATTAGCGGATTAGAAAAAATTATGATTTATTACTTGAAAAAAAAGGTTTCTACCTCCTATACTTATGGTTGAGAACACTTGAGGATGAGAATTAATTTTGTCCCCATTTGATAATCATTTTATTTTTAGTTTTTGATTTTTGAAATTTAAGCCTATAACAACTATCATACCATATGTTTTCTTCTATATGGATATCTACATCTTACCTATAGAAACCAAACCAAAATTTAGAAGAAAAAAAAAAGTAGCTTCCAAAAGTTTTTTTTGTTTTTGAAATTTGGTTAGGATTTACCTACTTTATTAAGGAAAGTTGGATACAATTGTAGAAAAGATGGAACATATCGTAAGAAACAAAAAACAAAAAACCAAATGGTTATCAAACGGGGCCTTAGTAAGGACTAAAATTTCTCCCTGCCCTTTCCTCTTTTACTAAACCAGCTCATATGATGTCCCCCATTAATACTGTTTTAGTTTCTCCTTTATTAACCAACACATACGTGCTTAACTTCTGTTGCTATATCCTCTCATTTCTACTGGTAATGATATCATCACCCATTTGACAAAATGGGCCTCCAATTATCTTCCTTCACAGTGAATAGTGATCCCAGATGAAGTTCCTCATCTATTTCTCAAGCTTCTGAACCTAGCCTCCTCCGAGTTTTAAAAATTGGCATATAATCCAGGTAAACAAGTGTGTGTTTAGATAGCCAACACCAAGGTGTTCCCCAAAACAGAAAGGCGATGGTCTAGTCCCCATTTTAGATCACTTAGTAGCAGCAGAATAGGTACACGATCTGATGTTGCTCAAGGTTCTTAGTCACTCTTAGATCCCTGAACTTCTCCATCCAGACGTTAGATACAAAATACCTATCAAGGAATAATTATATAGGTTTCTCTGGCACATTGGTCAAAGTAAATTGTATATCTTATAAAATTTCCTGTTGTATGAATCTCTTTACCGTTTGATTTTTCATTTGACCAAAGTACCATCTTATCTTCCCTTCAACCAACAGAACTCTTGATAGTGGTACGTACCCACTCAAATTCTTCAATTCCCTCTGGAGCTCAAGGGAAACCGATAAATTAATTCCTAAGTAAAGTGGCCACGAATCCATAACCTCTTAGTTTCCCAATGCTACCTAACATTTTATTTATGACAGAAAAAAGCCTTTTTTCTCACATCACCACTTTCTTAATACTTCACTAGCTTAAGATCACTCCATTCGTCCACATGTCTTAGCTCTGATCACCCAACATTCATTGACCTCCAAAGTGGTTTCAAAGCCTCTAGTCAATTCTCACGCTTTTGTTTCCTACGGTAACTCAACCTAGATGAATTTGTTTTACCTTCATAGCCTCAGTCCATTCTCGCTCTTGCTTGACATTGGCAACAATCTGGAATAGCAATTTGAAAGGATCGTTTACCCAAAGAAAACCATTTTTTTTCTATGAGAGCTAAGCTACAAAGCCATCTGACACTTTCCACAAATTACTGCATCGCCTACCCCACATTTCTTTGTCCTGGCACTGCTGCCCGATTTGAAAATCAGCTACAGAATCAAAGAAGCACATTTTTCTTACTTGCACTTATGCCGACAGATTTTGGAAGGAGATTCTCTCCAACATTTTCTGGTCTGTGGCTCTCTCTTGTGATCTTAACCACACCCTTACCAGCCATCTATTCATTGATGGGAAGAAAGTTTATTAATGCACCTAACTCAGGCTTTCTAGTGGACTACATGGATAGAACGAAACCATTGACTTTTAAATGAGAACGGAAGCTCCTTTGACAAGTTTTGTGAACAAAATCTCGATTTAGCTTTTTCCTAAAATAGAGGCTTGAGGTCTTCGAAGTATGCTCTCTTGAAGGTCTCAGATTTGAAACCCATGAGTAAGTTTAATTGTAAAATTTCTTGTTGTCTCCTAGATCCGAAGCTTGGGACGGTTGCGAGTGTGGGTGCCACCAAATAAGTAATGGGGCCAACTATTAAGCCAAATGACTATTTACAGGTAGACACCCTGATTTCTTATTTATATAAAAATAATAATAAAAAAAAATAAATGCCAATTTTTTTAACATTTACAGTTGTCTAAACTTCCGTCCAAGTAGAGAAATCTTTTATAATTCCTTTGGTTTGGACTTTTGTCCCTATTGTAAATTTCATAGAGTAATGAAATTTGTTTCCCATTATGATGTGCGTCATGCAAGTATGTGTCATGCCTGCATGTGTATGTATAGACTTTTTAATATAATTTCACACACCCCTTACAATGCCACTTAACAATTTCATAAAGACTCGACTACCCGTACCCTTTGGTCTGAATCTTATACCTATCCTTTCTCATACTTGACCAAAGAAATCTCAGGTGTGGCTATTTCCAGTCTTAACAAAATAAGAAACACAGAACTATCAAATAAACCAACTTAAATTACACTAAGCTGTTGACACTCCCTTCGATTACAAAACCAGTAGCTTTATTGTACCCTGTTCTGCTCCTCCTTTCTATTATCAGTTTTTTTACAGTTTCCAATTTTCCTGATCGCTCAAACATGAATCGTCTATCGGACAAGGGCACTCATCAGACTCATAACCCTACCACAGCTTCCTTCAGAAAACCATTTTGAACTTCAGGTATTCTCCTGACAAGCAGCAACTAGAGGAAAAAGGCACTGTAAGTGGAACATTAAAAACAAAACCATTATCACGTACCACCTTAATTTCTGCGAAAACCCCCTTCTTCAATAAGAATCTCATAGGTATTGAATCCACACATTTATTTTCCATCATTTCCTCATTCCATGGAGTTAATAGGTAGGACCCTGAGTTTAATCCAGCCACAGAGAATGGAAAATCTCTACAATGTCTATCGTTTTTCCTCCACTTGCAACTAACAAAAATAACTGCAACACCCTCGGGTGCTGCTAAAATGTATTGCTTCATCTGCTACACACCAACACAAGGTCTTCTCTGGTTGGAATGGGTTTAGGAAATAATTCTCGTTAATAATTTCTCAAATGTCCCACTAATAATTGTGGAAACATGACTTTGACATGGTAAGACAAATTGATCTCTCCTGGGACACTATATTCTGACCATGGTTTTGGCT
This sequence comes from Sechiopsis laciniata, assembly GCA_037833695.1. Lineage (NCBI taxonomy): Eukaryota > Viridiplantae > Streptophyta > Magnoliopsida > Cucurbitales > Cucurbitaceae > Sechiopsis > Sechiopsis laciniata. Next base: position 18,447,969 of record JBBMKA010000021.1, on the reverse strand, counting down.
CTAACCCTTTACTTTGATCACATAAAAACATAAGTTTTAATCATTTCGTTTGAATTCCCTTTCTTTAATTTAAAAAAATAGAGAGGAACTTATCCATCAATTTCAAAAAGACTTCTACCCTTCATGGTTTAGTCCAGCTGGAATAATCAAGCTTCCCTCTCATATTCATTTGATAAAGTGAAAATTTTATAAACTCCAAAGTTTCTGAAAATATATCCCCATTCCCATATCTAGTCTTCTTGAAACATTTTTAAGGGGCTTCAATCACACCCTCGGTAGTTGTCCTAAGCTATTTAAGCTGTAAGGTAACCCTTCCCAAAAACTATAGAAATCAGATACCATCTTATCTCCTCTATTCAAACCTATCCTAAGACTTGAGAATGAAGAATAAATTATAAATATAATTTTTCCAAAAACAATATCAATTAAACTTTAACTTTTCCTGAAATTCAGTTTTTCAGAAATAACAAATAAGCAACAAAAATAATTCGATGTTCTGTTCTCATCTATGAACTTCAAGAAAAAATAAATAGACATTGTTTCATTATCCATGATTTTAAATACAAAAAAGTATTCTCAAATAATACCTTAAAATGCCATTAAACAAAACTAGTGGCTTATCTTTCCAGACAACCCCCAACCGAATCACACTAGAAAACGGCAGAACCCCATGGTCTTTACCAGATGGGTCAGCAAATGTTCGTGTCATTTTCAAGCTAATTCATGGGAATAACCATCTGAAAGGAGACTTTGAGAAAATGAAATGAATACAGTTTTTAACAACCTTAAAAACATATACCATTGACAACAAAAGGATTAAAGTATGCATGATAACTTACCTTGGCATAATAATCCTTCCAAACTCTACGAGCAATCTGATGGCCTCCTAAATCAAACGCCTTGAACTTAATCTTCCCGATGCTCAACTCCTCTGAAGTAGGATATTGTGTCGGCTGGTGCTGTACTAACCTCTAAAGCAAATAAGAAACGGTGTCATTACCAATGAAGGAATATATACATAACAAATGATAAATAAGATCCAAATAAGCATTTAGACTTCCAAACCGAGCACAGTAAGAACACTATCAACAAGTTTTAGCTCGAGTAATCGTATGATTCTGCCTCACCAACCAGCAGAAATTCAATCTAAACTATCTTCTCCAGACTCGCTAACAACCAAACACAACTCCTCACTCTCCGGCGTCACCTCGCCGAGCAACAATTTTCAGAAGACCATACCAAGTCACCGCAAAAGGAAGCTAAGTCTCACAAAACAGTAATCCAGAGAAAGAAAAACAATCGAAATAGAGTTCAATCAAGGATGTGTGTGTATATATGTATATATATCTAAAGCTAATCAAATTCTAACCTCTGAAGCAAATAAGAAACGGCATCATTACCAATGAAGGAATATATACATAACAAATGATAAATAAGATCCAAAGAAGCATTTAAACATCTAAACCGAGCACACAAAGAACGTGTTAAGTTATGGAGCCCAAACAAAAAAGCCCATTTAATTTGTTGTATGCACACGTGGGAAGTTTTATTTTTTAAAAAAACTTATAACTGTAATTGTTGTTGCAACGTGGGTTGAGAGAAAATGAAATAGAAAAATTAAGGCAGTAGCATTTTTCAGTGCTCTGGCCTACTGTGTGTTTACATAAAAGAAGAAAATGGGCAGTAGCTTCTGTGGGTTATAAGAAAAAAAGATTGAGAGCTTTTCTTTTGGGTTTCTTCTTTGGGTTGTTTGGTTTGTTTATTCTCCATTGAAGAGTGTTGTAGAACTCTTGTAATTTCTCCTGACATTAGTGGAACCTACAATTGGTAGCAGAGAACTGGAAGTAGCCATCATTGGGTGAACCAGTATAAATTGGTGTCAATTTCTCTTCTCTAAACTTTTTATTATCATTCCTGTTACTTATTAATTTAGATCCCTTTATCTATATTATTAAGCATGTTGTTTCCAAATTGTTGATTCCGTAATTTGATTTGGAGAATGAATTAGATCTTGGAAAAGGCTTGAATATATGTTTTGTCCGAGTTGTTGGAAAGTTTAGATTGATTATATATTGTTGGTACTATAACCATATTAGCCTATCAGAACGCTATCAACAAGTTTCAGCTCGAGTAATCAAACTATTCTGCCACATCAACCAGCAGAAATTCAACCTAACCTAACCTCTCCAGACTCACTAACAACCAAACTTAACTAATCACCCTCGGATTCTCCAGCGTCGCCTCGCCGAGCAACAATTTTCAGAAAACCATACCAAGTCACCGCAAAAGGAAGCTAAGTCTCACAAAACAGCAATACAGAGAAAGAAAAACAATCGAAATAGAGTTCAATCCATGGTGTGTGTGTGTATATATATATATAAAGCTAATCAAATTCTAACCTCTGAAGCACATAAGAAACGGAATCATGAAGGTATATATACATAACAAATAAGATCCAAATAAGCATTTAAACATCTAAACCGAGCACAAGAAGAAGCTATCAACAAGTTTCAGCTCAAGCAATCAAACTATTCTGCCTCATCAACCAGCCGAAATTCAACCTAAACTATCCTCTCCAGACTCGTCAACAATCAAACTTAACTCATCACTCTCGGATTCTCCGGTGTTGGCTCGTAGCAACAATTTTCAGAAAACCACACCAATTCACAGCGAAAGTAAGCTAAATCTCACAAAATATCAATCCAGAGAAAGAAAAAAACAATCAAAAGAGAGAGAACAGACCTCGTCTTTCAACATGTGAAGCAAAGTGGTCTTTCCGGCATTATCGAGGCCAAGAAACAGGATCTTCGCCTCTTTCTGCCAGAGACCAATGGAGGCCAAGACGCCATAGAACCAGTCCACAAGAAACATAATCGACGTCGCCGGTGAAAGAGCGGAATCGGATCTCAACCGGAGAAGAAGATGAAGAAACGTCACCACCAAGGAGCTCACCGATTGTGTTTGGTATTGCCGGTCTGATTGAGAATCTCAGCAGAAAGGGGCTAAAATTCGGAAAATTCCAAAACGCTGCTTGGAAATGGAATGGAATTTTCTCGTCATTTCTAATACGTATTTTGTACAAGTATTAAAAATGATAAAAATATCATTTTGTCTACATCTTCTCGAATTTACTTGTTTTAATTGAATTTTAAATGTCCAATATTGATCCACTTTTTCAATAAAATATCACTAGAACCATTGTTGCTAGTCACCTCCAGGTATACATTAATATATGAACCTATATTTTTCTTTATGTCTTTTTTTTTAGCCAACTTAAAAGCTAATTTTGATATATCCTTGCAGTATTATCGGCGCAAAAGAAATGATCAGAACAATAGAAATGATTTCATGTGGCTGGAAAATAACTTTTTCTTTCAGTTCATGAAGGTTAAACCAAGCCGAACAAATTTCAAGGTATTTAGTCTTGTAATAATATATATATATTTTTTAAATATACATTAAAGTTCATTGGATGGCCCTTTCGATACTTTTTCATGTTTCTTGTTTTAATGGTGCGGTTAACCCTAGATGTGGGTCTCTATAGTCATTCAAGTTGTGTATTTTAAGGAAATATTTCATGGGTCAATAATGAAATATTAATATCATTTATATATGAATAGTGAGTTTCCTTATATTTAATATGTCTGCAATTATTATGGGTAATGATTATATTGTAGTAGGCATTAAATTTCAATTTTTTATCTTAAAAAAGAAGTTAAAAGCGATAAATATAAATATAACAATAAAATAAAGATAGGATAATAATTATGTTGATATTTTTACTAAATTTATATTGTTCTTTTTCTTTTCTTTTCTTCTTTTTTTTTTTTTTTTTAAATTTCTCATTTATTTTTCTTGCTTGTATCCTGTGGTAATATGAGTGTTTTTGGCAACAAATTAGTTCATTATATTAATGGTATTGACTTGCAGATGTGGAGGTCGGTCTTCAACCGCCAACTTTCTTCTTCTCCAAGGGAAAGACTTGACTACATGCATGTTTCTACGAATAGAGATTTAAACGAAATCGTGTGTAAGACATACTCAATCATAACTATTTTGAGTAAACTTTTCGAGTATAAAAAAAAAGGCATTAGTCAATGGAAGAAAGTTTTGTAGCAAAAGGTTAACTTTGTGTATTTGTGGTTTTCTCAATTTCTTTATATTTCTTTCCTACCCAATATTTCATAAAATTGCAATTCAGAAAAAGAAAAAACAGTCAAAAGAAAGAGAACAGACCTCGTTTTTCAACACAATGGTTGAAAATTTAGACTTTGAAGGTATACTCTCTTTAAAGTTTGAAGTTCGAGAGACTCATCTGTAACATTGCTTAAATCCAGAGGGGAATCCCACCTCGGTTGGGAAGGGGAACGAAACACTCCTATGTGGATACCTTTCCCTGGGTATTTCACTGGGTTAGGCTTTTACAGATGGTATCAGAGCCAGGCATCCCTTGGGAAGGGGAACGAAGCACTAACTTATAAGGATGTGGATACCTTTCCTTGGGTTGGGCTTTTACAGATGGTATCAGAGCCAGGCATCCCTTAGGAAGGGGAACGAAGCACTCTTTATAAAGGATGTGGATACCTTCCCCTAGCAAGACGCATTTTGGATTAAAAAAATCCGTGAGGCCATTGGGCCAAAGCGGACAATATCTTGGCTGTATTGAAGAGTACATCTAAATGGACTCTTCTTTAACTCCATCACAGACTTGGCTACTCCACCCGCCTGCTTTCTAGGGCACAATGTAGCCTTGTTGTTCACTACAGCTTCATCACTCCGTTTTCCTTTTCCGCTAGTTTCTGAGCTTAGATGTGTAGTTTTGCCAAAACACATCAACATCTAAGAAAAACCTCTACGACAAAAATAAAAAAACAAATTAGTGTAAAGTATTCAAATGAAAACAAAATGAAATTGAGTATACTTACTCTCTCTTTGACATAGAGATTATTGCCAAGAAACATGATCAATAATGGGGAGTCCATCTAAATGGACTCTTCTTTACACGATTGTCATAAATATTAGGTAAAGGTTCATTGGGTTTTCTTTCACAAATACTATGACAGACTGGTCGTGATCTCGTATCTTTTTTGTTTACATTAAAAAAAAGTCCTAAACCAAAATGAAAAATAAAAATAGACTTTATATAATATATATTTATTATACACCGTATTCGTTTCTTAAAACATAAAACTAAAAATGAAAGCAATTCCACCTAAAAAATGTATTCAAAATTATAAATGAAAATGGAAGGAATTGGCTAAAAATTATATTGTAAATATTAGAACAATTTATGAATGTCATTGACCTAATCAAACTAATTTATAGAATTGTTCACTTAAAAATATTTAAAGTGACGAAAATTAGTCCGAATACTCACTAATATTAAAAAAGAAAAATGAAGGCAATGCTTGATTATATGCATCAATAAACTAGTATTTTATTCATATTAGAATGTCTACAAAACTTATCTTTGGAAATTAAAAATATTTAAATATTTTATTGAAAATTAATCTTTTTCATGCAAAGTTAATTGATCGAAAACCATTTCAAAAGAGTTATTTTGTTTTATTGAGATTAAGAATAAAAAAAAGAAAATAAATGAAGGTTCCTCAATATTTCTACATTGCAAAAATAATAATAAGATAAAATTTTACCCATCACAAATTTATAACAATCCCCTCTTAAAATTGGAAAAGGTAAGAGGACACTATTATCATTTAAAATTGATGTATTTCCCTTTTCTTTCCCTAAAAATAAGCTAGAAAAAAAATATATATATATATATATATATATATATTATTTTTATTTATTTATTATTATTATTTTTTTTTTTTTTGAGGTTGTTGCTTCTATCCAGCCACTAAGTTTTCATAATTGAAGTCTTATATTCTTAATAATTTGTATTTTTAATTATAGGGTTTGATTTTGTAGGATTGTCCAATGAAGATATTAGAGTACATGAAAAGACATTATTATGCTTAATATAACTCACAAGTAAAAAAAAAATATAGTCATGTTTCATTAATGGCTTCCCATCATTTTTTTACCAATAACTTTTCCTCACTTTCATGAATACTCAAATTTTGATTTATGGCATATTGTTGAAGATCTGGACGAGCTTTAACAATTTTGCAATCATAGCCTCATTTCTTTGTCACGCCTCATTTAGTTAGAGATGAGGAATGGGAAGATTGCTTAGCCAAGAAATCATTCACAATATCATTGGGTTGTTGATCGGCCAATATTTTCCAATCATTTTCCACTGCGGAAGCACAACCATTTTGAAGAGCCCAATAAATCGAAATAATTTATGTATTTGCTGCTTAGGCATAAATTTTCCAGCTCTTACGTCACTTTTTTACCGTACTTAAAAAATTATTTTTTTTTTCTATATATTTAAAATTAAGTTGCCTCAAAGTTTATTGATGGAAGAGTAGGGTACATCTATATCATATACAAGGTGGTGTGTTGAATTCACTAACAAAGGTGGATATCGATAGGTTACATCATGCAATTGAGATTTAGGATTGATGCGAAAGAGTTCACTCACTAAGATATTGTCTCGCATATTAATGTTATTAACGTCAATAACCCTATTGACACTCATATGTACATTTATGATGTCAGAGTAAATCTTTGTCCTTATAAAGTTCTATAATCTTATCTTTATCCATCTTAATTGTGTACATTGTTAAAACAAGTGAATACCAATGCATAATTCATCTAATTGAATATGTCTTTATGCTTTGGTTTGCACCTAAACATGTTGAAGCAAGCACAAGTCAATTCCATCTCAAATAGAGAAAACAGAAAAAAGTTGGAGTTGTGGTAATAGACTACAAATTGCTTAACAAACATTGAAGCACTCCTAAAGGCATTCCCTATTAGTTTAACATAAAGTTTGAACTAGACCTACATAAATACATGTACTCTAGTGTGAACGAGGTTGGTTAATTTTTATGAGACAAAATGGGTAATTGATTCTGTGTTATGTGTTCATGCTAAACGAGTTTAAGAGGCTTTGTGTATGTGTGTGTAAAGTATAAGAAAATGAAGCTTAAAAGAATATGAAATAAATATGTACTTGTGTTCTCATGGATGTAGACCAAGAATTGTTGAACACGTAATCCTTAATTGTTCTTCTTCTCTTCTTTATCTCTTATGTGTTCATCTTGGTTTCATTATGATTCTTGCATAGAAAACAAAACAGGTTAAAATATTGCATCTCCTTGGTTATGATCGTTTAACTAAGAAGAAAAGAACCTAAGAAGTGTAGATGACAACTTACCTTTAGATATATCGATCCTCTTGATACATTCTTGAATCTTCACCTTTGATCATTAGCATATGATCAAAGTCACAAAGGAAAATCGCTAGAGCTTTGCAACCCTCCTTGTCGAATTCGGTCGAATGATGAACAATGTGAGCTGAGAGTTTTTTGTTCGTTTAATCATAAATGTGGCACTCGAAAAGCTGAGCTCGAGCCAGCTACTCAACTGCATGGAAGAGGCAGACCACTTGAGTCGTGTTGTTGGATCAATAAGGTAAGTATTTTGGTTTCGATTTATGGGTGTTGTGTGATTGTATTTTGGGACAGGATTACAACATACATAGTTGTTATATTTTGGTATCATCATTAAGCTCGAACTTGGTGGTCACACAATCCATAAGTCGGTACAATGTGAATTCATGACTAACATCAAGTACATACAAATTATGAAGCAAGCATAAAAGATAGATAGATGGATAACCAACTAAAAATATCAATTTATAACATGAATAAGTAGACAAGCTTTACTGAAGAGATATGTCATAATTTTTTTTAAATATATTTTTGTTCATAAATTTTACTGTATCAAATGATAACACATATCTCTTAAGTAGAGTTTGAATACTTATTCCTCCGTAGGAAGTATGAATTTTATGACAATTCATACATACACTCCTAGAGGTGTCCATTTTCCCCGCGGGGACCTGCCCCTACGAGGAGGGGAATCCCCGATTAAGCGGGGAACGGGGGGAAAAATTCCCCATGGGCTAATCGGGGCCGGGGTTCCCTGTCCCCGATTCCCTGATCCCTGCCCCATCTAATTTTTTTTTATAGACTTTACCCGTTTAATTTTCAAATAAAAATATATTTGTTGATGAAATTATCTATTCATATGAATATTTTTCTTTAATAATTAATATTATAGTTGAAATTTATTGATATTTTCTAAGAAAATCTAATTATTTAAAATTATTGTCCAAAAAAAATATTTAAAAAATGTAAAAAAAAAAAAAAAAATCCCCGCGGGAAACCCGACCCCGCCGGAGCCCCGCCGGAGAATCCCCACCCCAATCCCCGAGAAAAAAAATGGAGATTTTTTCAGGGACGGGAATTAAATTAGGGGGCAGAGACGGGGACGGGGAAGCCATTCCTCGGCCCCGCCCCGCCCCGTGGACATCTCTAAACACTCCCCAATTTTTTTAAACCATCCATTTAATTATAAAAGTTGGTTAATCATTCTCTGAATTAGTGTAGAAATTTAATCATTTTCTGCAATCATCCAAAAAAAAACAAATCTAGGCTTTAAACGATGTCGTTTAACCTCTCCACTTGACCACAGCAATTCAACCAAGTCGGCTTCATTGTAGTCGTTGACATGATCTCGTTTTACAACGCTCGGTCCTTAATTTCAATGCCGTAATTCATCCATAATCCCTCACAAAAATACTTCGAAATCCGAACAAAAGCCTAAAAAATATCCACAGTCAACGCTCGTCTAACAAAACCCATTTCTCGAATTCGTCCAAATCCGATCCCAAGCACCGAAATCAGCATCTGGGTTCGGCAATTCGTCGCCATTTCTGAGATGGGTCGTAAGCCAACCGACCAAGAATCCTCTCGTTTGGCTCTTCCGATCCTAATCTTGGTCAGTTTCATATCCTGCGCCGCCGTGTACACGCTTCTCCCTCTTCTGCTCCGACTCAACGGCGGCGATTCTTCGAGTCTTGAATCGTTTTCGGTGATTAGAGATGGCGATATCGGCGATTTGGAAGGAGGGGAAAAGGAGTGTTGCAGGGGAATCAAGAATTTGGAGCTTTGGGGGCCAGCTGTGAAGTGGGGTTCTGAATTTAAGCTCAATTCTTCGGAATTGTGTTGTAAGGCTTGTAAAGCTATGTGTAGTGGGAATGATGGACCTTGCTTGTGTGATACTTGGGTTTATTGTGGAAATCGAAAGGAATGTGGCCCCAAATTTGGTGAAGTGAGTTGAATTCTTGTTTAGTTTTGTACTTTTTTTTCTAATCATTATATTGATCTGCTGTTTACTTTCTAATTATGTGTATTTAGTATGGTTAGATCAATTTCAAATGATGATAAGATTTTAGCCTCAAAAATTGTTCTGCTAAAACATTTTCATTTAGCCACATGTAACTGTTACAGAGGTTTTTGGTTAGGTTCTAAGCCTTTTTTACAATGTGGTAATTGCGTAAATACTTAATAGATACTATCGGGAAGTTGAACATCCAACTTTTAGATCTAAGAAGGGGATTGTACATTCAAGTGATCATCTCATGAATCAACTACACATCCGAGAAAAAAAACTCAGATATCGAGGATTTTCTAATGGAACTTGCACATACGAAAAGGGGAAGATCACGACTCATCCCAAATCGATGCCAAATATGGAGGAGTGTGGCCATTATGGGAGCAATTTATGCACTTTTTAATATTGCCTGATGTGTTTATATGGAGTTGAATGTGAGGTTCATGCTCTGTTTGTGTGGTTGAACCATTTGAATTCATGTATGATTTATATTTATTGACAGTGTTGGCTAAAGAAACAGCAGGACATAATGGCTCCTGATCTATTGGTTCCTGGTAAGCAGGGAGGAGGGATAACAAGTAGTTGGACTTCTGGGATTATCTTTGGAAGAGGAGAGGTATAGAATCTTTCATAAGTCATACACGAATATTTTAGCTATTGTTTTCAAGGTTCCGTTCCAGTTTTCGTAGGCTTCTCATGAAGGAAGTGCCCATTTGTGTGATCACTTACTCCTTATATGTATGTGTTTGTGCTATCTTCAGCTTATCCAGTCTATTGATGGGTTATATTTTCTAGGGAATCGTAGCATTGGAGACGGATCACGGCACGCTTCATATCAAGGTAACTTTCCTTGCTTGTAGGTGCTCTTAGTTCCTATTTCTCTGGGCTCATTGTTACTTTCCTAATTTCATCATACTTCTCCCACTTTTTTTGAACTCTTAAGCCTACGGGTAAAAGGAACTTGTGTTTGTTATTAGTTGTAATGTTTTATTTATTTTAATAAGAAACAATTTTATTGACGAGTGGAAATTACAAAAAAGGAAGAGTCTGATAGGACAAGTTACAAAAGGTCTCTCCAATTAGATAGGATGGTAGAGAAACTATAATCAAGAAAAAGAGGAGAACGCTTAATCCACTATTCAACCATATTGACAATAACTTCAAAAAGAAAAGATGAGTAGGGAGAAATTTATCTTGGAAAATCCTTCTATTGTGTTTTTTGCTAAATTCCCCAACAAAAACCACGGACAAAGTTTTCAAACAGTAGGTTTTACCTTTTTTTTAAAAAAATTATTTTTAATTTTTAATTTTTAATTTGAATGGATGTCCGCCAATAGCAACAATAAGTTCAAAATATAGATGAGTAGTTGCAATGCTTCATATTGTTAGAAAATTTTCTTCTGCTCATATTCCTGTCAACTGCGTTCCAAGTTTTATTTGTTGATTAAGAATATTAGAAATGTCTTTCACCAATAGAAGCTACAAGATCTTACCTGTAGAACTATTTAAATTACATTAGTAATCATCTATATTGAAAATATATCTCGTGAGATTCAAAGAAAGGGCCCAAGATCGAGATTGATGAATGATTCAGTTTTGGGCATTATGAGATCGAAAATGTGTTTTGGTTCTTCTAATCTGCAATTGTTACTTCAGATTTATGCCTTCATGAAACTTGAGATTTTATTTTAAGTCCTTGAGGATTTGTAGTACTGGTATTAACTTTGAATCATAGTATTTCTGGTTATACTCTCTCTTTGGACTTTTATACTGTTTAGAACCCTCGCCTCCATTCATAACCCGTGTGTTGGCGGGTGGGGTCCTTTTCATGTGTCTTCATAATTTGATTTTTGCTCTTCCACTCTTGCAGAACCTATTCTTAGTGTTTGTGACATATTTCTGAATTTATGCAGCTCTTCCCTGACTGTGCTCCCCATTCAGTTGCCTACATTCTCGAATTATTGGGATTGCGACATTGTGCTGGTTGTCACTTCTACCGTGCGGAGGGTAGAGGCCAATCTTGGGACACAAAAGGAAACCACGTAGAAAATGTAAGGATGCATTTCCTTTAGTTTCCTTTGCACCTATCACACTTTCAACTAAAAAATGAAAAACTGACATGAAAATGGGATATTAATATTGGTCAATGAAAAGAATAATGTGCATGTATTGAAGAAACTGAAAGGGATCTGTTTTAAGTCATAATGTTTATGGGATACATGATTATGATATTACCCCTCGTGATAGCTACTTGGTTTTTGGTTTTGAAACTAAACCTTGTTTTTTTCTCAATTTCTCTACGATATGTTTCATCTTTATTAAGTAAACATTTGAATTCTTAGTCAAATTTCAAAAATAAAAACAAGTTTTTGAAAATTATTTTTATTAGTTTTTGAAACATGGTTTGGTTTTTCAAAACTAGGTACAAGGTGATGAACATTGAAATCTATTGGTGGAAGTAGTATTTATACGTTTAATTTTAAAAAACAAATAGCTTCAAAACCATCCAACGACGTTGTTTGGCCATACTTAGAATATTTTAGAAACTACTTTTATACTTTCTTGGAGCCTAAATTCATGATTATCTTAATGTGTGGACATTGAAAACAAAACCGAAAAAGCGACATCGAAATAGAGCAGGGGGTGGGGTTATTTTAGGTTCTTTCTAGTGTGTATTGACACAATCTCATTGTTATTAGTTGAAACATTATCCATGTAAGGATCAAGATCAACAATGCTTATTCGAATTGCTTGAACTTCTACCAGGCTCCTTTAGGTCCTCCTTTTGCACTTGTTCAAGGAACACTGGAATCCCAAGGAATTCCATTTAAGAAGATCCCCATTGAAGTTTGTCCATACATAAAGCGCGGTTCAGTAGCGTGGGTTGGTTCCGGACCAGAATTCTTCATAAGTCTTGCAAACCACGAAGAATGGAACAAAGTGTACACCGTGTTTGGTTCAGTTCTCCCAGAAGACATGAATATTGCAGAGAAAATTGCCCGACTCCCTACCAAGCCTGACGTTTGGAACAACATCAATGTCTCCGTGTTGCAGAAACCCGTTTCGTTGCGGTTGAAAAGAATAAAGAAGAGTCATGGAGATCTGAACGTGAAATCAGATTGATATTTTACTGATGCCACTTCTTTTCACATAATGATATGGAGTTTCTTCAAGTTTACTCTTCTTTTTAGCTGTTTTACTCTTGTATTCAATTTTGGACAGTTTGTGTTATACATCTTAAAACTATCATACTCATAAGATAAGAAAAGAAAATCATTTCTGGATTTGGTTGCTGAAGAAAAAGAAAACAAAGCTGATTAGAAGCAGTACAGTTTACAAAAAGTTCATATTAGAATTCCTTTCCACTTCCTATATCTTTTTCATTGTCTGAAAGTTCATTCATAAAGTTGATATTGTAGATTTTTATATTGATCCCAAGGCTTTGTTTGTGTTGGAGGCTGCTGATGAACAGAGATGATTTCCCTGCAAGATGTAAATGCTGCTAGCTGAGATTGTAATGTTGTTAAGCAAATTCAACTTTCCTGGATATTAGAGTTCATTTTGAAGTTTAAAGTTTGCTTCTTTTTGTTCCAATTTGTTTTATTACCGGGAGCATGAAAAAATGGCAATTTTGGACCCTTTTTTAATTACTTTTTTTAAATCAACTATGTTTGGTGATTTATAACTTGACTATTTGAAATCACTGTTTGCAAATGCTATAGGAAAGGCATAAGTGTATACAACAAAGAAGTGACGTGGTTAAGTAATTCTTTCTTGTTAAATTCAAAAAATGAAACTAAAAACTCCTTGTCCTAAAAAAGTCATTCTTTCTTCTGAGTTTCGTTCTACTCGAAGAAATCGACTTCAAATTTAATAAATTTAAACATTGAACTCATGACTCTCAAATAAACTAATTTCATAAAGTATTAAGTGATATATAGTCCTCAACTCCATCTTACTAAAAAATTAATAACAATTGTATTAACCGAAAATATGAAATTAAGATATTCTCTAGTTCAAAACAATTAGTGCGATGGTATTCCAACAATTACTTTGGTTGCCAAAAGGAGCAAGACATCATATAGGCCTAATAAAGTTGTTACATTTTCGACACTCGTTGCCCTCAAATGTTCTTAAATGTTAAAATTAAAAAGAAAAAAAAAAAAAAAAAAAAGAAAGAAGAAGAAGAAGAAAAAGAATTGCTCTAATTGAGAGGGAAATTCAATAGACCGAATTAGGGTTTTGGACCTTTGGTTTATAAATAAGGGCAAGATTGTCTTTTCGTCCTAAAAGTCCTGAAATATAAATCATTTTCTAAATTATCCATACCGTTTCCGTCGGAATCAAATCAATTTCTCCGCTCTACCGAAGCAATCGCCCGTCGGCTAACCAGTTTATTGGGACGCCACAGCCTTCCTTTCCTTCCTCACAGTCGCCGGAAATACCTGCTGTCCGAAACTAGCAGACGCCGTCTGATCTTTGCAGTTTGCTCTGTTACTATCTCTTTCTCGTACACAACGCAGGTTCTACCGATTTCTTTCTTTCCATCTCTCCCCGTTTTTCGATTTCATCTGAACTCAATGAATGGAAAACTTAATTTTCTTTGCAGCTAGAATACGCGAAAGATGCAGCATGCTAGCAAGGATCTTTTGTATTTGGAGCGGAAGGATTTATCCTCTTCGTCTTTAGGTATTTTTATGGTTTTTTTTTTTTTGTTATACCCTCTATTGAATGAATGATAGGTATTGATAACACTTTGTTTTTTTTTTGTCATAAATCAGAGTCCTCACTGCTAGTTTGTAAAAAGAAATCATCGTCCAATGACCAACGTCAGAATGAAAAACCCATTACAGAACCAGCTCCTAAAAGCCAAGGTACATATTTCCTTTTTTAATTTAGTTGTTTGAAATCTGGACTCTCTTTTTAAGTTTATTGACATTTAGCAGGCAAAATGCTGACATGGGTATGTTGTTTTTCCGTCAAGAAAAGGGTCTCCCGGAAATTTAGCCTCCACCCCTAAACCATCGTTTCAACTGTCATCCCTAGTTTTGGATTTAATTTTGACTAGATTGTTAAGTTTAGGAAGGTTTGGTTAGTCAAAGAGTATTTGACCAATGATTCTCGTCCCAGAAGAAGCTAGTGAATTTTATTGTAAATAAGAACTTTTTTTTTTTTTTTTTTTTTATAGGATACTAAACATTTTCTTTGATAACATGGAAAGATACAATAAATCTATCAAACAAGAACAAAAAAAAGCAAATACAAATGGGGACGAGAGAACTGGAGAGTACAACGAACAATCAACCTAAATCCAGACCAAAAAAGGCCCAAAGAGGGGAAGCAAATTAAAAAAAAAAAAAAAAGCTGAAAAACTAAAACATCTCCAGTCCAAGTTGTGTTGCTGTAGAGAATCAAAGAGGGTAGATGGAGATAGAGGTTTTGAAATGGAACACCTCTAGTAGAAGTGTGTTATACCTAAGCCCTGTAGATAAAGCATCTAAGGATGAATCTGTTCAGAGAACTTGATCCACTCTTGGATGAGCTTGATTTAGTGTTGTATTGGTTGGGCGTGATAAGGTTTTGAAGCTCTCTAATCCATTTGGTCTTCTCCACTGCTACTGTTGGCTTTTTGGCCGACCAAGGGAAGAGAGGAAGCAACAAAGCTGTTTCAATGTGGTCCTCTTCTTCTAGAACTGTGCTTTTGCAGGAGCCATGATTGATATGTATGCTTGATGGCTGGTTACGAAATACTAACCAGTTGATACCCTTTTTTTTTTTTCTTGTAGACTGGAAATAAATTGGTTTTTTTATTGCAAAAGTCGGTTAGATTTTGCAAGTGGTGTTTTGTATGCTCATACGCAATTGACGAGATGAATTTCAGTTGCTAGTTTAAAATTGTAACGTATGTAGTTTTAAGTAACATATAGTGGTGCTAGTTGACTAAAAAAAGTAACATATATTGGTTGAAAAATTAATGACTATGCTACTAACTATTGCTAACTTTATAGCACTGTGTTTTGAAATGAAATCTAGAGATTGTTTGTTGCACTGTTTCTCACAATTTAACATCACGCACTTTTGTTTGTAGCAAATTTCTTTCTGAGTATTACATGTAGATCATAAAACATTCAACATCGAATATAAATATATTATGGGGTTTGTTCCTTCTTAGAAGTTGCTAGCCTTGCTCGCTTCCTTTTCTCTTGTTGCAGTATTGGGAAGAGTCAAGGACTTCTTAGGAGTATTTTCAGAAGCTAATAAAAAGCTGCAACTGGATGCAAAGGTTTGCACATTGACCAATTACTAACTAAATTTGAATCTAAACATAAACAACTTTCGTAGTTCTTGACCTTTACATTCTTGTTAATTGTCGTTAGGGCAATGCTGAAAAATATGATATCGAAGCCCTCGATGGGGATGAATCAGAAGTTATTGAATTGGTGAGTCACTCTTCTTTGTCGTGGTCTGTGGATGTGGACGCTTAGTTTTTCATCATTCATAACGTCATGATTTTATCTAAACAGGACCTGATGTTGGGTATTGCCGATCTTCATACTCCTGAAGCTGTAGCTGCTGCTGAATCTGCAATAATTGGTAATCAACCTGTGATTCCATTGACTTGTTGTAACAGTAGTAGTAGTAGTGAGTTGGAGTCTGAAGAGAATAGTGATGATAGTATTACAAGTGACGACAATAACGATGACGATGAAAAGAGTAACAATCCGAATACTGACCACGGTAGCAGATCATCAGTTAAGTTCAAAAGATCAAAGTCTAGAACAACCAGTCATAGAAGTAAAAGCAAAGGGAAATCAAGAAAGCGACCGAAGATACTAGAGCTTTCTTAAGAACCACATCGTTTGATCACGTGATTCTTCAATATCGATGTGTCATTATGGTTCAAAAGTTAAATATGCGAGTCTCGAAGTATACGAAGTTTATGAAGCTTGCACTGACGAAATTTCGAAGGTTTATTGTCAGCCTAGTTCTTTAAGCTTGGATAAGAAGCAATTTCGCCCGGCCTTGTGATTTCAAGTTATTTCTCTCTTCACTAGATCTTGAGTCAAAGTGCTTTTTCTTGTAAAAAGGAAAGGCACTGTCTTTATACATTTCTATTTAAGAACTGAAATATGATTAAGAGATTTCTTTCTATTTGCTCCCCTTCCTTTTGTTTCACTAGAGCATCAGCATGAATCGATCTCGTTCGGATTTGGTTCTCGCATATAATCTTGTGAAGGATTCTTCTTACTAAGAGAGGATTTTTAAATGGTAAGGAAGTGTTTATCTACAGAAATCATTAAGTGTATGGGAAATTTTGGATTTTGATGTTGAATTTATGATTTTGGATGTTGTTTGAACATTAGATACATATGAGAGATTACCAAAATTACTTAAATTTGTTTATGTGGTTATGAAATTGCACAAGGATTTTGAAATCTCCATTGAATATTCTGTTTGAAATTACTAAGAAAATTATCGATTTAAAGAGAGATTGAAATTTCAAATTTTTTTTCATTTTTTTTAGTTATATAATCGACCTCTTGGTTATTGGTTACATATGTGAACAAGCTACTAGTTTATTAATAATAATATACTCATGGTTTGAAGTAGGATGACCTTAAATATTAACAAAATTAATTTTTAAGATCAATACTAGAATGTATAATGATTTTAGTAAAAAAAATAAAAGTAAATTGATTAAAAATAGATTTTTAATCAAAAAGCTTTCATAGCTCAGTTGGTTAGAGCACCCGTTTAGTAAGCGGGAGGTCTTGAGTTCAACTCTCAATGAAAGCATCTTTTTCTTCGTATATTCATTTTAATCATTGTATTTCATATTTGTTTATTCTTGTTGTTAATTTTTAAAAATGTCTCATTTTCAATTCAAATACTTTCATAGCTCAAATGGTTAGAACACTCATTTAATAAGAGAGATCTTGAGTTCACCTCTTAATGAAAGCAATTTTCTTCTCAACCAATTAGTAATATAATTTTATGTATCTATACCAACCAAGGCATCAATATGACATTATTTTAGGGCACTTAGATTTAAGACAAATACTTACTCTTTCAACTTTGAAGTTTGTATCGTTCTCCAAACTTTCAAAAAATTCATTTTAGTTATTGTATTTCATATTTGTTAAAAATTTCAATAGATATCTAGCTTTAAAAAAGTGATTAATTGATCCATTTTACTAAATATAATTTTATGTTTAATGAGACCCTTTCAATTTTGTGTTAGATAGTTGTTTTACTAGCATTGGACGTTGACACACTAGAATAGAATTTTCATATATGAGTTTCAAACTATCATCTAAATTAAATATCTAAAATTTCATCAAGAGCATGCCTTCCAAAGCACAAAAAAAAGCTATAAAAAAAATTCATTTATTTTTGGGTGATGATCGGATATGTTTCATGTATTTCAATATTTCTTGGATGAATGCCACAAACATAATAGACAAAGTTAGTAATTAGTTGGATTAAATGGATGAAATTGTATTGACCATATATCAACTACTTGTTAAGTGGAATATGCACAACATTTACTATCGATTTATTTACCATATAGATATCATGTACAAACTATTAATTAAGAGATTAAATATTCAAATTCCTTAATCTTCAAATATCGAGTTCAAAAAAAGAAAATGAACATTAAAACAAACTATATAAGAAAAATATGAAGTTCCGTGTGAACTAACATAACTTTCTAAAAAAAAAAAAAAGAATGCATGAATCCTTTACTAAAGGGCTCATATACAAGCAAAACACTTTTTTTGGGTTTTCTTGTGCAATTAAAAAAGCTTTGATTTTGAGATACAAACAAAGAAATCAATGCAATAAAATTGTTTTTGGAAAGACAAAAAACAGAAGGGGATTGCAAAGGATGGAAAAGAACAAAACTATCCCAATATAGTGATTTCATATATTGATACTTTTTTTTAGTGAGGAAATGAATTGGAAAGGAGGGAAGAAAATTGTTAAACTTATTTAGGCTTCATTTGGGATTTGATTTTCTATAGAGCATTTGGTTATGATGATAAGAATTCTACTTTTTACTTATAAGTATGGTAATTTATGATTTGAATTAATGTCACTCTCTTTTTCTTGTTAAATTATATATGAGTTTGAAGATTCAAAACTTAGAGATTTTGTTCGATGATATATCTCTTGAGGTATATTTATGTTAGGTATAAATCACTACACACTCAACTACAAAATTTGTTAACCATCATTCACAATTTTTTTGTTTTTTTTATTTTATCACTAAATTTAACTTCGTTTATGGTATATTTTTCTTCATGTTTTCTTAAATTATACTATAATGCTTTTTTTAACTCTTTTTTTTTTTTTTGGAAAAGCTTTATTTAACATGTTTCTTAAATTATATGACTGTTTTCTCTATATTTTTAAAATAATTTAAAGCGTTACAAGTTTTAAATCAAATTGAAAGCATTTAAATTTTTGAATAATTACTTTTAAAAATTGATAAATAATGCAAACTTTAATAGTGCCTTTTTTGTACTAAAAAAGTAATTGTCTTTTTTTTTTAGTAATTATAGCTAAATGAAGAATTCTGTATTGATTTACCAAACACTTTTCCTGTTTAAAATTAAAATTTTCAAACATGAATTCACTCCCATTGCATCTATTAAAAAAAACACCGATTATTAATTTAAAGATATCACAAATCGAATCCCAAACTAGACTTTAATATTGTGTAATCACAAATTCTTTGAACTTGTAAAATTTTAATACACAATATACCTAAAAGAAGTCCGCTAATAACAACAATGGTACCCCTTAGCTTATAAATAAAACAACACAATGGAACTTTAGGTTGTGCATGTATGAAAAGTACATGCATACATATGTATTGGTAATTGAAAATAAATTGCTGTTATACTCAAAAAAGAGAAGAAACAAAAGAAAACAAAAAATATAATCTCACAAGAAAACTTGCATAACAGAAATGTGGATTCTTTTGGGATTCTGCTTAAGCTGAAACTGATAATAAAGTTCATAAGAAAAGCTAAACCTAAAAAGCATATTTCCAGGAAAAGTAATGCTTGTAGAGAGAAATATTTTCATTTTGAAACCCTCAACTTCAAGAAGAGCATTACATAAACAATCAGAGGCCTAAAACTTCAATATCTTTCACAGGTCACATAATTCTTCTCTACTTAGCTCAAATCTTACAGAAACAAACACATAATTAAGAAATATAAAACAAGAAACAGGCAACTAGCTACATTACTTTTTGCTAGAGCCTGGGGCTTCATCCTGCCAAGTTGCTTGCCATTGCTTGTCATAAAATGTTGTCTCATCAATCAACTTCTTAATAGTCTCTATATCTTCATTCTTTCTGATCAAAAGAACCCCCACCACAGCTACAAACAACAGAGTTTTGCAGAAGAAGTTGCCCATTTGACCTACTAGTCCTACTCCAGTCAAGCTATCAACAAAGTAAGCCATGAAGAACCCCACCATGGCTGCCCGGCCTGCTTCGAAAAAAACCCATCGTAGCGGCTCAAATTCACTTCAACATAATAGTAGAGACAACACTTTCCTCTTTTATTTTTTTTCTTGCAAAGAATTCGTTTAAAAAAGTAGTGAATTTTAGGACACTAACACTCAAGATGATTTTGAAAGAAAACAAGGACCTGTTTCAAAACTGCATTCATAAGAATTGTGATAAAAATCACTTAAAAAGTCAATGTTAAGACATACACATATTTTTATTTTGATAGATGTAAATGTTCAGACTAGCTAAACACACCTCGACTATTTTTATGAGACAACCATCACACTTTCTTCTATTTAGTTGTCTAAAGTAACTTGTAGAAACTTAATTCATAGATAGGTGGATATCCTAGATTAAATCTATAATCTCTAAGCACATTATGAGTTTTTTTTTTTTAAAATCAAGCACTTTATGAGTTATAAGACCCTTATTTGGCCTAAGCCATGATGGTCCAATGTTATAGCATGTATTGAAATCATGATTCAGAACCATGAAAGAAAGAAAGAACAACTTCATCTATTTGAAAACTAGCATACAAACATGCTTTAAGGAGCTAGTTTTTTCACAGGACAACCACACAACCCTCCTACATTTAGTTGTCAAGATAACTCGTAGAAAATTAATTCTTAAACAAGTAGCCACCCTAGACTGAATCCATAACCTCTAAGCATTTTATGAGTTACCCTTATTTGACATAATTCAGAAACATGAAAGAAATAAATTCATCTATTTGAAAAGAAACTTAAAAACAAGTTTTAACATTATTATTCTCAGAAAAGCTTAAAGAAAACGAGACAACAAAAACAAAGACTATACAAACATGTTTATACCATTGAGTAGCTCAGCCTCAGGGAGATGGTAGCGCTTTATCCAAGCCCACCAAGGAACTATGGATGTGTCAAATACCACAGGGTCCTCATTACTTGATGATTCAGGATTGTTTTCCAACCATTTTCTCCTCCTAGCCTCTGATGCAAAAAATCAAGCAATTACACAAGTAACACCAAGAAATCACACACAAATTCAACCCCATTTCAAAACTTTCGCAAAATCAAAATCCCCCCAAAAGGGCATTTCATCCATAGCACAAATCCTCATAATTTCCCTAAATTCAGTCATACTATCAAAAGCAAAATCAACATAGAATATAGGGTTTTAATTTCACAAAGCCAAGGAAATGAAAGAATACCAGCATCAATAACAGCATCCCAATCAGTAATTCCATCTTTCCTAAACTGATTCAAATCCCAAGTCCCATTAACCCATTTAGGGTCTTCAAATTTTCTAACCACCTCCACTTCTTCGGTGGCAGCCACCGAGCCGTTGGCTCCGGCTAGGCTCGGCTGCTCTTCCGGTGCAGCCTCGACCGGCACCGGCTCCAGATCCTTCTTTTCGAGGGGGGTTTCGACAGCAACGGCAGCCGAGCCACCTGAAATTCCGGCGCCATTGTCGGGAACGGCCCTGATGGAGAAGATGGATAAAGAAGAAGAAGAAGAAGAAGGGTTTCTGGTTCTGAGAGAAAAGGGTTTGAAGGAGAAGGGATTTCTGTGATGGGAGAGAGTGGAGAGATGGGAAGGAGGAGAAAACAAGGCTATGGAAGAAGACATTGTTGTGGAGAAACAAGAAGAAGAAGAGACTGCTCTGCTCCTTCTCTACTCAAACTCTATCCTCAGCCTTGGAATTATGATGGATTGGGAAGCTTTGTACTTGTCATTTTCCTAATACAATGTATATATTATAAAGAACAATATTTATTAAGGATGGCTAATTACCATTAAAATTATATGTTTTTACTTTTTGTATTTTTCTTTCACTTTAATATTTCTTTTTTTATAATCAAAGTCAATTATTTTTTAAAAAGTAAAAATATGTAATTCTAAGGTGGATACCCACCTTTAAGTAAGTATTACTTTATTATAAACTGAAAAAGTTCTTTTTACTGAAATCATAATATTTTGGTTTATAAACAAACACTTTATATAAATGTGTTTATATGCCCGAACTATTGTCATATCTTATTATATTTAGACGTTAGAAAATTTGTATGAAATTATCCTATTGATTATTAAGTCACCTCGTGATAGTTTAAATTAGAGTTGTTGTTGACAATTTGTAAGGGTTGTTTGGACAAAAGAATGAGAATAATTATGCGAAATAATTAATCACCATTTTTCATAATACTATTTATTTTCTTATAATATCATTCTCTTATAACCACTCTCCATTCTTCTTATAATGATTTTTCAATCTTTTGTATTGACTACTTTGTTATTCATACTCATTTTTAAATAAAAAATTATATAATGGTTTTCCATAATTATTTTATGTATTCAAAATATAGATAACATTTATTCTATAATCATTATTTTCATCTCAAATAAACCTAATCATTTTCTTAATATTCTCAACTTCATAATCATTCCCATTCTTCTTTTATCTCAAATGTCTCCTTAAATTTCATCTTTTAGACTTTAAAGTCCATTTCTATCTTCTTTTTAACCCCCACTAATTCAACCACTCATTTTAAAATAAAAAAAGATAGTTTTTTTAATAATAATTAATTCAATAAATCAAACTTCCCATAAAAATAAATTTCACCTTTGTTTAAATTAGTTAAATAATAACTTTGCAAAAATTCACAATTAAAAAAAAAAAAAAAAAAAAAAACTCACAATCGTTTTTCTCTGTTTTTTTGTTCTTAATTATTTTTCATTTTATACATACGTTTACAATTCATTGAAAAAAAAAATGCTCTGGTCAAGCAATTGCTAAGCTTGAGCACATAAATGATAACCACATCCAAAAAAAAAAAAAGGAAAAGAAAAAGATTTGGGCTGGGCCTAACCCGTGGCTACAGAAGCCCACAAATGAAAGCCCACAGGTCTGCCAGTTTTTCACTCTTCCATTCTATCCTCGTCTCTTCTTCTGTTACTCTCTTCTGATTATCGCGCTCTGATTTTCAAGGTTTTCCAGTCATGGAGGTCGCCACCACTGCCTCCAGTTTCTCGCTCACCAAGCGAATATCGCCATCAATTACTTCTTCTCACACGGCAAAATCTACCCGAGCCTTGTCCTTTTCGTCATCTTCTCCCAGAGCGACGCCGCTTTCCACTACTTTCCTCGCCCCATTCGCCGTTGACAGCGTCTCCGGGGAGTTTTCCGGTTGCAAGCTCCGGCCTTCTTCTCTTAATCCGGATTCCTTCCGTGGATCGAAGGGCAAGCGTGGTGTTGTTACTATGGTAAGTGTTATTGGGATTTTGGTTTTAAGTTTTGTTGCTTTTTTGTTCTTGTAATTACTCTTGTTCACAAAATTGTAGTTTATGAGCCCTTTTCTGGGAAATATTTGAAATTTTGTTGCTTATTTGTTTGTTTGTTTGTTTGTTTTACTACTTTGATTCACTAAATTGTAGATTTTGCTAGTTGTTATGTGTGAATAGTCGAAGTGTATGTAGGCGGTTCCGGATATCAAAATTTAAAACTAGACAATTGTGATAAGTTGTTGTGACTTCTACCTATTAATATATGTGGGCTTGAATACGCTTACTCTTTATTAAACTTAAAGAGCGATTCTTAATAGTTATCGACCTCCCTTAAACTTTAAAATCTTCTTTTTCAGATAAATTCTCCATTCCTGCTGGCTTCATGTGTCATATTTACCTGATTTCTTTGAACAGGTTATTCCATTTACAAAGGGAAGTGCAAGGGAGCAACCTCCTCCAGATTTGGCATCTTATTTATTCAAGAATCGAATTGTTTACTTGGGCATGTCTCTTGTCCCTTCTGTCACCGAGTTGATACTTGCAGAATTCCTTTACCTTCAGCAGGAGGATGAAACAAAGCCTATATATCTTTACGTTAACTCCACGGGGACAACGAAGGTTAACTATGCGTTTTTTTTTTATTTGGTGTCTCATTTTGTCTAGCTTGAATTTTATGCTGGTACCTTGTTTTTCCTTAAAAAAATACTGGCACAGGCTTTTATAGCGTTAATCACAGGAAAGCATGATTTTTTTCTTGAACAAAAAAAGAGAAGAAAAGAAACTGCAATCCCCTCCTGTTTTCTATGCTCTTATAGAAAGTAAAACATCTAAAAGTTCGATTCAGCTTACCTTTTTTAAAGAAAATGTTTGTCCACTTCAACCCACTGGCACTACCCGCGTACAGAAAAATAATAATTAACCTTACCATCTTTTCCATATGATAGTAGAACATGATGAAGTGCTTGCATTTTCCAGGATGGCGAGAAGTTGGGCTATGAGACGGAAGCATTTGCAATATATGATGTTATGAGGTTGTGATGTGAATCTTTATGTAAAATTGGTTTGGTATTCCGTGTCTTTCGAATCTTATTGTTTGATTGAGGATTGAAGACTTGTCGAGGACCCACCAAAAGTTGTTTTTATGTTCATCACTTGGCATTCTTTTCCACTGCAGATATGTTAAGCCTTCTATATTCACATTATGTGTTGGAAATGCTTGGGGAGAAGCGGCACTTCTTTTGGCAGCCGGTGCTCCAGGAAACCGTTCTGCATTGCCCTCATCAACAATAATGATGAAGCAGGTATTCTATTAGCAACAGATGTATTCATTTCTTTTTTCTCCTTATTGTTCTATTCATTTACTACCTTCTCAAAGGTGTTTCCATCTTGCTTTGACTCATTTAATAGCATTTAAGCTGGCCTTTTAATATACTTATATGCAGTTCTAATTTTTTTTTTTCTCGCTTTCAATCTGCAGCCAATTGCAAGGTTTCAGGGTCAAGCAACAGACGTTGAGCTTGCCAGAAAAGAAATAGGGAATGTGAAGGCAGAACTGGTAAGATCATGGTTCAAATTTGTGCACTGGATTGTGTGTGACCCTTAATTACTTATGTATGTTCTAGAAGGGGCAGAATAGGTATTTGGGAGGGGACAAGGGTTAGTGAGAGTGGAGTGGACGTAGTTATGCTTGTATGGGAGAGAGAGTGTGTGAATATAAATGAAGTGTAGAGGTGAGGGTAATGGATATATAAGTTTTTTTTTGCTTAAGGTTGAGGAACCTTGAGGGTGAGGTTACTGGCACTCTTGAATACGCCGGGTAGCTTGTCATATTTCCTTATCTTAACAATGAAACACTCTGCTGGTTGTGATTGATTCAGTCTTATATCATCTTTATTTATGATTTCTTGTGTTTGGTATATTTGTTTGAGTCTTGGTCCAGAACGTTAAGATTGGAGTATTGCCTTCTATCCATTCTTGTACTCTTTTTTCTCCTAAAATGAGTGGTATGGATGTGCATTTTTTATTGTACACTGGGGTTCTCAATTGGGTGTTATTATTTTTTGGTTAAGATGCCAAAACGAGGTACAAAATAAGGTCAAAGTTTAAAGAAAAGGGAAGGACAGGGAGGTATCTTCCTAGGCTAGCTCAAATCAGGATTTACAAGAACTCTCCCTATTTAGATTACAAAGAAGTGCCTAATTACGTAAATGCCTATCAAGAGAGGTATCAAGAAGTGGCTAAAAAGTTAACCAAATAAAAAAATGCTCCCAACTTCTAGAATAGTCTTGAGAAGTTCTAGTTCTTTCTACCATGCCAAGCTCACATTCCACCAAAGGATAGCAGCTTGGTTCAGAAGTGAACCACCACGGCCTTCTAAATTTGATAAGAATCAATTATTAATGACTTGATGTTGTGGGGTTGTTTCTGGTAAGTTGAGAAGTAGGCTAGTAGCATTGTTCTCTCTAAACAAGTGCGTAGGTAATTGAACTAACAGTTCTTTCTTTTTCATAATTGACATTGAAGGTTAAGCTTTATGCGAAGCATACCGGAAAGTCGCCTGAGGTGATTGAAGAGGATATTAGGCGGCCAAAATATTTTAGCCCCAGCGAAGCAGTTGAATATGGTATCATAGATAAGGTACTTACTGCACAAACAGTGCTTAGAAATTTATCATATGCTATTGTTGAGGCCGTGCATTAAATTGCATATCATTTACTTTCATCAGGTACTATACAATGAAAAATCAACTGAAGACCGTGGCGTTTTTTCTGACTTGAAAAAAGCCCAACTTATTTAATATGAAAACTGTGGATTGCTTATTACAAGGTATACCAAGGTAAAGTTCAATTACTATTTACAAATCATTGCAGTGATATACTGGAAATTACCATTTTAATTTTCTTGTTTTGAGTGAGTGTAATTAGACCCTATTTGATGATATATGTTTTTTTTTCAAAATGTTTTTTCAATGTTTTAACGTTTTCATTGAATTCCTAAATCTTAGCCTTTTTTTTTTAAAAAAAAACAAGTTTTTTTGAGTTCAGCAACAGTTGGGCTGGGACACACACTTATACCGATTGAGGTATTGTTGCAGAAACAAAAAAAAAAAAAAAAACAAATTCTTAAGAACCGTTTTTTAGTTTTCAAAACTTGGCTTAAAACATCCCTAAATTTTAGATAATGAAACAAGAAATCTATGGATAGATATTGTATCCATAAGCTTAATTTTCAAAAACAAAAAATCATGATTATCAAATGGAGCTCTAAGTTATTTGTGTGATTATTCACTGCTCATTCTGCTTGCTCGTGCTCTGGTGACTTTTAACTGTTAGTAGACCATGGAACATCAAGTCTTATAAACCAAATATCTAAGAAATAACCAAATGACCTAATCATTTAGAGGGCTTACCAAGAAGTTATTAGTTCAATCTATTGTGATCATTTATTTTGAAATTAATTTTTTATGGATTTTTTTGGCAATTAAATATAGTAGGGTGAGATGGTTGTACCGTGAAAATAATTGAGATGCGTATAAATTTGTCTGGTCAGTGTCATCTAAAGAAATATTAGCAAGCCTCTACTGCTGTTTTTCTGTAGTAAAATTGTCAAAATCTTTATCTGGGAGTTGCAAAGTCATATAATAATTTCTACTTTCTCAGATTGAAGTTTGTGCAAAGACTGGCATCTGACAAGTGAGAACTGAAATCTGAAATCCTGAATTTATTGCGAGCTTATCAACTTCCAATCTCTGAAGAACTTTCTGAGTTATGATTCAATTATAGAACAATGTTATGGAAGGGAAATCTGATGAGCTTTATTGATGTTCAACTGCAAACAAGAAACTCTTACCTTTTATGTGCTTAATTTGTTGTATCTTACAGTTTTATTCTTTCATCTTTTTCGTGTAGAGGAACATTTTCGTAGCTTTATTTAAGTTTGAGGATGCCATCTTTGATATATATATATATATATATCTATTTTTTTTTCTTCGAAAATAATAATAATTTACATCTTGTACGACTTATTAATCAAGATGTTTTGAGGTTTGCAACCTCCCATATCAAATATTGTTGAACTGGTGAAATGGATAACGATTATCCTGATAAGCACAATTCATCTTAACCCTTTGTTTATTACTTTTTTTTTTTTAATTTATTGATTCAGTTTATCCTTAATTCATTAATCTAATTTTAACGAAACATTTTTCATTTACAATTTTTTACACCACGAACACAACACACTGTTATGATTCATATAATCATATCTATATACTAAATATAGACAATAGTAATTCATATAACATCATCTTTTTTCACAAACTCATACAATCATAACTCAATAATGATGATTGTGATAATCATCCCCTAAAAGTTAGGAAACTTAAAACATTAAATTAATAATTGAAACAAATCCAATTTAATCCTTCATTAGAAAATCTTTTTGTAACTTTTTTAGTCATAACTTTTTAAAATACTAGGACTAGCATAACGTTATAGACGCCAGCAAGAATAATTTCCCCTGAACTAGAAAAAAACACAAAATTAGAGACAAACGTTAAAAAATTGATAATAGGTTTTTTTGTTAATGAGTTTTCATCTTCTCATTTTGCTTTATTTTTCTGTACTTTGTTAGCTATACTTACTTGGGTAATCTTTTTGCTATTTTTTGAATAGAAATGTTCATTCATGTGGATGAGATGTAATATTGGTGCATGTACACCAATGATTATGAAAGTTATAAAATTACTATTTCTTTTAATATATAAGGGGTGTTTGTTTATAAGAATTTAGCTTAAAGAGTTATATTAAGGAGTTATTTTAGATAGTTAAATATTGAAAGTTATTTTTGTGTAGAAGAGTTAAAGACAAAATTTTATTTAGATGTAGACTTAAAATAAATAGCTATTTTGAGTAGTTAAAAAATGAAGGATTAAAAATAAATTATTTTGATTGATTTGAAATAAATAATTAAAAATGAACGGTTAGAAATGATTGAATAGTTATAAATAAATAATTAAAAATGAATTGTTATAAATAAAAAACTATTTTCAAAAGTAAAAAATAAGGAAGAATTAATAAAAATAATCTTCGAATAAAAATTAAAAAATCATCCATCTAAATTTCCTTAAATATGAGAAACAAAACACCCCAAGTACAAAATTACCACCGCTTATGAAAAGTTTCTCAATTTTTTTTAACCTCAAAAAAGGAAAAAAAGGAGCCTTTTTCGTTATTCACAAAGTAAAAAAAAAAAAAAAAAAACGTGTGCGTTTGTTGTACGCAACTCAATTACAAAATTGCCCGCAAAGCCTCGAGTCTAAATCCGTCTGCTTCCTCCTCGGAGCCTAAACCCCCAAAATTCTGCTGCTAAAAACTCAAAAGCTCAAACATTACAAATTTTCCCTCTATAAAACTTCACTTCCAATTCCACTTTCACCACGAAAGCTTCAATCCCATGGGCTCCGTCAATGGCGATGGCGAAATCACTTCCTTCGCCTGCTCTTCCGATATGCTGAAATTCCTCTGCGACCGCTTGAACGACCCCTCGCAGCCCATTGCCGAGCGCTTCCGAGCCCTCTTCTCCCTCCGAAACCTCAAAGGCTCCGCCCCTCGCGATGCCCTCATTCTTGGTCAGTTCAATCTTCTTTTTTCTAAATTTTCCTGAAGATTTGAAGTTCCATCTGTTTTTTGTTGTTCATATTCCGTTTGATTGATTATCGAAATAAATCGTTTTCAATTTCTCGGAAGTAATCTGTTTAGTTATGTTTTCGTGTTTCGGCAATCCGAGAATGGTAATCTGCTATGGAATATGGATTCGGTTGATATTGATTTTTGGTTGTCGTTTTTATTTAACTCTTACTTACTGTTATTCTTTTGAACTTGCCTGCTATAGAGGCACCCCAGGCACGTGACTTGGCTCAAGGCGTAAGGTTGGTGCCTCGCCTTGGAAAGTCATTCAAGCACTACATATGTGATTCAGTCCATTTCAATACCTTAAAATTTAATTCTTCAACTCACAAGATAACATTTAGATATTTCAATATTTTAAATAACTTAATTCTTCAACTCACAAAGACAGCTAGTAATGAAAGTTTAATAATTGATCTTATGTTTGTTTTGTATATATTCTTTGTTAAACTTCATTTCTTTCCATGAAATGAATGTTAATAGTTAAATGTTATGTATGTTTTATATATTATTCTTGGTTAAAACTTCTCTTATGTCCATGAAAGTTATGTTTATTGTGTGTACACATATATATATATTTATAAAATTATGTGTTTATTTTTCTATATAGTCTGCCTTAAGTAAAAAAGTTGGCTCCTTTTGGTGCACCTTGTGCCTCAAGCCCCAGAGGGCCAATGTGTCTTAGTGGCTTTTGGATGAAAATCAATGAATTTAGAGGGGAAAAAACTCATTGTCCTATTTTTTTTGTGCATAGCGACTAGAGATACTTCGAATTTGCTGGCTCACGAGGCTGCATTTGCATTGGGCCAAATGCAAGATATAGATGCAATACCAGCTTTAGTGAATGTTCTTAATGATTTTTCTTTGCACCCAATTGTTCGGCACGAGGTGAAATTATGGAGTTCCCCTTGTTCTGCCTGTTTTGAATTTGATCTAGTGTTTGCTCCGTTCTTCCATCTACAACCTGTCGTAGTTGTTTCTGTAATGGTGTAGGCAGCAGAAGCTCTTGGAGCTATTGGGTCGAAGAGTAATATTTCCCATTTAGAAAAGAGCTTGGCTTTAGATCCTGCTCAAGAGGTTAAAGAGACATGTGAATTGGCCCTTAGGAGAATTGAACAACTGAAAGATTCCAAGGATGAAGGCGAATCATCCATGGTTGAAAAGTCGCCATTTATGTCTGTTGATCCAGCTGCACCAGCTTCACCTGATGCTTCAGTACGTCAACTGAGGTATGTCCAGGCAATTGTAATAAATGCAATATACAATGACAATCAGAGTGATACAAGTAGGATGTTGCTTGAGGGTAGCTTATAATTGACAATGGTTTCTGATTATTTGTGCTACCTCATTAATCCATTTGAAGGGAAATTCTTCTGGACGATGATAAGGGCATGTATGAACGCTATGCAGCTCTTTTTGCTTTACGGAATAATGGCAACGATGAAGCTTTAACTGCAATTATTGACTCCTTAACCTCAAAAAGTGCTCTGCTAAAGCATGAGGTTTGTTTTTATGGCCCACATACTTATAATTTTCCATATCAACGTGGATTATAATTTCTTAATTATCAAATGTCATTTTCCTTATTCTCTTTTGGAACTTAGTCTGGTCCATTATGGTAGTTCTTACAGTTAGCTAAATGTAATTCAATTAAAGAGTTTGCTCTGTTTTTTTTATTCTTTTACCTTCGTTGGAAACAAACTTGATTTTTTAACATTAATTTAGTTTTGCCCTGCATGCCATGCCACATTGTAGAGACTATTTCCTGATTTGAGATTGCTACTTTCTGGACCTATTAGGTTGCTTATGTATTAGGCCAATTGCAAAATAAAGCAGCTTCAGACGCTCTCTCCAATATACTTGAGGATGTTCATGAGCATCCAATGGTTAGACATGAGGCTGCAGAAGCTCTTGGTTCCATTGCTGGTATAATTTATTTGGTGTTTTGTTAAACATGCTTATTCTTTTGGAACCCAAAATTATTATTTTTTCCTTGTTTGCTATTTGGCAGAAACTTAAAAGGAAGATACTACTCTTCTAGTTGAATTGTAAAGTGAAAAGTAAGTGATCTGCTACTGTAATGTGGCGGGTCTTGGTTGTAGTTGTATGATAAATCTTATAAGAATTCTAAGAGGGAATGAGTTTAATGCATGGTTGCCACATATCTAAGAATTAATTCAAAGTGTGCGTAAGCTGGCATGGATACTCACCCAAATAAAAAAAATCACATGAGAATTCATTTACACACTATCCAATCCATTATCCAAGTAAGTATATGTTATGTTTCTTAAATTATCCACTGCTTTAAGTCATAAAAGCTTTTTCGAACCTCAAGAGTGAGGTTCAAAAAGGTGTATATTTTTTTAATAGGTACGCCAAATATAATCAAAATAAAATAACTATATTATTTGTATATATGGAAAAAATATAGCAGGCATGTTTGGGAGTGATTGTGAAATGATTAAAATGACTTTTGTCATCTTCAAAATCATTTCAAAACATATCTTTAATCATTGAAAATCAACTTAATAGTTTTTATTATATATAATTTTTTGGTGTTCAATTTTTGTTATGTATAATTGATTTTAAATTATTTCAATATCACCCAAAACATGCCTTAAAGAATCGGGGATTTTTTTAAGGAGCGATGTTGGCATGAGGAAAAAAAAGGTCTAGAACTCAAGGCAGAGTGACACCATTCAGTGAGGGTGCTTGCCATGAGTATAAAGGATAAACCTTTGGGCTGTGTATGTGG
Source organism: Sechiopsis laciniata (assembly GCA_037833695.1). Taxonomy (NCBI): domain Eukaryota; kingdom Viridiplantae; phylum Streptophyta; class Magnoliopsida; order Cucurbitales; family Cucurbitaceae; genus Sechiopsis; species Sechiopsis laciniata. The sequence goes on along the minus strand of JBBMKA010000021.1, from coordinate 18,416,428 downwards.
GGCCATTTTTGTAAGTGAGGTCGAGTTATTATAACCCATCCCATGTTGTTGGCTATAACCGGTGGGTTGACCAAACACAAGCTACCGTTTTACATGACCTCTGATGTCGTTTTACGAAACCTCTGTTGCCGTTTTACGTAACCTATGTCTCCGTTTGAGATTAATCAATTCTTATTCTCTGTTATAACAACCTACACCCCAGATACTATTTATTATAACCCATGTTATAATAACCAGCATCCCAAACATCGTTCTTGCACCCCAAATACAATTTATATTAATCCATTGTTATAGTAATTGATCTTTTTTTTTATTCGTGACTATCCTATCCAGCTTGCGCACACCATGACTAATGTAATGGGACATTAGCATAACCCTACATCATTTGGATGCCAAGGAAACTCGAAAGAAATTAATTCTTAGGTAGGTGATGACCATTAAATGAATCCATCACTTCATAGTTTTCCAAGACCCTCTTGACCACTAGGCTATTTCATGATGGTTATCGACTGTATATTACAACTCACCATTTATAATAACTCAATTGGTGTTTTCAGGGTCGTAGTCCTTCGGTAAGCACAATTATGCTGATCCATTAATATTCTCAGTCTTAAGTGATAGTTAAGATTCTTTATTAAATGTTTCTGACATGCATGACAATCATCTAGTTGCACTACCTACATTTGGTTGTCAAAGTAACTCGTAAAAATAATTTTTAAGTATAAGTGGGTGGGTACCATGAATTGAAATTATAATCTCTAACCATTTTATGATTTAAAGTTTCTTACTTGACAACCACACTATGATTTACAAGGCCCTAAACCCTACTAAAAAATTCAATACTGAAAATAAGACCTTATATGTATTTAGTTACCTACTAGGAACACAGGTTCATGAATACTAGAACTATGCCGGAAATCAAAATTCAAGTCCAGGGAACTGTTGAGAAGAAGCATAATTTGCTAATCTAAATATAGAAGACAAGCTATAAGCGGTGCCTAAGTTGCTATGTGCTTTCTTGAAAATTAATTTGACTATTATTTGTAGACGAAAGAAGCATAGCACTTCTGAAGGAGTTTGCAAAGGATCCAGAGCCTATAGTCTCGCAGAGTTGTGAGGTTGCTCTAAGCATGCTGGAATATGAAAGATTGGGAAAATCATTTGAGGTATACATTCTGACTCCATATTTTAATGAATATGTTTTTCTATATTGCCTGATTAAACATACCTGTAAGTAACGTTTTAAAATAATGCACCTTTGCAGTTCCTATTCATGCAATCTCCCCAAGTGCAATAAGTTGCAACAAACAGCAAATAGCATCATCAATTGCCAAGGTTAGAAGCAACCCCATGTCTTGTATTTTTTATGAGTTCAATAACAATTAAGGGAGGGTGGGATTCAAACTCATAACTTCTTGATTCATGAACATATATTTATGTTGTTGAGCTATTGCTCTTATTGGCGTCTTGCGCCTTGTTTGTCTGCCACAAATAGGTATAGTTGGAAACTGCAAAGCATGTTTAATATCTAGGTAGGTGATATTTCTTTGACTTAGAAGAGAGTAGCCAGATTGGAACAATATAACCGTAATTATCTGTGTTTAACATTCCATTTAGATTTATCTTTATTTTTTCACAACTGGCATGAAAAATAGCATATATTTTACCCACAAGCAAAGAAAATTATATAATTTAAAATATGTCGGCTGAAAGTTTTAATTTAATGCTTTTAACCTATTTAAGGTACTTCTTGAATTGAAAGTTGTATCTGCTGTCATTTACAATATTATTTATTTAAACCAGTTAGAATATAACTTAGTCCATGAACTATCATGAAAGTTTTATTTGGTTCCAAAACTTTCAAAAGTTCAATTTTAGTCCATGAAGTATCATTTTTGTCCTATTTTAGTCAATTTCTCTCTCAGGCTTAGAGTTCCAAAACAAGTGGAGCTGCCACTCTTAGGCGTTTTTATTTGATTTTGTAATTTGGGGATAAGGTTTTATGCTCTGGTTTTTTCGCTTGAAGTACAACTTTTGAGATTGCAATTTTTTATTTAATTTTTTAATTATTTTTTTGCCACCTCATCAATTTTTAACTATGGTTAAAGTTTTTGTTAATTCAAGAACTCATTTTAAACTTTTTGCAAAGTTTAAAGACTAAAATTGGACATTTGAAAGTTTAGGGACCAAAATGGAATAAAAATGATAATTTAAAGATTAAGATTGGATTTTTAAAAGTTTTAGAACCAAAATGAAACTTTTATGATAGTTCAGGGACCTAAATGATATTTTAACCATTTAAATTGAATTTTAGTTAGATTGCTATAAATGGATTAGGTAAATGATTTTTATGATATCTTTTGAGATGAAATAAATGGTGCAAGGATAACCTTAATCTTATATGTAGTTGTTTCTGCCTTCAAACCTTTGCACAGGTCAATTTATATGCTTAAGAGATATTAGACTAACTTCAAGTTTTAAGTGAAAATGGATAATAAAAAAACAAAACAAAAACAAAGCAGCAATACTTTTAATACTTTTATGTGCTTTTAGGCAAACACATAATACTAGAATAAGTTGAATCTAGGAGTAATTGATATGCATCATTGTAGATTTGAATCTTCTTAATTTTTATGTGGCATCAACTGGTTCTGCATGTGCTTTAAATATACCTCATGAATTCAGCAGTAACTGTTATATGTGTTAAGCCATGTGCTTTAATTATTTTTATATAATTATTTCCTTATAAAAATAACAGTAAAGTGAACCTCCACTTAAAAACACTTTTTCCTTTTTTTTTTTTCATAGTTATCTCAAACTTGACTCAAGGTTTTGATGCGCACACAACAGGTAAAACAAAATATTTGGTAAGGACATGACTTTCACCTTGCTGTAAAGTGGTAGTGGAGTTCAAAATTGACATAAAGAATGTATACAAAAGGCAACGAACAAGAAATCAATGACAGCATGCATGAAATTGAAAAGACATGAAAACAGTTGAGAGGAGAAGCTTAGGGGGTAGAGAGAAGGAACCTATACTTTTACTCGAATAGAAATGATATGATGGTCTTTCTCTTCCGTCGCCAACCCGAGCTATAATAATATAGGTAGTCGAAGCGGATAATAGTGACATGTTCTCGCCTACCTGTAGATATTAGATTGCTTCTTAGGTTGACCTGTTTTGGAAACAAATTTTGTACTTCGTTCATGCCATTGAGAAGTCTGGGAAAGTTAGAGTGAAAGAGAGGATAAAGAGCCAAATTATGTCCAATAAAATGTTAGTCATTACATTCTGTGTAGCCCCCCAAGGGATGACTTTATAGGTAAAGTGAACGAGTTTAATGGTAAAAAAATTTATTGTCTATCGGCTCAAGTACATAGTAGGCAAAACTTCGATTCTTGATTAAGAAAAAAAAATTGTGTTTCATGTTTATGAATCTTAAAAAATAGCGAATAAATTATAAATGTACGTGTTTGACACAAAATCAAAGGTCCAAGATTTTATTAAACTTAAACACTATTAACTACAAATTAAAAAGTTAGGCTAATAATTGAGATTGCAAAACAAATTAGGCTAATAATTGTGTGTTTTTATGTACTTGAATTATTAACTCTCTAATGTTACCCAAAAAAAAAAGTACAATTAAAAAAAAATCGCTTAACTATCTCGAAATTTGAGATGTTAATAACAATGATTTTGCAATTGCAATTTGATTGCAAAATGTGAAAAACTTGTTTACTTGTTGATAAGTATAGTATAGTATAGTATAGTATAGTGTATATATATATATATATTATTTTTTTTATTTTTTTTTTTGAAACAGTATGGTGTGTATACTTACCATCACATGAACCACATCTTTTTTATTAATAAAATGAAAATGTTGGATGAAATGATTGATTTAACATATTTAAATAATTTTAAAAATAAATAAATAAAAAGATGTGACTGATATGGTGGTAAGTATGCACAACATACTCACCAACAAGCGTAAGTTTTGTTCTTGTAGAAATTATGTACATTGTATCACAATTATTTCTTTTACCTCAAAAATTAAATTGATTTTTGGTGAAATTTTAGCCTTAGAGATTGGGAGAGGAGAGGAGAAGAAGGTATCTCAACCCATGTTTGTTTTTTTTGTACATTACAACTTCTCTCAACTGTTCCTCATATCCTATCAAACTTATTTAATCTTATCAAACTTCAAATCAAAGCTCATACAATAAAAAATAAAAATTAATATAAAATAAAAATTTTCTCTCTTAAACAACAATACCTAAAAAGTTTTTTTCAACATTATCTTTTCAAAACATAAATTTCCAATAAAATTTCTAACATCTCGCCAAAATACCAATTACCAAATAAATTTTTCATCATTCCAAATCACTTCACTTCTCTCTACTTTCTCTTTCTCTCATCTCTTCTCCCAAACTCCAAAATCCAATTACCCACTTAGTAGGGCCTTAGTTAAATAAAAGTACCCAAAAATAAAGAAGGTAAAATAACAGTTCCACCCGCGAGTTACGTCGACGTCACAATCAATGATCTTGGTGGAGACACGTGGACGACAATCCAGAAAAAGAGTGCGGCCATTTTTGAAGTTCACTTAAATCACTGTCACAAATCCCAAATAGCCTACTCGGTGTGTTTAATAATGCCCACAGCTTGTACTTTTTCAACTCAGTTTTGGACCGTAGCTGCTGTTTTGAATAACTCGTTTAGTTTAGATGTCTCTAGGCACCTTTGAGAAAAAAAAAAGAATAAGAATGATTACAAGTAATAAGAATATAAAAAGAATTTGAGAGAAAACGATCGAAAATAGAATATTTATTTATGTTTAAGTTAAAACAAAATGATTGCAGAGAAATAATTACTGAGATACAAATAATGATCATGAGAAAACCATCCAACAACCTAAATTTATATGATTTTTTGGAGGAATTAAATGATTCTCAAAAGAGGGTTTTCTTTTTAATTTTTAAGTTATTTATAATTATAGCATATTTTTTAAAAATTGCCAATACAATAGATTTTGGTGGGATTTTTTTATATGTTTTTAAATTTTGCCCGTGATTAATCCTATCAACCAATTAATTTTAGACTATCAACGAAGTAATTGAAAACTATCATCAATCATCAATTGAACTAATTGAAGCCTAGCATTTAATTTGGTCATAGGGACCATACCAATTTTCTGCTAATTATTTTTTTAAAAGTGATATTGATGGCATTTTATTTTATTATTTTTTTTTGCAAAATCCCCTCCTATATTTATATTTAAAGTAAATATATGAAACCAAAATTTTCATTTTAATTCCTCTATTCTAATCCAAACATTATAAGGAATATTGGGTTTTGACTTGGCCACTTTGTCATGTCACCCCATCCAATGAACATGTAGGGCTGGGTATATCTTTTGAGCCCCATATCCCAACCCTAATAATTACTCTAACCCACTTCCATATGGACAGTTTTGGGAATTCCATAGGGGTCTTGAAGTGGGCTGCCATTGTATGTGCATGAGATAAAAACTTCAATGGATTATCAAGAAACACAAAGGCATTGTGCCATTTGAGCTTGTTTGCCACTATATGTTTTGATAGAGAAATCATGCCAACTTTATATTTACTTTTTTGCTTAAAGAATATAAAAGTATGTCCATTTAGTCCACTTTACATGGATTGAATGATACTATTTGACTAGATAGCTAGACTATTTGTGTTTATTTTAAAAGTACCGAGTATATATATTGTCATTACATGCACATTCCCATCCACTTGCTCAATATTGTTGTTCATAATCAAAACTTCAAAACGTGATAGATGATGTAAGGTTTCATCTCAAAATTAATCGATTACAAAAAAATTTGCTCACTTCTTTTTTTCCTTTTTTTTTTTTAACGAGAGTCGGAGCTTCACTCACACAATTGGGAGATTTATACAAATTAATGTTACAAGTGGGTCTCAAACCTGAGATTTAAAAGAAAAAATACCTTAAAAACTCAAATTTTCGACCAATTACACCACCCTTCGAAGACACTCGCATAACTTATAAATGTATTGAAAACTCTTCATTTTTCAAATATATATAATAAGGTAAAGATTTCAAACACTAGAAGATGAGATAGTAGGTCCAAGTTAATTAGATGTTCACAAATAGCGAGCAAAATGTTTTTCACATATATCATTATCATATTTACTTTTATCACAGCTCGAACTTAACCAATTTACTTGATTAGACAAGTCATTTTCAAACAAAAGATGTATTCTCATTTTGATACTACATCTTTATTACCTTTTCCTCTTTTCTAACTCAATAGTTAAAGAGTTGCTTCAAACATTCATCAAATCAATATGACTAAAATTTATTAAAATAGTTCTAGTGGTTAGATCTTAATAGAAATGTTCTATACAATAACTCGTAGACAACCTACAAATTGCGAATATAAAAACATTCTATAGTAATATACTCTACTAATTTGTTCTAGACCAAATTTGTTCAATTCATAAGGTATAATGAATGAACCAAACATTTATAAGAAATTAAAGAATTGTATAAAGGTATTTTGAGATAGATCAATAGTTAGCTAGGTTGTTATTTGGAGTGTTGATATATAAAAAAAAACACACTCACAGGGTTTAGACTCTTATATATTTTTTTAGTTCAACAAGATCGACCTCGTGACCTTTTGGTTCATAGATATACAATATCCTTTAAACTATTGCTCTTGTTGACTTTAACTTTAGTTTGTTGGACTGTCGGAATATAGTTGGATATATTTACTACACATATGCTCATTTGGTCGTAGGATCTCAGCCTCACTAACAAGAGATGTTAAGAAAAATCGTTTAATGACATTGGGTACCTATGAACTAAGTGGTCATGGGTTCGAATCTCTCAATCTTCAAATGTTGTTGAACTAAAAAATGAGTACCTCAACCCTGTAGTTAGTGTATCTTATATTATATAATATGGGGTTCTGCCTTAAAACTAATTGACAATAAGAAGAGTAACTCATATCTCTTTTAAATACTTGTAGGACTCTCCACTTTGAGACATAAAACATTTATTTTAGGTTATGAAATATATAATAAGAATGATAACTCTACCCGAATCTCCACATTGATATGATATTGTCCACTTTGAGTCTAGACCCTCATGACTTTGTTTTTGGGTTTCTCCCAAAAGGCCTCATATATCAATGGAGATGGTTGTCATCACTTATATACCCATGATCTTCCCCTCATCTAACCAATGTGGGATAGTTTGCATCCCAACAATCATCCCCTCGAACAAAGTTCCACCGAGCCTCCTCTCGGTGGGCTTAACTTCTGATTCGACACTCGACCCTCCCCTCAAATAGTCAATCCGTCTAGATGCGACTAACTCCTCTTCTCCTGAGAGTACACCGTCAGTCTGATAGAGCTACCACAAATTTTTATCTCAGAGTTCCAAACGTTTATTTTCCTACACCAGAACGTTCTACCGACATGGTTATGTTTGGGGCAAGGCTCTGATACCAATTGATAAGAATGACAACCCTACCCGAATCTCCACATTGATATGATATTGTCCACTTTGGGCCTAGACCCTCATGGCTTTATTTTTGGGTTTCTTCCAAAAGGTCCCATATCAATAGAGATGGTTGTCATCATTTATATATTCACGATCTTCCCCTCATCTAACCAATGTGTGATACTTTATTTGCATCCCAACAATATATAATCTAAAAACTTAAAAGAAAATATAAGCATGTTAATTTTTTTTTAAAAAGTTTTTTTTAAATAGTACAAATTGGGGGAGGGAGACCAACAAACCTTACTTAGATGACACTATTACTCTCAAATAATATGATAGTCAAATATCGATCTTCGGACTCGAACTCGTGATCTTGTAGTTGACATTGGATTGACACCAAACAAGATAAAAAAAAATAATGATGAAATTTAAACTAAAATATGTACCCACATAATTATGTTATTTATAGAATAAAACAATTTAAAATTAATAATACGTGTTAGTTTGAGTCAACTAAAATAATATTAGGTCAACCCATAAATCAACCAAACTCGAAGGATCGTGACCACATCTTTGTTCATTGCTCCTACACGAAGAGTCAGACCGGTTTCCGTTTGAATCTTTTTGTATAAAGGCTCGAAAACCAGCGCCAGAATCTTTTACCATCCATCCAAGTTGCGGCTCTCTGGTGAATCTGTAAGGACCGAAATATCAGAATTTTCTCGATTATACATAAATTCTTTCTATATTTGGAAAAATTTACACACATTTATGGGCAATACTTCTCATTCAACGCCCTCTTAACTCTTTTCTTCTAATTTCTTTTATTTCTCTCCCATTTTGTTCTTTTTATAGTTTCTGTTCCTTTAATTATGATTGTTATTTTAGGCTCATTATGAATTCAATTCATAATTTTATGATTTTTTTTATAGTTTTTTTTAGTTCAGTAATAGAGACCGTGGATTTGGTCATGATAATCTTGATGAATTAAGAGATGATGAGTTTAATACATAGTGACTACCTATTTAGAAATTAATTTTTTACAAAATTTTGTTGATATTCAAATATTGTAAGGTCAAACAATATGTCCCGTGATAATAGTCAATGTGTGCGCTAACTAGTATTGCAAATATCAAAGAAAAAAATGGAGGGAAACACAAACTCTACACAGAGGCATAACTACTTTCAAATAATATGAGAGCCAAATACCAATTTTCAAGCTCGAACCCGTGACTGTAAAATTGAAATGGATTAACACCAATTAAGAAAATCAATCGCGCAATTGATCTACTGGTAATTGGGCATACTAATGCCGAGATAATTTAACATTTCTAAGGTTTGGAGATCAAATTATTGACATCCAGAGATGCTGTTTAGTACCTTATCTACTGTAATAAATTAGAGGATGTTCTTCAATGTTTATCTTGTTACCAGTAGTTTCACAGTACTTAATGGAGCTACCACAGATCAAAATCTACTTTATGAAAATTATACTGGATTCATGAAAATTATACTGGATTCATATTGGTTAGATGAGGAAGATCATGGGGATAATATGTGATTACAATCATCTCCATTGTTATAATATTTTTTTTGAGTGAAATAAAAAAAATAAAGTCATTAAAATTTATGTTAGAAGTAGACAATATCATACCAATGTAGAAACACTTACGGAAAGTTGTCATCCTTATGAAGTCGTATTAGAACCATGCCCTAAGTATAACCATGTCGGTAAATTGTTTCGATGTATGAAAAAGATTAAGTTTGGAGTCCGGGAACGAAAATTTGTAATAATTTTAATCAAATTGGCGCAGTATACTCAAGAAAATGAATTTAGTTTGAATATAAGCTAGACAAATTGACAAGTCCGTGCTCCACTTGAGAACACATTGTAATTTTATTTGCTTCTTGGTGTTATAAATTGTGCTTATTTAAAAACTATGATATTGACTCCATAATTCTTATTAGAAAGCATTTTTATAATTCTTTCCTTGGTTATGAGGCTCTTTTGTATGCTCCTAGCATATCTTAATATAAGTATTTTTTTCAAAAACAAAAGCTAGGTTAAACCATTTGACTAGCGTTGTACCAAGGAAAAGAGGAGCTGGTCTTGTTATTTTTTTATTTTTTGAGAATAAAAGGAGGAACTGGTCTGAATGACATCTAGATGAGATTGATCATTATGTGAGGCGAAGCTCAATCTTTGTTTAAAAGAAAACCGAATCCTTTTGGTGCCGAATGCAAAAGACCAACCCACAAAGACCAAGCTCAACGAAACTTTGTTCGACGGAAGAATTGTTGGAAAGCAAATAAAATTATTTCACATTAATTAGATGAAGGAAAAATCATGAATATATAAATTATGACAACCATTTCTATTAGTATGAAACATTTTAGATGAAACAAAAAACAAAGTTATGAAAATTTATTTACTTTCATATCAATGTGGAGATATGCACAAACTCGTCATCGTTATCAAATTACTATAATTAATTTCTAAACGTCGACTTTTCTGATTAGATTAGATACCTGTTACTTTTCTTTTAAGTTCCATTTTTTTTCTTTAAGTTCAAACGTTGAGTCACTTGTCGTATGTTAAAATCAATTTTTTTTTAAACATCTCATTATTGTCTTTTAGTTTCTTTGATTTTTTCTTCTTTTTTTTTTTTTTTTTTTGGTTCTCGTTTGTATTTCATAGAAACATAGTCATTTGATAGTTCAGGTTTGTTTCTAAAGTTTGCAAAAGTTTCTTTAATTTGGAAAGAATTTCAGCAATTACAAAAAGTAGTTTCTGTCTACTTTTTTAAATAAAAAATATATTGTGGCTGCTGTTTGTTTGTTTTTGTATTTTATGTTTTCTTTTAAATATATAACTTGCCTCTTGGTATAGTGGAAAATTAAGACAACTATAATGTTTCCCTCTAATATTAAAGAAGCAGGTTCGAACATAGAATAAAGCTACATTTTTTTATTTGTTTTTCAATTTTTTATTTATTATTAATAATAATAATACCACGTATATATTTTATTTATCTATTAATGTTAAAATATATATTATTTTAATTTTATTCATGTTTTTTTTTTTAGATTTAATTTTATTCATGTTTACGGTCTTCTTTAAATACCATTAAACAAAAAATAGAAATTTGAATAGTCTGTCTCCGTATAATTTTGAATGGGCTTACTAAAAATGTATACGGTCTTGAAATAATATTTAAGAACACAATATTTATAAGAAAATATAGTTTTAATTTGATTTGAGTTGATGTCATTTCAAATGAATAATTCGAACTAGAAATAATAATGAAAATTAATGTTTTTTGTTAATTTTATATTAAAACTTATTTATATTAGATAATAATAAAATTTGATAATTATTTTTATATGCTTTTAACATATGTAATACAATTTATTTATTTATATAACTAAATTCTTTTCAACTATAAACAAGGGAAAAAGTAAGGAGGAAAAAAAGAGAAAAAAAAAAAAAAAAAAAACAAGAAGAAGAAGAAACAATTTTCATATTGCAAAAGTGATATGAAATACATGGGTTAATTTGATCTGAGTCTTTTACAATATAGTATCCTTGTCCAAAAATAATAAAATAGTTTTAATATTTACTAAATTACTAGCACTGCTTAGTAGAGTTTTCAATAATTCCATCCATTTTCATTGATGTTCATTGTATATTTTTTTCACCAGGACACAATGTTAATTTTCATTTCTCACAAAAAGTAGGAAAATTTTATGTCATTTTCTTCATACTAATTTTTATATATTATTATATAGATTTCATTTAAAAAATAATTAACTTATAAGGTATCCTAGGATAATGGTGAGATCTCTCCTTTTTATATTAATAATTTTCATATTTGTTAAAATATGCATCATAGTTGCAGTTCAATAATATATCTTTTTAAGTATATGTAATAGGCTTTTATATACCAAAATTGGAGCCGCGCTTGATTATGTACCTAATAATATTTGTAACCATTTCGAAAGCCTAGATTAGAAAGATAACATAAAGTTTACAATTAAATCGACGGTAAATTTTAGAATTGAACTTTTAAAAAGAGAATACTTTATAACCATTATAAAATGGTTCAATTGGTCAAAGAAAATTTTGAGGTGCTTGTAGGGTCGATATGTCTCATGACATTAATCGAAAAAAAAATAGAATATTTTATGGAGATTGAAACTTTTTTTTTTTTTTTTGAAAAATAATAATAAATAACATTACCCATCAGTGGAGAAATATAATATCAACCTAACTTTTATAAGTATTTGTATCAATTTAGTTCATAAACGTTACTAACTTTTCATTTATATCCCCAAACTTCTTTTATGGTTGTTTCTAAGTTTCCATCATGCCATATATTAGTTAAATAAATTTTAGCAGTCTTTTTTATTATTGTTATTATTGTTATTATTATTATTATTATTATTATTATTATTATTATTAGGGAGAGTATTATATTTTCATTTTAATTGAAATAAATTACAAACATTCTAACTTGATAAAAGAGAAAATTATTAATGTCATATCATGAAGATACATATAATTTCCGAAAGATTTAAGCCGAATTAGTATATTACACATTAAACATAATGTGCATGTCATGTTAGTATCATATCACAATCCGAAATTCAACAATAATGTAATGAAACTTTTCATATATATATA
>JBBMKA010000021.1:18373859-18404125 GCA_037833695.1 Sechiopsis laciniata | reverse complement strand
TTTAAATATTTCTAGTTGAAATTTAATACCACGTTGGCTAACTCGATTATGACAAGAAGGAGGACACTTGCAAGAAGGACCACATTCATAGACAAGAGACTTTGCCTCAACAATAGCCCCATTATGATTAAATGGGATCTCTCCTCCATTCAAGACGGCACAATTACATCTCTCAGAATCTGAACACCCATTAGTACAATCGCAACCTTTGAGAGGAATTGGGTGGCACCAATCTGGATATATCATTTTAGTGATGTAATTAAATGGCAGTGGTTTCTCATCATTTATGATGTTCACGGCACAAATAGGAATTGACTCTTTCCCTTGAGAAATATCAGCCACACAAAGACCTTCTCTTACTTTGAATTTCTTAGACTTCTTTAATACGTTCCAAGCAAGTTCAGGTTGACCTGCAATTCGATACAACTGAAACTTGAAAATCAGCTTACCATGAGGACCCATATCTTGCCACCATTTCTCCACCAAATATAGCCCATCATAAACATATGTTCTTCCATCAGACGACTTAGAGCCACGAATTACTCTAATGGGACTTTTATCATCAAAACTATTCTTCAATGCAAGGTTTCCTCGTTCAAGCTTTTGGTCTTCAGGTTTTTTGTCTGAATTCATCATATTTCCTCCTTGTCCAGTATAAATCAAGACGTCTGAGTTATCAAGGTTATTAGTGTAACCACCCGATGCAACAATACTAGTAGCAAGGATCTTTTGACCGCACTTCAAATAATCTATACCACCTTGAATTTGGCGATGAAGTCCTATAATATTAAGTTCAATCCTATATCGAAATTCATCACCAACTTCAACTCCAGGGACTTGTCCTAAAATTTGTTTGCACACATTAACATATTTCCCTTTATCCTTAAGAATATTTGCTGCTATAAGATCAATCCTCTTGCCAAATGCATTTCCTTGGACCTTCTTCCCCGCTTCTTCTTCCTGCAAGAGCTTCCTACATACAGCTTGGAAAAGTCGCAATGTCTCCCTTACTCTAGTTCTAGTACCTTTAGAATCACTTCCATGATCATTTTCACTTTCATTAGTTTGAGAAAATGGAATAAGGCTCATATTAGTACTATAAGTTCTATAATTCACAAGAGAATCGTTGTTTTCAGTGTCAGTGGTACTAATATCCATGCTACCAGCAGTTACTTGTTGGTACATATCCCCATTAACATCTTTTTTAGTGGTAAATGTCTTCTTCGAAGATTTTTTATGGTACACTTTTGCATCCTCCTTACTGAAAATAGACTTTGTTTTCTCTACCTGACTCGAGTCACGCTTCTTCACTTTCTTCTCACTTGAGCCACCTCCTGATGAGGGCTTGTAGTTCAATTTACCCTGCCTCCAAGGACAATTTGATGAAGCCATAAGACCTACAACAACGAGCCTTTCAGATGCAAAGGTTTCATCAAAAGGTACAAGTTTCAATTCCTTCTGACGAGAGGGCATATCCATGATATTCTCTTTTGGAGACGTCTCGCTAGTGTAAACCACCATCTCCTTTCCCATATTTTCCTCCAAGCTTTTTGGTTCATTAAGAGTACTCTTGCACTTGTCATCAAACTTCGATCGATTACTATGAGAAGTTTTTTGGTACTCTTCTAATGTACATTTTCTCCCAGGTCCAAATTTATCGTGCACCTTTGTTTCTTTAGTAGGTTCCACCATCAAATCAATGCAAGTTTTATCCATGGTTAACTTGGTCACATCATCTGACAATTTAATGTCATGCTTTGTTTTATGAGCATTATTTGCAGCACATTTTACATCTTTATCCACATTTGATGACGTACAAAGAGGTTGAGAATCAGGTTTATCTATAGCACAAATATTTTGAGCGGCAATCACGGGGGGACACTCCTCTCTGGATAAATGAGAGGCATTTTTTCCACAAAAGGGAGGGAAGTCTCTATTAGCTGAAACATTTCTTCGAGGAGGATATTCTCTAGTTATAGCCTTCTTCACATCCTTACAATTAGAAGCAAAGATGGTGTAATCAATTGGTGAGCATGATCTCAAGCATGGTCCCGAATTACTAGGCTCAAGTATCACTTCTTTTCTAGGAGAAACAATCACTTCATGCAATTCTTTCAATGAAGGGTCACCGCCAACAAAATTTTGTATATTTTTTATCGCTCCATCTTTGCCTTTCAAATCCTCAATCAACAATGATAATTCAACATTAACCATACTATGCACATCCTTTATGTTAGAAATATTGGTTTCCTTCGTGGTGAAGTCTAAAGCAATATTTTCATTTGGCATCTTCACAGTTTCCAACACTTCATGATGTACTGGGAGAGACTTCTTGATTATATCATCTATCGTAACTTTTGAGAGGATTGAGTTATTTTGAAAAACACTTTGACCACAACCAGAAGGGAAATCGCGAACAACGGAAACTTTACGTCTTTTATATTTGAGTAGCCCTGAATGTGGAGAAGAATTGCCATTTTCAATACTCAACCTCCGAACCCTCTCCATGGATTCGCTATATGTGAATGACATAGTTGCTCCTAGAGATTTAGAATTTAGTTGTAATGTAGCTGAAGTCTATAACAGCTGAAGACACACTAAAGGCTTTGTTTGAAGAGGAATCCCACAAGCCTCGAGGTAACATGGTGTAAGCCTGGATCAGAATAGAAAAAAGAATCAATAGAAAAATATTGAAGGGGAAAAAGAAAAAGAGGAAAATTACTAAGACTCCTCTGTACTTTGTCAACTTAATTAAGCACACTTGATCCCTTTAATAAGCTATTTTAGTCCATTAAAGTATTAACAAAATATTAAATTTAGCATGGCTCATTAGCTTAAGGCTCGTCTCATCACATTGTTCACTAGTCGTTACCTCTCCTTGATGATCTACTAAGCCTCCTTTTAGCAAACCGATATTTGTAACTAAATTCCATCCTCTCCTTCTATTTAAGGAAGATGATGAACAGTAATCAATAAGCAAAAAAACAGAGCGTTGCTTGTCCTCCTTGTGTGCAAGAACCCTAAACCTTCTTATTTTAGACTAGGAGTTAGCAGATTATAATGTTCAATAAACGTCCTTAAAGTAATTTGACATCAATGAGCAACTTCAACTCTGATAATTGCAGGAGTTGCAGTTCTGTGGTCGGCCAACAAAATGGAAAAATCGATGAGAGAATCTATGTTTAGGCAATAGTGAAGGTCAGTATGCATATGATATCATGCGTATTCCTTCCATTAGCAGCTTAGCTCTGAATATCTTCGTTCCTTATCTTGGAAGGATAGGATGTTTCGGCAACAAGGAAGATACAATATCCGTTTCCTTCCGGTAGTAATTTGCATCAATAGAAATATTTTGAGGGCAAAACAAAATACATAAATTTGTTATGTACTTCAACTCTATATACTTCAATATTGAATTGAAATTGAAACCCACTAAAAGAAATCAATCAACAGTACATTATTCAACCAGTGAAAAAAACAAAAAAACAAAAAAACCCAGTATGAAATTAAGTTTGAATGTACAAACCTATCATGAAGAAAGCAGAAAGAACCCTAGATTGGAAAGAATCCGATAGGGAAACTTCCGAAAAAGGGTCAAATCAAAGATGTGCATAGCCGGCGAGGGAAGGGGTAATTTTTGGTTAAGAAGGAACAGAAAAGCAAATCATGAAGGAAAAGCAAAAACAAATGCCAAACATGTACAATTTTATGATGGAAAAAACAGAAAGAAGAGAGGAAAAGTGAAGAAGAAAGAAGGGAAAGAAAATCAAATGTCGGCGAGACAAACCTTTTTTGTTCAAAATGTTGGCGAGAATCCGAAGAGATAAAATCGTTGGTTTCTGGCAGAGACGAGGAGGAAATAGGCGAGAGGAGGGCTTGGCTTCTGCTCATGGAAACCCGACCCGAACCGTAACAATGTATGTATGCAAATCCTAACTCCTATATATATATAATTCCTTTTCTTTTCTTTTTTTACTTCAACTACACTCCATGCGCAGAACTGCTGCTTGCATAATTCTTCTTTTCCCTAAATTATAGAAATTTTCTCAAATATATTCTTCAACTCTTAAAATTTCCAAAGATATCCTTGAATTTGAAAAGATTTCAAAAACATCCTTTCAAAATTACTTTTTACCTAAAAACACTGAAATATGTGTATATTTACTCTTAAATTAGGTAGGAAGTTATTAAAGTTTTATTCCAATATCCTAGACGTTTAATTGTAAAAGAAAATTTGTAGTTTTATACTCTTAGTGTTACTTTTATGTCAATATTAGATGTTTAATTAAGGATAATTGTATGGGATATATTAGTTTAGGAAATATTTACAATTCTAGGCAAAACTTAAATATTTTACATTCTTAATTTTCCAGATTTTACACTTTTATTTTATATTATTTTACCCCACTTTATACAATTAATACTAACTTAATTTCTTTGGTTGTTTTTTTCTTTAATTAACCAATTTTTTTCCTAAACTAGAAAACTCTAAAAATTGTTTTTGTTCTCTCTTTCTTCTTCCTCCTTCATTTCTCTCAAAAACATATCAATACTCTTCGACCTCCACTATTTCTGACCAAACATAGCATACCACATTATTCTATTATTGTTGTTGTTTATTATAAACCAATCGACAGTGGTTTTTTACGACCCAAAATTGTTTTCTTCTCCCTCTTTCATTTCTCCCAAAAAAACAACATTCATACTCTTCAACCTCCAGGGTGAAACAAAAACCAACCCTTCATACCATATTGTTGTAGTCACACTTTCTTATAAACAAATCGACAACAGTTTCTAACGATCAATTACCAACACTTTTTATAGATGGAGACAACAACGATACTATCGTTGCCATTACAATAACTAACAATTAATATCAGTTTTAGCATCAAATGCATCAATCATTTAATATAGATTGTATTATAAATAAATATCTATTTGTATCATATTACAATAACTACCTTGTATTATCAAGACCAAGTAATAATGTATTAATTATTAATACGCATAACAATTTATTATAAAACACAAGTGAATGGTATTTTTTTTTTTTGTAAATAAATTAATCTTTAAATTAAGATTCCTTTTTAATAGTGAGGTCTTGTAATAACCCGACTTCTAGAACAGTCCTAAACCCAGTTCTTACTCAGCATGCATGATTCAAATACCGTTATAACAGAAACAGTTGAAACAAGAAAACTGCATTAATTTAAAATCATAAACCGTTCAATCAAAGCAAACACGTTATTCGAGCCTCTGGCCAGAGAATTATTAAAAAAAATTCAAATAATGAAAACTAGTGGACTCAGTCCCTAACCAACATGTTGATTAAAAAATGAATAAACGAATAAATTAAATAACTGCAGCGGACTCCCATGATCCATTAGCTCCTCCTCTAGCAGTCCCGGTGCTGTCCCAAGTTACCTAGTGGAAAACCACAAAATAAGGGTGAGTACGAATACATAAGTCAACACATCGTCTAGCATCCTAGCTATACATGCAAACCGAACAACTTTCAAACCAACCTTGAGTTATCAGCATAACTCTCAATATCGAGAGTTCGCCATCTCCCGACCTAACAATCAGCTCACCGCACTCATCTGAACACTTGGAGAACGATCCAAGTGTTCGGCTCTAGTAATCACACAGGGAATGGTGTACTAACGACACTAGCCTGAAGGAGCCTTCCTCTCGGCATTTAGTGTGTGTGCACGCACACCGCATGCTACTGAAACCAGAAAAATGCAGGCCTACACAGTCTACACTGGTGCAAGTCCACATGCCTAACTATGACTCGGAATTGGTGTCCACTGATCCACAGTCGATGGGAGGCCTTCGACACCCTACTATGGTAGCCTGTTCATACCCAACACCTGAAGCTAAGGAAACCCCCATGGCAAGCTTACACCATGATCAAAATCCAACTCTAGCAGGCCTCGAAACTAGGCAATCCCAGGGGCGGCATGTTACATCACATCCCCGGGCATGAGAAGGTGGCATGTTACTTCACGTCCTCTCGGAGCCTCTAGATGACGACAACCTAACAGGATATAGAATTATAAGAATTCTACATGCTCAGTTCCCTAACAGATACCAACCGGCAGTCAATCCTAGCAGGATACTATATCAATAATCATGGAACTGAATCATGCTGGCGCACATAAACATGTCATCTTCTCTACCTAAACATGTTTGAAAACAGTAACACATAAGCATAGATGCAATCAGTAATGACAAATGCAGGGTCCACACAACCCAGGTAAGAAATCCTTACCTGTCAACAAATACAGAACAAATAAGAGAATTTTATCTCTGAGATGGAGCCAATAGATCAATAAAAAAAGCTGCAATGACTTAGCCAAACATAACTTAAAAAAAAAATCAGTCTCGACATACTCCAAACCAACAACACAATGAGCACTTTTAGATCCATAAAAACAGCCACAAAACTTACCCCAACATTGCACTTAGCACGACTGTTCAAAACTGGCGAGTCACAGAACAGCAACGTTACCACGAACGCAACTATTACTTTTAAATCAGAAACGAACCCAAAACCACGCATCGATTAGCCACAACAATCAGACTCAAGACAACAACGAAGAACAACGACGTTGGGTTAAGAAACATACCCCGAATCTCGATTACACACGGCACCACAAAGCTACGGCTATGAAAAGTACTATCTTGCGAACTGGCCGACACGCGCGCTGGCTGAATAGGCAGAAAATGGGCGGAATCGCGTGCACGCGGGTTGCTGTGGTGAGGGTTATCGACGGCGGCAGGGTGGTGAGGCGATTTTGGCGTCGGCATCTTGGCAGAGACGGCTGACCGGCGTGGGTTTGAGCACGCGCGCACACGAGGGTAGGGGTGTGGTGGAGTCACGCGAGGGGTGTGTACGGGGCAGGGGGTTACGACGGCTGGTCGCGGGTGAAGGGCACGACAGCTGGGAGTGGACGGCGGCGGCGGAGACAAGGCGGCAACAGCGGTAAAGGGGTGGCAACGGCTAAGGTTGAAGGGGAAAGAGAAAAAGAAGAAGAAAAAGGAAAAGGAAAAATGGTTTTCCCTGTTACACAAGATCTTGCGCTCCCGAGCTACAATCCACATAGGCTTCTCCTTGAAGCTCAAGTCCTTATTCAGCCTTAACGGCTCAAAGTCAACGATGTGAGAAGGGTCTGCCACGTACTAGCGCAACATCAACACATGAAACACGTTGTGAACTGCAGACAAAGACGGAGGCAATGCCAAACGGTAAGCTACTACACCAACACGTTCTAGAATCTCGAAGGGACCCACGAACCTGGGGCTTAACTTCTCACGCTTACCAAACCTCAAAACACCACACATTGGTGCCACTTTCAGAAAAACATGTTGTCCAACCTCAAACTCTAAGTCTCTACGCAGAACATCGGCATAGCTTTTCTACCTACTCTGCGCTGTCAACATACGGGACCTGATCTTCTGAACTGCCTCATTGGTTATCTGTAACAACTCAGGACCCAAAACCTGTCTGTCACCAACCTTTTCCCAGCACACTGGAGACATACAACGCTTACCATACAAAGCCACAAATGGAGCCATCTAAATAGTCCACTGATAACTGTTGTTGTAAGAAAACTCCATCAAATATAAGTACTGATCCCATCTCCCTGGGAAGTTTAACAGACAAGCTCACAACATATCCTCTAGTACCCGATTCACTCTCTCCGTTTGACCATCGGTCTGAGGGTGGAAAGCTGTACTAAAACTGCATTCAGTGCCCAAACCTTCCTAGAGTGCCCTCCAGAAACGAGAAGTAAACCGCGAATCCCGGTCTGACACAATCTTCACTGGCACGCCATGGTACTGAACGATCTACTCCATAAACAACTGTGCCCACCGCTCTATGGTGTAGGTGATTCTACCGGGGATGAAGTATGCACTCTTGGTCAAACAGTCAACAATCACCCAAATCTGAGTGAACCCTCTCGGTGTCCTCGACAACCCAGATATATAATCAATGGAGATCTCTTCCCACTTCCACTGAGGTACACACAGTGGCTACAACAAACCTGCTGGTTTTTGTAGGGGAGCCCTCACTTGCTGGCAAGTGAGACACTGGCTAACAAACTCTGCAATATCTCTCTTCATATTGTTCCACCAAAAGGTCTGCTTTAGATCCTGATACATCTTGGTACCCCCTAGGTTCCAAGTAAACGGAGAACTACGAACCTCGGTAAGCAACTCGACTCGCAGCCCTGCGTCGGCTGGCAAGTAAAGGCGTCATTTGAATGTCAAACCACCATCTGGTGCTACTACAAAATCAAAGTCTCCATCTGCCTGAACTCTAGCAATCAATCTGGTTAACTCGGGATTACTCAACTGGCCATCAATGATCCTCTGCCTGATCGAAGGCTGATCACTTGAAGCTAAGGAAACCCCAATGGTAGGCTTACACCATGATCAGAATCCAGCTCTAGCAGGCCTCGAAACTAGGCAATCCCAGGGGCAGCATGTTACATCACATCCCCGGGCATGAGAAGGTGGCATGTTACTTCACGTCCTCTCGGAGCCTCTAGATGACGACAACCTAACAGGATATAGAATTATAAGAATTCTACATGCTCAGTTCCCTAACAGATACCAACCGGCAGTCAATCCTAGCAGGATACTATATCAATAATCATGGAACTGAATCATGCTGGCGCACATAAACAGGTCATCTTCTCTACCTAAACATGTTTGAAAACAGTAACACATAAGCATAGATGCAATCAGTAATGACGAATGCAGGGTCCACACAACCCAGGTAAGAAATCCTTACCTGTCCACAAATACAGAACAAATAAGAGAATTTTATCTCTGAGATGCAGCCAACAGATCAATCAAAAAAGCTGCAACGACCTAGCAAAACATAACTAAAAAAAAAATCAGTCTTCACATACTTCAAACCAACAACACAACGAGCACTTTTAGATCCATAAAAACAGCCACAAAACTTACCCCAACACTGCACTTAGCACGGCTGTCCAAAACTGGCGAGTCCCGGAACAAAAAAGTTACCTCGAACGCACGCTCCAACAACTAGGACTTTTAAATCAGAAACGAACTCAAAACCACGCATCGATTAGCCACAAAAATCAGACTCAAGACAACAATGAAGAACAACGACGTTGGGTTAAGAAACATACCCCGAATCTCGATCACACACGGCACTACGAAGCTGCGACTGCGAAAAGTACAATCTCTCGAACTGGCCAACACGCACGCTGGCTGAATAAGCAGAACATGGGCGGAATCGCGTACACGCGGGCTGCTGCGGTGAGAGTTATCGACGGCGGCAGGGTGGTGCGGCAATGTTGGCATCGACATTTGGGTGGAGTCGGCTGACTGGCGTGGGTCTGGTACGCGGGTGCGCTAGGGCAGGGGTGGGACGGAGTCGTGCAAGAGGTGCGTGCAGGAGAAGGACATGGCGGCGGCGGAGACAAGGCGGCAACGGCGGTAAGGAGGTTACGACGGCTAGTCGCGGGTGAAGGACACGGCGGCGGCGGAGACAAGGCGGCAACGGCGGTAAGGGGGTGGCCGCAGCTAAGGTTGAAGGGGAAGGAGAAGAAGAGAGAAGAAGAGGAGGGAAAAGGAAAAAGGGGTTTTTCTTTTTATTTTTATTTTTTTATTTTTTAATTCTCCTTTTGTTTAAACTCACTTTTCTTTCCTTTTCTTTTAATTTTAACAAAACCCAAATGGCTTTTTAAATGACTACCCAATATCCATTTAAATTCAACAATTTAGAATAATAAAGAAAATAAGAATTAACTAGGTAAATACCAAATATTAAAATATTTTTATTTTTATAAAAAATCTGGTTCGTTATAGGTCTTCCTCCCAAATGCAGGAGGCATCTAGTGTAGTTCAAGTGAGCTACTCTTTCTCATCGGCAATTTCGATAAGATCCACGACACTGTGACGACGATGTTCATGGCGAGGAGAGAGCACGTGTTCGGGAAGAAATTGTATCACGCGAAGGCTAGATTCAGCGAGAGAGGAGAAACGCACAATTTGTAGATCGAATGCGACAGGAGCGGGATCGAATTGAAGGAGCCGAGCTTGGTGATTCGGATCGATAGCAAGACGGCGACCCACATCAAGAGATTGAAGTGGAAATTCCGAGGAAATGGTAAGATTGTTGTTGATTGAATTCCTGTGCAGGTAATGTGGGATGTTCATAATTAGTTGTTTGGGAATAATTCTAGAATGAATAGTAGTGATGTTGTGTTCATGTTTCAAACGTACAATAGTAGCAGTGGAAGCCATTGTCAATCCAATTTTGATTCTTCTTCTTCAATTTAAATTAAGGTTCATTTTTATTACTGTCTACGACTGCGATGAGTTTGACAGCTTATTGTGATAGTGTTTGAGCGACTTGTCCATTGACTTATCGTTCGTTGTCGGGATATCAGTTTTTCTTGGTTCTTCTACTATCTCATGGAAAACTAAAAAAACTGTTAGCACAATTAATCTGTCAACGAATTTGTGTACATAAATATAGAGAAAATACACGGTTGGGAGAATGATTGGAAGTAGAGGATTTTGAATGGTTTGTTACAAATTTGAGAATTATATTGTTTAATAAATGAATTAATTTCAAGAAATATAATTGCATCAAAATTATATATGGAAATTGTGATACAAGTCGACAGGGTTTTAGAACAGTAAACAATGAAAATTCTAAAGAAAAAAAAATTGTTGGTGTGTATGGGATAATGGTTTTGAATTAGGTGGGTCATAGTTATCGGAGAGGATTGACGAATTTTAAAATTTATTAGGAATAATTTGATATAATCAATGATTTAATTTCAAAATATACTTAAATAAAATAAAATATAGATAAAATCAGATCTAATTTTAAAAATTATAATTTTGAATTTGGAATCTTTATATTCATTAGGGCAAATTTGTATTTGAAAAAGAAATATTAATTAATTAAATTAAGATCGAAAATACATTTTTGTTAGTTAAAAAAAGTTAGGTATATTTGTAAATAAATTTCAAAAATAGGTTATTTAATACAATTTTCTTTTATATTTTTACTCAAATTGAAATATAATTATTCTCACTTTCTACTTTAAAAAATATTATTTTTTAGTACCTTAAAAAATAATAATATATTCTTTTTTAGTATTTGATTATTATACATTAACAAATATAATTATCCTCACTTTCTATATTTAGCAAATTTTCACTTCTCAACTGATAAATGAATTTTAGTTTTTTGCTAAATAAATTTATTTTAAAATATAATATTTAAATTAATAAAAAATACGTTATATAGATTTTAATTTTATAAATTATTGTGTAAATTAATGTACTTTTACTGTTAAGTTATGAGAGCATTTAAGAAATTTTCATGAACAAAGCTTATAAAATGAATACAGTTTTCTAAATACCCATAAAAATATTATTACAAAACAAACATGGTAAGAATACCGAACATTTGAAAGAAGATTTCACTTATCCTGATTATCCCAAATAAACAGTCTCTTAAAAGTTATTTTTAATTATAAAAACAAACAGCTCCCATTTAATTTGATCAAGATATTTATTTTAGGGAAATTGATGTTGGTGGCATAATTTTTCTTCTCTATTTTAATTTTAGCATCTTTTTATAAATATTTTGTATACGGCAGATTTGAGTACAATTTTTTTTTAAATTACAATTTTACCCTTGCGTACACATCCTCCTCTTCATCCGCCTTTTCGTAAACCTTGTTAGTAAAATGAAGAAAAAACAAATGGGCCCATTATAAATTCACTAATTGTTGCCCCACAACTTCAAATGACTTTGCTATTTCAAAAAAAAAAAAAAAAAAAAAAAAAAAAAAAAAAAAACTCCAAATGACTTTGCATTTAAAAAGGAAAAAAAAAAATATATAGCCGCCTGTGTGTGAGAGTGAAGAAGCAGCCGCAAGGTGCGACGAGAAAAGGAGATTGAAATTTCTTTGTAATTTTTATCGAGCTTGTTATTGCAAGATAGGTTCTTTCTCCATTGAAGAGTTCATTAATTTTTTTTGAGTGATTCGTGAATCTTTTCTTTGAGTGAAAAGAGAGAGATCATTCTTGAGTGTGTTGTTGCACTAAATTCACTAAAATGGACCATTTTACAACTTTCATCCCCACAAATACCTTAATGACCACTTTGCAAAATGTAACCTAAAAACGCATAAATGAAAAATTTTAAACTAAAATTACATGTAAATAGTCATAAATAAAAAAATTGATGATTTTGTAACCATTCTTCATGATTTTGTAACCATCTACAAGTAAATGAAGATCATTTCTAAGTAGCATGAAGGTGCTTTCATTAATTGATGATTGACTTGCATTAAATGAAGCTTGAGATGTACTTGAGTTAATTCAATGCAACTTCATCTTCACCTTGAATGCATCTTTAGTTGTCATAATTAAAGCTCGATACATTTAATACAACTCGAATATGAAGCTCTTATTTATTATTTATTAGTGTTGTAGGATTCATATCATTGTCACTTTAAATTATCTATGGAGTACTCATCCACTACAGAGCAAGATAGAAATGATATGGCTAGAGTGCCATATACTTCAACTATAGGGAGCCTAATGTATGCTATGGTTTTCACAAGACCCGATGATAGCTCTAAAATAGTGCATAAATTAGGCTACTTTAATGTGCATTTTTCTAAGGTTCGGGAGACATAATTGAATAGTTAAAAATAAATTGCGATAAAAACTGTTAGAAATTTCATGCATCCATGATTCAGCATACAAAGGGCAAAGCATTGCATTTTAAAATAAAACAATGAATAAATTGCGCTAAATGTTGATATACAATGCAGGAGCGCAGAACGAGAGTGCTGGTGAACGAACTTGATGCGAACGGCAAAAGGCAAAAGCACATAATGCATTCAAAGCGGTCGTGTTTGAAGAATCAAGTCAACAAAGAAAAAAACAGAAAATCATTCAAGCAATCAATCTCAGCTATAATTAAGAGATTCTAGCATTAATGAAGATTTCCCAACTCATCCGAACTTGCTAGCCAAGCAATTCGTCAATATTTATAGAAGGTAAGAAATTGTAATAAGAGAGCTCGTCGGCTGGCCAAAAGCCAAGACACATGGGAAGAAGACCATGCAGAACGCAACTGGTGGTGTTCGTAAGATCTGATGACAAGGAGTTTGCACATCTTCGCACCCGTACCAATTCCTTTCCTTTTGTTATTTCTTATTTTAGTTAGAAGTAGTTCATAGATTTATAGCCAAGTAATGATAATTCAACCTTTTCATTATCACTTGTGTAAGAACCCGACTCTAAAACAGTCCTAAACCCGGTTCTTACTTAACATGCATGGTTCAAATACATTCAACTATAAACTTTAAAACAAAAAATGCATGTTTTGTCCATTCAGAAACAGTTCATCAAATCATTTCATAAAATAAAAATGAAGTTGAGCCTTTGGCCAGAGATTATTAAAAACAACTCAAAACATGAAATCCATCATAATCAAAACCTATCCTGCATGCTGAATTAAGACAACATATAAAATGAAGAACAGCGGACGCCCATGATCATGCAGCCCTCCTCTAGCCGTCCCAGTGCTGTCCCAAGTTACCTGGTGGAAAACCACAAAAATAAGGGTGAGTACAAAAGCACTCACAGCCGGAATACAGTACGCAAGTCACATCATCTAGCATCCTAGCATACAAGCAAGTCAAACAACCAACCAAGCAAACTCACAACAAGTCTAGCCACATTATTCTCAGAACTCGAGAGTCTCTAACTCTCGGCTAAGGGATCCAACTAGGATCTCGAAATGGGTTATCAACATAACTCCAGAACTTCGAGAGTCTCTAACTCTCGGCTAAATGATCAGCTCTCTATGTTGATTTTAGACACTTATGAGAGTACCCAAGTGTCTGGCTTTAAACTGAACGGAAGGGTGTCCTGACGCACTAGCCCGAGGGAGCTCTCCTCCTAGCATCTAATGTGGATATGCGCACACTACATGCTGTTGCAAATCAGATAAATGTAGGCCTACACAAACTATGTCGGTCTAGGTATGCATGCCTAAGACTCGGAAGGGTGTCCACTGATCCACAGCAGGTGGGAGGCCCTCGGCACCCTACTGTGGCAGCCTGTTGACACCAAATCCTGAAGCTAAGGTCATCCCAAGGTAGGCTTTCACCAAGGAAAGGACCTTGCTCTAGCAAACCACAGACTAGGCTTCTGTCGAAGTGGTAGTTACTCCATGCCCGACTACTGAGGGTGAGGAATCTGCCCTCACAAACCTGACCGGTAGGGACACGTACGTTGGTCCACTCTCAGCCTCTGGTTAATGACAACCTAACAGAAGCTAGCTAAGAATATTGCACCCTAAAGCTCATAGAATTCTAACAATAACATTGCACAATAAGTCAATTAGAATACCAATAGTCACATACATTACAACAGTCGCTGCAAACAGAAATAGTGCAATATAGGGTACAACGATCTACATGCCAAGTCCTATGAGATAAGTCACAGCAAACCTATCCACTAACACATGTTCATACAACAGAAACCAGTAAACAAGAGTATATCCACTAACAGCAGTTCATAAACAGTAACGAGCAACAAAAACCTATCCACTAACATGCTCAACAGGCAGTACAAACACAACCTAGCAGCAATAATAATAATAATAATTAAATGAAATCCAAACAGCCTACTAAACAACCAAGGAACGCAAAGGGTCGGAGGTTAACCAACAGAACGACAGGCTCGGCAAGGGCAATGGCAGGCAGTGCGGCGCGGTGCGCTGGGGCTTGCTACGGGCGTGAACGGGTTGGTGCGTGCTGCACAGCGAGGGCGAGGCAGCAGCTGGCCGTGTCGTTGTGCGAAAGGCTGCACGGCGAAACACGACAGCTGCAGCTGGTGCTTGCACAAGGCCTCGGAGATGCCGAGGCTTCTGTGCGGCTGAAACGGATCGGTGTGTATGCTGTGAGGTGATCGCGAGGCTGCAATTGGGGCATGCAGCTGCGATCGCTTGCAATCAGCGAGGCTCGGTAGGCTTCGACAAGGAGATGGGTAGTGATGGCGAGCAGCACGGTACGGGTAAGGCTGCTATGGGATGATGATCTCGGTGGTCATGCTCACAGCAATCTAGAAGGAAAGAAGGCGAAGGGAATCGATTGAGGGGAAGGAAAGGTTCCAAACTCTCAGGATCTTTTGATCGATAAAAAACACGCAAAACATCTTCCTTTCCTTTTTCTTTTAATTAAAATAAAATTCCCCTTTTTAACCAAAACAATCTCAAACCTCCAAACTGCAAACTAACCCTAAAGCCCTGTAAAACACAAAAACAGCCCTAATCTTAGTCAATTGCAAGAACGACCTTGAAAGCCAATAAATTACCAAACTAATCGTAGGGGTAAAATGACCAAAATACCCCTGAAGGCTAGAACTGTCCTAACGGCTCAACGAAACAACTAAAACAAAATTGAAACGTACATGGGGAACCGGGATGAAAACCTAGGCCGTTACAACTTGGCTCTCTTTTTTATGTTTCATTAGGTTAGAAGTGTTGGTAAAAATTCGTATGTAGAATGCATGTTAGGATTGTAGGTAGTTGGATTTTACACTACTCAATTTTTAATTTTAAGTATACGTCAATTAGCTACCCACATATGCTAACCTTCAGTGAACTCGAAAAAGGGAACTGTAGGGTGATCCAGTATGCTACGATAGGTTTGATTGTGGGGTCTCTCACATTATTTAAGGGGTTAGGAATAACACTACTATCGCATGCGTCGCCTAGAGTCAATTATGAAGAACCGCAGCAGAAGCTCGGTTTGTCAATAAATCAATGACGCGGAAGCTCTCGTTAGAATAAGGAAGCATGAAATCAAACTTACCATCATCACATGATTAGCATCTTCTGCATCTGCATTTTACCATTGCTCATTTACTTTGCAATCAGAGTCTAAAAACCCATAACAATCACCAACTCATCTTTTTACATTTTGTGCACATTTCTTAAATTAGTAAAATTAAGTCTAGACACCAATCCCTATGGAGAATGATACAATAAATACTTATCTCTTGCTACATTTCTAACCGTGTATACTTACGTGAAAAAGATTTCGAAGCCGACACTTAGCATTAGGTTAAGCTTAGAATTCATTCATTATATAAATTAATCGCATCAGATATCGCATATACCAAGTTTTGGTTTCGTTATCGGGGATTAATTATTCAGAGTTAGTTTTATTGATTTAATAGATGTTTTTATTGATAAAAGGTTGAACACTTACATTTCAGGAGAACTTAAAATTTAAGGTGCAACAACCAACAACCAATGCTAAGATAGTCATCAGAGAGCAATTATCCCATCAACCAATGCTAAGATAGACAGTAGAGAGTAAACACTATTGCTTTACGCGATTATAAGTGGAAAGAAAATCAACTTAGGCAAGATAGTGGATGGACAAATTCAGCGTTGGGCTTTAGCCAAACGCAAAAGATGTTTTACCCGCACACTATCACTAAATTGTGCTTGGAGTAAGATGTTCAACCGCAAGCAACCTATAAACTCCTAAAGCCATACACTGACCATATAGAGGAAGCTAATTCTAGATGGAAAGGGAAAGGGAAACGACTCGAAGCATTTTTGGCAGAGGATAATTTGGTTAAGCAATTTGAGACGCTGTTTATTAATTTGTAAGATTTTTGGGAATACGCGAATAAGAGAGATGATATAATAGTAAAAGCACCCGCATCATTAACAGAACACTCTGAATGGCCTGAGTTTCCAAAGCACATACTCAATGCGGGCAGGGCAATCGCAGCAGCAATGCAAAACCTTAGATGGAAATCCCGCTCTCTTATTTTCCTTAGGGCATTTATTTATTTCCTTTAGCATGCATTTCACTAGTAGTCGCAATTTAAATTTGATAGGATCATGCATCTAGATTGGTTAAATTTAAAAGTTGTTCTATTTTCCTGCTTGATTATCTTATAAATTAGCAACTTCCCTTTGAAAGCTTAAGATAGCATTATTATTGCAAAACTAAGCTTAGCAGAAAATGCACTTTCAATTAGAAGAACTTTTAAGTTCCCCTTGATCCAAACCTAGCATTAAAATAATCTTTATCATGAAAAACAAAGAGAACCAAAATTTTGCAAGGAAGTCTTAGAACTTGTGATAAAGTACTGCAATCACAATAATAGCTAAGTTTGTGGGAACTAAGCCTCACCTTCATTGAGACAATGAAGACTTTAAGTTTGAGGGTGAGGTAACCCGAGGAGTGAATGCTGAAAAGAAAGAGCAATCGAAAGCAGTATTTAAAAAAAAATTATAAAATAAAGATCAGCATATTCTAGGTAAAATAAAAGTTTTTTTCGAAGCGCGATTAAGACTTGGAAATTCTTAAGTATTCCACTGTCTATGGAAAGCGCAAGCTTAAATTCTACTGCTTAGGTGAATTGTTTTATGCTCAAACACGACATCTTAAGAACTATGGAATTATAGCATGAGTGCAACCCGAGAGAATTGCAAAAAGCATAGCGAAAATTCTTGAAGGATATAAAGGCCTAGAAAGTCTTGACAGAATATGTTGTGCAAACTTAGACTAGAAGTGATTGCGTACGAAAGATTGAGTAATGAGAAATACTTGCGATAAGGAACAATCTGTTAGTCATGGCAAGGAAGATTTTAAGTAAAAACTGAATCTTGGGAAAGTTTGAAAACTGAAAAACGAAAGAAGGTTATTGCTAAGAAAATGATATGTGGTAAGACCTGCTGATTTTATGTTTGAAAAGAGGAAAAGCTGATCTAATTATTAGAATAAGCTAACTAGCAGCATGCATTACTTGGGACAAGCAATGATTTAAGTTTGGGGGTTTGATAGCTCTCAAATAGAGCGTATTTTAAGCTGCAATAGTTTGCTTTATTCTTAGGATTAAGGAAAATAAATGAGCATCAGTAGGAAATTGCAAGCATAAATCATAGAAATCAACATGCATTCGTAAAGTAGCATTAGAAGTACAATTCACGGATTAAGTACGAATATTGTACGACTTTGCGCTAAAAGACTATTTAATGTAGGGAATGCTGAACACTTATGCTGGAGGGACAAAGCAATATAAGCGGTAACACACACAGAAGACTTACGCGTTCCACAAGGCAATCGCGGTCTAAGAATCACACCAAAAAGGAAAGAACAGAGAATCAATCAAGCAATTAAGTTGGTGTTAGTCAAATAAATTCTAGTGGTAATCTAGAGATCCTGCATTAATAAGGATTCTCCAACTCACCTAGGCTTGTTGATCAAGTAAATCAACTCTATAAATTGTAAGAAGGAAGTTGAGGTTCGGTGAGCTGGTCGAATGGCCAGAAGCCAATCCATGCGAGAAGACACTAGTGGTGTTCGTAGGAGCCAATGACAAGGGGACTGCACACTTCACAATTGATAGCTCTCAAATAGAGCGTATTTTAGGCTGTCTTAGTTTGCATTATTCTAGAATTAAAGGGGAAAAGTAAGCGCTAATAGAAGAATTAGGATGAAATAACTTAGAAAATCAGCATGCATTCATAAAGTAGCATTGAAAGCATAGTTTCGTGTTTTTAGCATAAATTTTGAGTAAACGATGCATAATCAATGCTAATGGCAGGACATATTAAGCTACACCACGGAAAGGACAATCACCGCGAATGATGACTAGCAGCGCAAAAAGGCACGAATTCAAAATGAAAACACATTTGGAAAAGATACACCAACAAGGAAATAATCGAGAGTCAATCAGTAATCAAGGCGGCGCCAATCAAATAAATTCTAGCGGCAATCAGGGGATTCTGCATTAATGAAGATTTCACAGCTCAACCTCGACTTGTCGGCTAAGTAAATCAACTCTATAAATACCAAGGCCAAGAGCCGAGAAAGGTGAGCTGGTTGGTTGGCCATGAAGCCTATCGCAGAGAAAAGCAAATGGTGGTGTCGTAGGAGCCAATGACAAGGGGACTGCACATCTTCAGCTGTGCCAATTCCATTTTACTATTTTTATTAGGAGTAGCTTGTAGTTTTGAACATTTCATAGTTGCAATAAAATCATCTGGTTTAACTTTTATTTGATGTTAAACTCTATGGTTGCGCTATAGGAGTTTATGTTTACTATTCATGAATATAAATATGCTAGGAACGTAGGTCATTAAGTTTTACACTGCTGCATAATATTATATATATATATATATATATATATATATGCGTCAATTAGCTACCTACGCATTTACCTTGTGGTGAGTTTGGAAGAAGGAACCGCATGTTGACCCAGTATGCTACATTAGGTTGTGTGAACTTTTGTTCACTGTTTAAAATGTTAGGAATAACCTTACTAAATGCTTGCGTTGCCCTATTGCTAAGTATGGAGTTCACAATGGAAGCTGGTCCTGCCATAGATCATTAAGTGCGAAAGTACTTATTTGTTAGGGAAGCGAGACACTCTTTGGCTAGTTCGCGCACTTAATAGGATTGCTAGTTAGCATTACTCATTACATCATATTTATTTTCAGCAACATATTTACATATCCAAATTCAACCAAACCACAACAACTCATACACGCATGCTTTACTTTTATGTCCAACTCTATCTAATAGTGTTAGCTCTAGATCTCAATCTCTGTGGGATCGATAAATTTATATACTTATTACTTACTGTAATTCCCGATCGCGTATACTTGCACGTAAGTGATTTTGAGTTACACTTAGCATAAGTTGACTTTGAATTAATTACTGTACAATTTATTAGCACCAGAATCGCAACCCACCAAGTTTTTGGCGCCGTTGCCGGGTATTGATTATTTAGAGTTAATATCATTAGGAGAAGAGTAGTTTTTTATTGTCTAAAAGGTTAAAATTTTTGAATTTCAAGAAAATTGAGATTCAGATTGATACAACCAACAGGGAACAGAGTTCCATAGCAAAACATTAACACAGGCATGAACACCAAATGTCATTCAATCATTTTACAAATCAACAATGGACGTATAATGACATTCCGCAGCAACCATACTAATTTCAGTAACAAGGTTATGCGAAGGAGATCAACACAATACAATTCTGTTCAAATGAGAACTATCAGTTGCAGTTTTGGAGAGATAATAGCAGCATCTATCAGCAGCATTTCGATCTACAAGGAGAACGCAGCAGCATGGGACACAGGAGTCATGAACCTAGAAGTCTAGTGTATACTCATGGGCAGTCTTTAGAGGACACAACTATAGAAGAAGAAGAGCAGCTAAGACAAATAAAATGGATGAGGGACAATGGTATTATATCAGAACCTCACTGGTCCAATAATGAGAATCCACAATCTCTGACAGAACCAACAGCAGAATGCTCAGAAAGCAGTATACGGGTAGAAGAGACATCTAGAGGTCGACGTATGTTCGCGAGATTTCAAACACACAATTTTTAAATAAAATAATAAATGGAAGAATGATGACGTGGTTTGTCCAAAGTTTCGCTAATGCGAAACTTCTACTTCTGTTCAAGCGAAAGGTGTGTGTGTTAGATTCCCAAAGAATGTGCAAGTGTACACAGTCTTATTGTAGCAAGTTTTAAAGTAAATAAAAGTCATTTCCATAGGGATTAGTTATTACTATCATGCTGAAGTGAAATTAAGAGAGTTGAGTAACAGGTGAAAATGGTTGTGATGGAATTAAACTAAACGAAATAAAGGTAATGCAAGTTGAAATATGTAAAATACATTGGAAGGAGAATAGGGCTTTTCGGAGCGTTTCACTTAGGCAAAACACACTGAGTTAAAGAAGAGAACTACTGATTTCTTCTCTATAGCTCTTTCGAGCTCTAGAAGTTGGTTCTCTTGAGCTCCTGGTTTGGTTCTCTCGAACTCAAACTACGCTAAAACTAAGCAAAACAGTATTAGGCGAACCTTATCTCTAAGTGTTCATTTTACATGCAAGCAGGGTACTTAGCAAAACCTAATGTTCTGACATGCAATTTTGCTCTATTTCTATTCTCTCGAACGCGAAACAGAGGCATACAAGTAGTTGTCAGATGAAATGTATTTTGTTATTCAACACAGCATGCATAATAATTTTACTTATCGCTACGTGTTCGCTTAAGCGAACTTCTCCTACTTGCCTACTTCCTTCCAATGATGAGCTTAGCTACTCATAACGATAAATAATAGCGAAGCAAAATAAAAACCAAAGCTCATCTTCATTAAAATACCAAATAACAGTGTTTGCTACAAATAGTGCTAAGACAGAAATAACAAAAGCAATAAAAGGAGAAACAAAGTTTAGAAGAAGCCTGGTCGGAATCGTAAAGACATCAATTCTGATTTGGCTCCGACGAAGTCTCTACAACTCCGGCTAATTACAACTATGCTAAAGCTAAACTACAGAACAACTAGAAATGCAGAAGAAACAACTAAACTATGGCTAAACTAAAGAAATTTGATCGAAATTTAGTTCGACGGAGGATCGACTCAGAGATTATTGATTTTCCTCCGAGTGGGTGCTCTTTCCCGAGTGCGTAGTCTCTCTTGCTCTGATAGAGAATGCCTCCATTTATACTACAGCTCAAGCGACAAGGCTCTGACTTCTCTGCTCCACGATCCCTTGTCCCTCTGGACAACATCTGACATTCTCTGCTCTAGGACTGCCAAAAGATTCTCTGCTCCACGATCTTCCATATAGCGCTTTGCCAGTCAACTTCGCTTAGGCGAAAGTGAGGGAACTTCAGTCTATTTGTTGCAATGAACGCGCGCTTGGTGCTACCGTTCGCTTGAGTGAACGACTTCTTGTGCGAATTTCGCTTCGCTCCATCAGGAATGCTGCAGACAAACTAGAAAATATCAGTTCTTTAAACACTTACAAATTTGCACTCATTCAAGCATATTTCGCTGCTGCCAACCTCTAAAATGCATCATAATCAGAAAACTAAAGGATGTTTCGCTAAATCATGACATTGGTATGATGGAGCAAAATTCAATATTAAATTAATTGAATATTAGCAAATTCTTATGAAAATATATTCTTTTTACCTACTTTAACTCTCAATTCTTGAGAGTTATCAACGTACTTAATGGAGGAGCAGCGATAGATCTTTTTAGTGAGGGAGAACTCTCATGGGAAGATTTTTGACTGGCCACAATTGCAAGAGCAAGAGAAGCTAAGGAATTATAGCTTGCAGCAGAAATAGATAAAGAATAAGAGCGACGTTATAAGTAATAGGAGGAAGCATGGATAAGGTTTCCCAACCCTGCCAGTCCTAAGGCTGATGAAACAGAATGCATTGTGATGAAAAATGAAGGGAGATCCAATGATGATACTGAGCAAAACTCAAATGATGATAGCAAAAATGAAGATGAAAATCTTCAACAAGAAGACATGGGAGGTAATGAACCTGCAGAACAATTGAGGTGGTTCTACATCAAACTGAAAGGGGAGATGCAGAATAAATTATTCAATAGGAAAACATTTATAACGCTAAAGATCACAGGCCATCAGAAATGGTACCTGCAATTTTCTTGTTCCTAGAAGCACACGCATCGGAGAAATTGATTAGTCGAGGAAGCGACACTTGGCCAATTTAAATGAGCCTCAACTCAGAACTCTACACCCTATCAACGCTTGGATTGGTAGGAAGTCTACGCATCAAGGTGAATGGCGAAGAAAGGCAAGAAAAGGCTATCACAGATGGCTAAGCCCCAAACATTTTAAAATGGCCCAAGCACGGATGAACTATGCCAGACGAAATTAGAGCAAAGGTTCCACCCAGATCTGCTCAACGGCATTCCTGGAATGCAAAAACTCTGGTATTTCTGACTTTGTGCAAAATATTAATTGTTTTAGAATAGGTAGTTTTTCTATTTATGCATTTTTCTTTTTATTTTTCCTTAAGACATTTTTTATTTCGTAATTTTAGGAAGTTTTTCTATATTTGCAATTTTCTTTTATTATTTCATTTTTAGAAAAGAATTGGTTCGAATATTTGAATATAGGTGCAAAATCAAAGTTTTTCCTTTTGTGATTATTCCTTTTCTTGCACGAGGATTTTCAAAAGTATTTTCAACTCTATAAACCTTGTGTGTGGAAAAGTTGATCATTGCACTCTTACTTTGATCTTAAGAAATCAAAGGCTGTGTGTTGTTATTTTTATCTGGATTATGACTTCAAATCGTAAGATGTCTGGTAAGGCTATAAAGGGTAACAAGGTTATTGAGCGTCAAAAGTTTCGAAGTTCAACACCTCCAAAGTGTGGAACCAAGAAGTTACCAACTGCTGAGCAAGGACCAGAAATAAGAGAAAGTTAGCGTCAACAACAGACAAGAAATGGGAAGTTCTTCGAAAGAATAGAGGAAAGGAGGAAACTTTTTGCCTCTTAAATTATGCTAAACAGTGATGAAAAAACTCTCGAAGATGTAAAACAATTGGGATTGACAGACAAGGTTAAAGAAAACCACCCTCGACATGAAAAGATGGAGCTGGAGGAGGATCAAGATGAATCAATAGAAGAGGATCCCGAAGAAGTCGAACCGTGCAAGGACGAAGAGAATACCTTTCCCAACGAAGATGAAGTATCTAATTACAAGAAGCAGCAGCACCCAAGGTTTAGTAGCATTTGAGTTCATTCTATGAGGGCAAAGGCACTGCCGGTAGTTTGGCAATTGCAGTTGAGCATGGAGATTAGAGTAAAAAGAGGTGCGACCTTCGCATCTGTCGATGCTGAGGAAAAGTTCATCGCATTAAGGGATAACGAACTTAAATGCGAAATTAGACTAAATATATCTAACGACATTAAGGCCATGATTCATCGTCTAGGATGTGAATGCAAGAATAGATTAGGTGTGCCAATTCTATGCTAACTTAAACAAAGAAGTGCCATTATTCTCAAGAGTAAATGGTCAGCTCGTCAATTGCTGAGCAGTCGCATGGAATAAAGCTCTGGCTGCACCTAATATTCCTACAGCATTCTGTCAGCAGCTGATCAACTCACCCACCGCAGAGCAAATGAAAGAAAGCCTATCAGTAATTGGAATAGTGGGAGCAGAGTGGAATGATCCAATGTCAGTACAAAGATACATGATTCTAGAGAATCTGCAAGAGTGGTTGCGGATTATTAAGATAGCATCATACCTTCAACCAATAGAGTACTAATAAGAAGATATCAAGCAATGTTGCTCGCCGCGATAAAACTCGGGATAAGTATCAATCTGTGAAAGATTTTGGACATGCAAGTGCAAAAATGCGCTAGTGGAATGCAAGAATACATATACTATCCCTTTGCAATTACACAGTTATGTGCGAATCAGGGCATCAAGCCACAACGTTGTGATAAGACTTTAAGCGTATTTCCATCAAAAGAAAGTGTAGTAACGAAAAGTAAGGAAAATGGACACACAAAAACTATTGGTGGATTAGCAGGAAGAATAGTTAAGCTCGATCAAATTACACAGAAATATTTAACTTATGTAAAAGAGCGAGATGAGCTATTGATGCTTCACATGATAGAAATAGGAGAATACTTAGAATGGCCTAAATTTCCAAAACAAATATTGAATTCGGAGCAGGGCAAATGCAAAGGAAAGAGTAGCGGCAGTGTGACAAATTAGATGGAAGTCCTATTCTCTTTTACTACGCTAACTGCATTTTATTTCTTTTCGCATGCATTTCATGAGTAGTCATAATTCTATTTTGATAGGATCATGCATTTAGGATGCAATTTATTTGATTTCCCTTATTATCATTTATAAAATTCAGTAATTTTCCTTTTGAAAGTCGACTAAGCATGATTATCGCAAAACTGAATTTAGCGGAAACATAATTTCAATTAGAAGAATTCTTAAGCTCCCTTAGATTCAAACCTAGCATTAGAGTAATTCTTATCATGAATGACAGAAAGAACAAAAAATTCGCAAGGAAGTCTTAGAGCTTGAGATAGGGTAAAGCAATCACAGTAATAGCTAAGTTTGGGGGAACTAAGCCTCACCTTCATTGAAGGCAATGAATAATTTAAGTTTGGGGGTGAGGGCAACCCGAGGAGTGTTTAAAAAAAATAAATAAAAATAAAGATCAACCTACTCTGGCAAAATAAGAAGGAGGAGAAGAGAGAAGGATCTGCAAAGATAGAGTGGGTCATCCACGAGCGATGACCCACGAAACAAAACATCTACACTAAGAGGGCGAAGGCATATGGACAAGGAGGGTGTTTTGTTTGATGGCAGTGGGTCACATCGAAAAAAGTCTGGTCATGATGAAAGGATGGGTCACAGCGAAAAGATGAGCCACATCAAATAGAGGGTAGCATAGAGTGGTCATCCGCGATAATCGAAGGTTAGAAGCGGTAGTGATGGCTTGGTTTCCCTAAAATGGAAGAGAGAGAAGAAGCTCAGAAGGAAGAAACTTGAAACTCTTATATTCTGTTGGGATTCATTCCCTATTTTCTTGTATTAACTATTTTAAGTGTATTCGGTTAAGAAACTCATGAATAAATACTTTTTTTTTAAACAACACGTGTATAAATACATTGTTCATATGTACATTGTTCATATTCTCAATGATATACAATCAATTTCATTATTCTACACATAGCTACCTGCCATTGTTGAAGATACATTTTAAGGATATTGAATTTGTTTAATTGTTATTTCAAATATATGTATTTATATATTTATATATATATAGAATATTTGCTTTTTATACATGGTTAACTTTAATTTTTCATACAAATAATAACCTCAATAAAATGCTTCATAACCTCTCTAAACCCACATAAATCCTCCAATTATAATATCACTTCTACTCATAACCCCTCTATCCAAATGAGAATTTTCTGCCACAACCACTCATAACCTTTCAATCCAAACGAGAACTTTCTGTCACAACTACTCATAATCTTTCTATCCAAACGGGAGTTTTTGCTACAACTACTCATAACCCCTTTATGCAAACGTGGGTTTTTGCCACAATTACTTATAACCCCTCTATCCAAACAAGGTTAGGTTTTATCTTCACCAACTCCCTCGTAACCATTAACCCACTCCACATTTTCAAAACTCTATCCAAACATACCTTAAAAGAAGTACAAGTGTACAACCAATGAGTTTAAGGAGAGCATCAGAAGCTTTGTTAGGCCAACGCAACTAGATGCTTAATAAGCTGAAATGTTTTTGGTTTGGTTTAGCTTTTCTTGGATTTGCAGCTTAGTATATTGATGGTTTCCAGCTTTGCTTCAGTGACATTTTCTCTACTTAGTCTATCTTGGCATTGCAACTTATAGCATTGTTTCATTGGTGAAGTTTGTAAATATCTGGATATTTACTTTCATATTTTCTATCTATTTTGTAGCCATGTTTAGCATTGCAGTCCTTTTGATTGCTCGTTATATGGGATTCTGTTGCTCTTGTATCTTCTTAGATTCTTTTGCTTTGTTTTGGCTTTCGTTTCTCTTTTGTAGCTTTCTGTTCTCTCCCTCTTTTGAGGCTTGTAACCGAAATTTTGCTTTTTTTCATTTACTTGTTTCTTGTTTCCAAAAAAAAAAAAAAAAACTGTCATATTTTTCCAATTATGCAGTTCAGGGGAATTATTATGACATTCTACCTCAACTTACCATGAATATCGTTCTTTTGAAGCCGTGGTTTTACTTAATTTGATCCCTCTTCTATGTCCACCCGAATCAATACCTCGTGTCTCATAACCCATTCGATAACCCTTTTGTGTCAATCCTTCATGTTGAATTATAGGTTTATTCACGGAGAACAAATCAACCTGAGGTACAACCTGAGAAACAATCTTCACAAATTCAATAAGGTCATGATCTGAACCAACATCCTAATATCCTTGAATCAGTATCCGAGACTACAGAAGATGATCTAAACAAACCCATTGCTTTAGAAAAAGGTGTCCACTCATGTACTCAACACCTCATAAATATCATGTCTTATACTAATTTTTCACCATTATTTAGAGCTTTTGTGACAACATTAGACCAAATAAAAAATTTAATACAGTATAAGAGGCCTTATAGAGATGATAATAGAAAGCAACCACTTTTAGAAAAATTGAGAGCACCTGAGAAAAATGGAACATGGATCCTTACTAATTTACCACCAAGTAAATGCACAGTGGATGCATATAGGTTTTTACTATGAAACTAAACCATATGACAGTAAAGATCTATTAGGATTATATGTGTAAATATGTATTTTATTGCTTTCATTAGGTTCAGGCCTGGTAGGCTCATTAGGGTTATCTTGTACTCTATAAATAGGCATTGCCT
Organism: Sechiopsis laciniata; assembly: GCA_037833695.1. NCBI lineage: Eukaryota > Viridiplantae > Streptophyta > Magnoliopsida > Cucurbitales > Cucurbitaceae > Sechiopsis > Sechiopsis laciniata. The sequence continues at coordinate 18,376,832 of JBBMKA010000021.1, read as the reverse complement.
CTTCTAATAATAATACAACAACTCTTTAGTCACAAGCTCTCGATTACATGGTATCAGAGCATTGAGTTTTTTTTAGTCAAGGGAGTCGTCTAGAAGCTGCTGGAGATCCGCTAGAAAGTCACCGGAGCACAGCCAGAAAGTCGCCAGAGCGCCACTGCCGCCATAATCCAGTAGCCCTCGTCCCGATCTATAATCTGTCCAAATATCGAAGGATTTTGACCAGCCATTAGTCTGCAATAGTTGCTGGAGTAGTTCGACCACCGCCAACTTGCAACCGGGCGTGGAGGCTCATCCCAACTTTAATCGGAGTGTTTTTCATTGGGTTTGTGCGTGACAGCAAGATCTACAAGTTTGGGTAATTTGTTTTTGGTTTCTAGCATTGATTTGTCTTGAGATTGATGATTGCACGTTGTTTTAGGCACTTTTTGCTACTGTTTTCATATCTTTTTTTTTTTTTTTTGAAAAAGTACTCTTTTTGTTGATTTATGGACTCTTTGCTGCCCTAATTTGTTTAATTTGAGAGAATATGGCTGAGAATAAGCAAACAAGCATTATTTCTCACTCAATGGAAATCACGAAACGCAAGTTGGATGGTTCAAACTTCTCGATTGGAATAGAATGATTAAAAATCATCTACTATACAATGAGTTGGAGGGTCATATAGATGGAAAACCACCTACGGACGAGGTAGAAAAAAAGCGTTGGGATCGTGATGATGCATGTCTCTACAATCAGATTATGAACTCCATGAACGATGACATTGTGGACCTGATAAGTCACTATTCTACTGTCAAAGAACTTATGACGTTTGCGGAATTTTTGTATTCCGGGAAGGAACAGGTCACAAAGACTTATGATGTCTGCACCTCTTACTTTCACACCCAACTTTCCTGTTTCAGTCAATAAGTCAAAAACATACTTCCACTGGGACAAAAAGATTCCCTTCTTACTTCTCATGACTTCAATACCTAAGAAATATTTCAGGTTCCCAAGATCTTTGGTACTAAACTAACTATGACGAAAGGTCTTTAGTGAAGCTATCCACAATTGTCACTACCAGTGATTACAATATCATCAACATACACCACCAGTAATACAATCTCGCCATTGGACCGGTGATAGAACACAGAATGATCTGATGAACACTTTTGTATTCCAAACTTCTCAAGAGCTTGACTAAATTTTCTAAACCATGCTCGTGGGCTCTAGTTCAACCCATACAACATTTACGAAGAAAACAAACTTTAGCATTCTCCCCCTGAGCAACAAACCCAGGCAGTTGCTCCATATACACCTCTTCTAGGAGATCACCATGCAAAAAAGCATTCTTAAAATCAAGCTGAAACAATAGCTAATCATTCGTTGCCGCGGAAGAAATAAACAGTCTAATGGACGACATCTTTGCAACTGGAGAGAAGGTTTCACTATAATCAATCCCATATGTCTGAGCATACCTCTTTGCAACAAAACGTGCTTTGATCCGAGCAACCGAACAGCCAGAATTCATCTTGACAGTAAACACCCACTTATAACCAATCGTCTGTTTCCCTTGTTGATGAGCAACTAGTTCCCAAGTACCATTTGCTTCCAATGCAGCCACCTCATCTACCATGGCTCGGTGCCACTCAGAGTGGGACAAGGATTCACTAGTATTCTCAGGAACCGACATAGAATCAAGTGAAGTGAGAAGCGAAAAAGAGGTGAGGATAACTGATTATACGACACAAATGAGGAGATAGGATACGTATAAAAATGTCTACCTTTTCGAAGGGCAATGAGCAAGTCAAGATCATCACTAGGTTGCAAGTCAAGATCATCACTAGGTTACAAGTCAGATGACAAAGAAGTCACAGGTACGGGGCATGAGTCGGATGGGCGAGGTCGCCGAGTGTACACCTGAGTAAGGGGTAGAGGAGACGGAACAGGGAGCGATGAAGGAGGGTCTGAACCAGACGAAGACACCACCTCATAAATCAACATATCATCATCCGCAGGTGGAGGACTGAACACAGGTCTAAACTGTGTATCGTAAAAAAAAATGACATAAGATGAAACAACATACCGATTAGTGCTAGGATAATAATAATGATAACCCTTTTGAACACGAGAATAGCCAAGGAAGATACATTTTAAAGACTTGGGGTCGAACTTGGTCCGTTGAGGATGAACATCACGAACGAAACATGTACACCCAAAGGTCTACAAGAGTGGTTGTGGAGCAAATGAAAGAAAGCCTATCAGTAATCAGAATATTGGGAACAGATTGGAATGATCCAATGTCAGTACAAGGATACATGATTCTAAAGAATCTGCAAGAGTGGTTGCGGATTATTAGGACAGCATCATACCTTCAACCATTAGAGTACTAATCAGAAGAGATCAAACAATGTTGCTCGCCGCTATAAAACTCGGGATAAGTATCAATCTGGGAAAGATTTTGGAAATGCAAGTGCAGAAATGCGCTAATGGAATGCAAGAATACATATACTATCCCTCTGCAATTACACAGTTATGTGCGGATCAGGGCATCGGGCCATAACTTTGTGACAAGACTTTGAGCGTATTTCCATCAAAGGAAAGTGTAGTAACAGAAAGTAAGGAAAATGGAGACACAAAAACTATTGGCGGATTAGCAGGAAGAATAGTTAAGCTCGAGGAAATTACACAGAAATATTTGACTTATGTAAAAGAGCAAGATGTGCTATTGATGCTTCACATGATAGAAATAGGAGAATACTCCGAATGGCCTAAATTTCCAAAACAAATATTGAATTCGGAGCAGGGAAAATGCAAAGGAAAGAGTGCCGACAATGCGACAAATTAGATGGAAGTCTTGTTCTCTTTTACTACGCTAACTGCATTTTATTTCTTTTCGCATGCATTTCATGAGTAGTCATAATTCTATTTTGATAGGATCATGCATTTAGGATGCAATTTATTTGATTTCCCTTATTATCATTTATAAAATTCAGT